>JABFEA020000098.1:5327739-5345555 GCA_019775915.2 Cyphomyrus plagiostoma
CCCCCCCCCCCCCCCCCCCCCCACCCCCCCCCCCCCCCCCCCCCCCCCCCCCCCCCCCCCCCCCCCCCCCCCCCCACGTGCTAAGGTCCTATTGCCCAGAATAACAAAGGAAAAATGGGTGTCTTGACCAGTGGGGGCGGAGCTTGTGCACGGGGTGGCATGGGAAGGGCACAAAAGCGAGTTTGAGACGGAATCCTTGAGAAGGAAAAGCCTGGTCCCCTTTAAATCCATCATCTCCAGGTCCATCCCTGTCGTCCTTCACAAGTGGCGCGATTCTCGCCGCAGAACAACAGCCTCTCAGTTGATTGGCTAGACCAGCCTGGAACATATCATGTGACAGAGACATGGTACACCAGTCCTGAGAAACACAGTGAAGAAAGTTCTTCACCAGCTGGGGTCCAATGTTGTAACATCAACCTTGAATTCCTCTGTAAAGCAAACAGTACCAGTACCAGGAATACGGTAATTGCAATAAGCCACTCAGCTTACAGAAAATGTCTCCCTTCCAAGAAAATGTAACAACTTCACCTCTCTAGGTTTAGCCTGTACCCTTTGTCATTTATCTAGCTATCTTTTCCAGTTCAAGGCTACACGGGGCCTGGTGCCTGTTGTGGGATGATCGTCCATCACAGGGCACATACACCCTGACAAACGACGTCCAAATCAGTGATGCCACGAGGATTTGGAAAAGATGACGCGCAAACTCACGACAAGCTGGGGCGGGATTCAAACCCCCAACCGTACAGGTGTGAGGCGAAACCGCTCCCCTCTGTCCACCTCCAACTACACATTTGCATATTATAATTTCTATTAGCAATTCTATTTGGTTTTTGTTGTTCCGCAGCCTTCCCTTTGTGGGACTCCTACAAACAAAGCTCTACTGAAACCACAGGCGGAGACAGAAAATAAATAATTATTCAGTTCAATCATTTAACCGCTTCTCCATTTATTACTTGCAGCTGTTTTAAATAGCAAAGCAACTTCCGGAACAGAGTCCCATCAACTACCCCCCCCACCCAACCCCCAGTGTAGAATGACACGTTGGTCTATTAGAGCTGCTTGCAATTTGCACTGTGCCTCTTAGGTGCTGAAACAGGGGTCGGGGGCCCCCACCCCGTTCATCTGTTGCACACCATCAAGTTGGGGGGTGCTATTCTCCACAAGGCCAGTCGAACATTATTTTCAGGCATCATCATCACAAAATCCGGCAGCGAATTCAGATTCTGTTGTTTAAACCAGTGTATAGTTTTTTGTTTTTTCGGAACAAGAAGCACGTGGAACCACACAACACAAGGCACAAAATAAACTTTGACCCCAAAAAAGTCTTAAATGGGTTTAAATTCAATATGTGCAGCATCCTGTGTGGAAACCACTTAATTTGCAGTTCACGATAACCAAAGTCATGCTGGTTGCACTGCTTCTAGAACCGCCATTACTGCTTGGCACCTCCTTATCACCCCCTACTGCCTGTCATCATCTGCACGCCCGCTGGCCAGGCATGGTCAGACACCTCCAGCACGGCCCCATCGCAGTCCTGTGCAGCTCCCAGTTTGGTGGCAGGAGCCGGCTTTCAACCGGGGGCCTCATTGATCTTTCACTGGACCAGCTTGGCAATGAAGCATCAGAAAGGTGAGCAGATGAGGGCAGAGAAGAGGGGCTTTGTGGGGTGGCGTCGACGGTGCCACCCGCCGAGCTCTGCCACGGGCACGGCCAGCTGGACCCCGCTGATATTTACGCAGCTTCTCCATCGCCGGCCTGGACAATAACGGACACCTGAGGCCGGCGAGCTTCACCGCGTTCCAGGAAATCGGTGGGTGGAGTTCAGTGCTGAATCCCATTCTCACCCGACATTCACAGGCAGATAATCCTACTGACTTCTTGGAAGGGGCGGGGGGGGGGGAGGGGGGTGATTTTCCAAAGAATTGCAGTTTGCCAAAGAGACTGCAAATGATCTTCTCCATGCCCACCCACCGTTCATCTCTTGCACCTGCGGTTTCGGGAGAAATTCTGACGATACCAGCCGATTCAAAACCTCCCGGCCTACATTCTGGGCTAATTACAATATTTGTTTCCCTCTTAAACAGGATAACAGTTAGGCTAGCGATTACCACCTACACCGTACACCAGCTGAACGCCACACAAACGCCGAGTTCCCGCTCAGCTAAAAAGCTTTTTCTGCAAGCGGCACATTTTTCCCCTCGAGCGGAAGGGTGTTCCGATGGGAGTGGGCGGGAAGGCTTTGGATTCGCCAGAATTGGCCGTTTGATGCCTCCCATTGGGCCATCGCAGCTCCCCTCCGGTAGCTCTGATCACACGGGAGACCCCTCTGACTTTTGGAACACGCCACATCCGGCTTCCTGTTCGCCTCTCTGGTCTCCTGTCTCTAGCACCTGATCCCGTTTTCACTGATTTTGTTCTTAAAAAAAAAAAAAAAAAAAAAAGAAAAATCTGACAAAAGAGAAGAAAAGAACCCACCTGTGAAATTAGTGGCGAGTGAGTGTCCCCCACTGCGATCAGGCACTAAACCGCTGTGCAGAGCCTAACGTACCAAGCGGGTTCCTCCATAGTGGCCCTCAGTTTTGCTCAGGGTCTGATTGGAGGGCCAGGGGGTGGAAGTTTAAAACCATTGGTTCCCCCTCATCCCTCTGGCTAGTTCTCAAGCACATCAGTGATGGCCAAAATGTTATATCCAGGCACCAAGGCAAGACGTTGCCTCTGAAGCAGCGGTAGACAACGGTAGTGGTGTTCCACGAAGCAGAATTTCTCAGTTAGCTAGGTTAAGCTAGAAATCATCATTGTGCAATAGGAATGCTCCTTACTTAAAACAATAATTGCTATCTTAAATTAATCTAGCTAACAGATATCCTGGGGCCTGTACTACTAAGCGGGGTTACTGGCTTATCAAGGCAACTTGTTGGGTATAAGGTAGTCTGGGTAAAATGTAAGTGAAGTCCATCTAAACTGTGGTACCTTAAATCCGACAAGTTACCCCGATAAGCCAGTAACCCCATTCCGTAGTACAGGCCACTGCTTTGCGGAACACCCCCCTGTTCCTGGAGAGCCGGCATCCAGCAGGTTTTCCATCCTACCTGGTCTCTGATGGACCACACCTAACCTCAGGCAGACAGGAACTCATCAGATAGGATAGAAAACCTGCTGGATGCCGGTTTTCACCAAATCCAAATCATACTCTGGAAGCTGAAGAACATCAAGAACTGGTCACTGGGCCAGAAAGTGCAACAGAGAAGTCACCATCAAACGTATCGAAAGATCAAACATACAACAGTAAATAAAACAGTAGGTCAGGCAAAGGGCATACACTGCAACAGGAACAGAAACAGGAACGGAAACAGGAACAAAATACTCCATATTGTGTAAACAGACAGTACCTTAGAAGGAGTTAACAGATAATCCAGCTGCTTTTAATCCATGCCAATTAACAAGGTTGATGAGCCACAGGTGTGCCGCAAGGCAGAGTGAAAACCACCTGGGCGTAGCTGAGCGGGTGATGTGCTTGACATGGGAGTGACAATTGATTTTTATATTCATAATTAACAAGCTTCCTGTAATGGGGGTGAGCCCATTTTGTCACCTGTATCTAATTACCAGTAATACAGAACAGACTTTGCTTTCGTCTGTCGCCCCAGGCTACACATGGCAGCCTGGTTGCCTGGATTTCCCTGCACGTTCCCCCTGTCTCTGAAGCAGCCGCTGGGGGGGGGGGCGTGGCTCCGGGGGCTGCGGCTCTGTGCCTGATGTCACCGCCGGGCCCCTGATGTCAGGCCCTTAACCCCCAATTTCTTCAGAGACTGGCTGACCCTCCTCTCTGATCCTCTCTTGTATTTTGCTCTGGACAAATGTGCCCGTTAAATAAATAAAAATGCAAAATGATCCGCATTTGTTCCATACTCTCCTGTTCGGTCTTCCCCTAATAAATGAAGTCCCGGTCCAGCCCCCTCTCGCCCCCTGTCACACCAGTTTGTCCTCCGCCCCGTCCGGAGTGAGTCTAATGGCCCAACGCTCTTTGGTCCTTCACCGCTGAGGAGAGGCTGATTTAACAGCTGGACTGTCCCCTCCTGAGCCTCTGAGAGCCTCTGCAGAGGGGACTGGACGGTGGAGTGGGATCCTGCAGCCACGCCGGTACTGTGCTCATGCCTGCCTACGAGTGGGGGGCGGCTGTACACACGCATCTGCAAAGAAACTTTCCAGCACTGGCTGGCTGAATCTACAGTATCTACCTCTCCACACAGCACATTCGCTGGGATATTTATATACATGGGAATCACTGGGTGACTGTGTGTATATGTAAATATGTAGGTGTATATCCTCTGTTGCACACACTGACACATTGCACACATTCAAAGACTCTGTATCAACATGCATACATACTGGATAATGCATTTTCATGCCCAGCCTTAACTCACTCTACCACACCAAATGTGCACAAAAACACACACGCACCCTCAATCCATTCTGCTGTAGACACAGAAATACAGACTATGCCCTTGGCCGCACGCACATACATATCTATTGTATTATATACACAGAATTACAGATCTAAAGTTGCAGAAATCCAGTTTGTTCAGTTTTCTAATGTAATGAACTTGCAGCTGAACCGTATAGCTGTGCTGGTATTCGTCATTCGGCAGAAGTGAGCCTTATTTATGTTACATGAATATGAATGTTTGTTTGTTTGTTTAGCTACCTAGTCAGTTTGCATGTTTGCATTCAGTACATTCAGTTTGTTGACACGTGCTTGTGATCTCGCACTCAGCCATTTTAGTGCTGCGCCTGGGTTTGTTGACTCTGCATGCAGACTAGGAAATAAGTGTCGCGATTTTTCTGATGGACTTGGGAGTGGTGGAGGGAATCTAAATTTGAACCGTTTTACATGTGCACACAAACCTGGGCCGAAACAGAAATTACGGGGAGAGTGAAGTGAGGAGCCTGGGGCCACTGGATTCGGAGAGAGCCAGGAGCCACTCGAAGCTAAGAGTGCAGTGGACAATGAGGGCTGAGCTTCTTGCCGACTCACAAACAAGCAGACCAGAGAGGCAGTTCAGTTACGTTGTCGGCTTGTGATGGAACGACAGGAGACGCAAAAGAACCAGAATAACCACATCAGGGTCATAAATTTAGCTGAATAATGTCACCCCAGGCCTGACCTGAGAGTCCCTGGTGGCCAGGCATCGCCAGCACACTCTCCACAGGGAGAAAAGACCAAGGTGAACAGTCAGACTTTATAAAGTCATCCTCTATCCTACATCCATATCTGCTTCTCCAGCAGAGGTCACAGTGAGCCTGGAGCCTGTCCCAGGCAGCTCACGGCAGGGGATGCAAACCCACACACAATCGCAATCAAAGGGCACTCGTGAAATATCGGTTCATCAAACCACATCTTTGATCTGCAGGAGGAAACTGGGATTTATTATGGGATTTATTATCCATCGTACGTTTTATTTATTCAGAAGACGCTTTTATCCAAACTGACAGACATTTTATGAGAAGGTCCCTGCAGCCATCCTGGGGATATAAAGAAGCGAGTTTGAGGAAGCACTTCTTTACACAGTGTGTAGTTAGAGTATGGAATAGTCTTACTGTTCGAGTAGTTCAAGCTAAATCTTTAAATCAGAGCAAGATACGATTTTAACAACTCTGAGCTATTAGTTAAGTTCTCCCCAGACGAGCTTGGTGGGCCGAATGGCCTCCTCTCGTTAGTAAAGTTCCTATGTTCTTATAACGCGCCGTGTCACGCCACGCCCTGCGCAGCATGGTGTTCAGTATAACAAAATAGTTCCTACATTAAGCTGCTCACTACAAAGTCTGTGGATTATCTTGAGTAACCGAATTCTACATCCGATATCTCCGAAACTACACAACTCCCACCAGAACAACCTAGATGAACATGTGGCACTAAAGGCCCTCTACAACATTATCTTTTTCTGCTTCAGTTTCCCTTTAAGCTATCGAGCTTGAGGTCGACCTTTAAACGATGAAGAACAAATAGTCTGTATTTCCAGCTGTGCCCACTCCCCAACACTCCCCAGTCCCCAACACTCCCCAGTCCCCCACACTCCCCAACACTCCTCAGTCCCAAACACTCCCCAGTCCCCCCACACGCCCCAGTCCCCCACACGCAAGTGGAGTTAAAGGGTAACAGGCCTCCATTTCTCGCGCCCCCTCTCCCCATAGACGTTGGCCTGGACGAGAACCTAGTGGCTTGGCATGTTACTGCATTGAGCCGCATTCTGTCTGAAGCTCGTGGAACCAGTGCAGGATAATCTTAGCCTCCAGTCCAGGATAATCTTAGCCTCCAGTGCAGGATAATCTTAGCCTCCAGTGCAGGATAATCTTAGCCTCCAGTGCAGGATAATCTTAGACTCCAGTGCAGGATAATCTTAGCCTTGTGGCAGAGGGCACAGACCGACACATCGCCGACAGGTACTTATATGCATGGATTGTATATGTGTGCCCCTACTGTTGGCATTTAAACCCCTACAGCATGATTTTATCCATCACGCACCTGCTAATTCTGGGTGCATGTTTTCTGCTTAAAGTACCTCAAAGTGCAGCAACAAAAAGGTGATAAACTGCTCCAGCTCTGAGAGGCCGCATGGCTGAAAGGCCGCCGTAGATGGACATGCCAGAAGGAGACTCCCCGCGGAACGCGCGAGAGCCAAGAGGGCCACGCTCCGAGGATCGGGCATCGGTCATGTTCGTGGCGCCTGAACGTCGCGCCCACCCGACTCCTGGTGGCCCGGCCACGTGCCAGCCTTTGGAGAACTTTTCCTGGCGTGAGGGTGAACTGGAACACGTGCCCCGCGGCCTGCCTACCCGCTGCGGGTCCTAAGCGCAGTCAAGCGGCTCAGTCATAATGTTTGCCGCTGCTTTTGTTTTGTTCTCGACCATATACTATTGACGGAGGTGATCCTGCCCCCCCCCACCCGCAGAATCCCACTCCAACATTGGAATCACCGGGCAAACGCCACCCCCCCAACCCCGTACGGTCTTTCCACTGGTGTTTCTTCAGCGTGTATTTTGATGTCCCAGGGAACATCACTCCGCCAATTCTACATCTATGCTGTTATCCATCCCACCCTCCTCCCCGATTCGGAGCTGAGTGTGGATGTCCAGAAAGGCCTGCTGCCAGGTGGGGGTGGCATTTTACCACGGGGCTTGGAGCCGCTGGAGGGGGGAACAGCAGGATGCTGGCTGACAGCCCCGGGTCCGATTCACAAGGCGAGCAGGGATAGGCCGCTTCCCCTGGGTGCTCAGCGCTGGCTGGCCTCTTCTGGCTCGGCGCTACACGCGAAATGTCATCGCCTGGACGACGAGGACGAGCGACCGGCGCCTTTCCATCGTGACAGCGCTCTGCTTGTGCGAGCACGGCTATGGCATACGTGTGTGCGTGTGTATGTGTGTGCGTGTGTGTGTGTATGTGTATGCATGTGTATGTGTGCGTGTGTGTGTGTGTGTATGTGTGTGCGTGTGTATATGTATGTGTGCTTGTGTATGTGTGTGTATGTGTGTGCGTGTGTATGTGTGTGTGTGTATGTGAATTTGTATGTGTGTGCGTGTGTATGTGTGTGTGTATGTGCGTTTGTATGTGTGTGCGTGTGTATGTGTGTGTGTATGTGAGTTTGTATGTGTGTGCGTGTGTATGTGTGTGCGTGTGTGTGTATGTGTGTGCGTGTATATGTGCGTTTGTATGTGTGTGCGTGTGTATGTGCGTTTGTATGTCTGTGCGTGTGTATGTGTGTGCGTGTGTATGTGTGTGCGTGTGCCTAGACAGGCAGATAATTACGGAAAGGAAGCTTCCCCAGGTTATGAGGAAATATCGATCTCCCCTCACACCCCCAGTCCTGGTAAGCGGCAGAGCCCACGACGTGATTGAGGTTTTGAAAATTTATAAGGGGTGAAAACGGCCGGCTGCCATTATTATTTTTAGCTGCATTCGTGCAATCAGAGGGGAAATAAGATGATGATACGCAGCCGAGACCCGCCGGGTCCAGCTGTCCATGTGGTACCCCTACATGAAAGAGAGCAACTCATATCTCGCCAGCGAAAACCCGGAGGTTAGGGCGGCTGCCACAGGGTCCCCTCTCCCCAGAATTCATCTCCGTATCCCCTCTAGCAAGGCACCGCACTGTCGAAGCTACAGATGGGAATCCTGGGGCGTTTGGAATTTGAGTGTTCAGAAATAATGAATAATTGTACCAAACAGATGAAAAGGAAACACAGGTATATAAAGTGATGTGGTCTGAGGGCAGTGAGGCAGCTGGGAAGACAGCGACACTGAGGCTCTGCGTCAGTTTTCTCCAGCTTTGGTCTGTCCTTTCCGAGGCGCTAAAATATGGGGCGAATCGAAAGGCAAATTCTCAAAACTCACTCGGTACATTTTCTGTTGTTCTTGAGATGGGACCTCCGTTGACCCAAATTCAGGCTTCCTCATCATATGTCACAATATTGGGAACCAAAACTCACCCAGTCTTCGTGTAATCCAATGAAAAACTTTCATTAAATTTCCAGGACTTACTAAGTCCACAGAAATGAAAACATATCCCGTGGACTGAGTGAGTTTAGGAGATTTGCTCTCAGATCAGTGTATTGTGACCGTTTGACTGTGAGAAGGCAACCTGAGACAGAATGGCATCCTGTCCAGTGTGTCCCCAGCCCTGGGTGTTGGGGATCCTCCGAAAGGTCACAGGGGTCACACAGCCATTCCCCCTCTGGCATGTGCTAGGAAACCATCATGCTGCCCAACCACCAATACAAGCTGGGCCTCCCAAGGTAAACCTGAAACTTCCAGGAACCTGGACCTGTTTGAACCTTGCAGGAACCTGAACCCCCCCCCCCCCCCCAGGAATATGACTCTGTTTGAACCTCGCCTGGACCTGAAACTCCCAGGAACCCGAACCTGTTGAACCTCGCCAGAACCTGAACCCCCCCAAGAACCTGATTCCGTTTGAACCTCGGATGAACCTGAGACTTCTTAGGAACCGGGATCAGTTTGAACCTCGCAGGAACCTGAACCCGGACTGCCCATGGCAGACCGTCAGGCATGCAACGTTCCCCAGGAATATGGGCAGTGGTCTCTGTTTTGCTGGCCCCTTATATCACGCAGGAATCATAGTGAGATTGAACGCCACCCATAATGCGGCAGAACCGTGGTGGATCACATCTTACCCACTGGCATCAATTATTCCAATTCGTTTACCTCCACGTTATTAAATGCGAGGTTTATTATCTCGTGGTGGAACCTAGATGTGCATTTCAATCGTTGGCAATGCTGACAATATCTGCGGATGACTATGGATACTCTGTGAAAATCCTCAGACACAACGTTACAAGTGGCACAGAGGGGAATAATATTATTAATAATTTAAAAAGAATAATAATAAATAACCACCCTGTGATGGACTGGCATCCTGTCCCAGCTGTCCCCCGCCTAGCACCCTGTACGTCCACAGAGAAATATAGGTGCTACACACACATCTGGGTAATGCTTAAATTAGGACACAGGAAACAATGTTCTAGTGCAGGGTTATTCAACTCACGGTCCTCGAAGTTCGAGCACCGCTGGTTTTCCAGCCTTCCTTTACCTATCAGTCAGGTGCGAAGCCTCTGACCAATCAGAATCAGTAATTATTAAACAACTACCTGGGAGAACTGAAAACACAGCGTGGATTTGTAATCGAGGTCCAGAGTTGAAGAACCCTGTTCTAGTGGATTCAGGGTCCTGGGACACTAGACCTCCACCTTACAACCTCACTCCAATGTAGATTAAGGCTACGTCACCCTGGCCACTACAACCAAATTCGTGCCGATTTCCCAGTGTCTTTCGTAAGGTAATTACTGGCATGGTGGGCCACCTCACCTAATTAACCGAGCACTAATTAAATTGTGTTCCCCAGAACTGCGTACGCTGGCTGCCAGCCGCCGGGGCTGGGTGTCCTGCTGGCGAGCAGACACAGATCCGGGAACAGCACAGCGCTATGCCGCCTGCAACGCGAGCACGACAGCTGAAATGGAAAGGAAGACTTCACATTTCTTACAAAATTATATTCGCGACCGATAGTTAAGAAAAAATCCACAAATGTTAAGTATTGATTTGCCTAATTTCAGGAGCTATTAAGTGCGGGATAAAAGTCAAACTGTTTACTAATTCTTTTAAAGCTGTTACGCCTCTGACGATGCACTCAAAAATGTGCAATTCATATCAACGCACTATTAAAATGGTTAGTTTAATCCTGTTTAGTGCAATTGTCTTTTCAGTTCATATAGGCCGACATTTAGATTACCACAGAAGAGAGTGGATGTCACGTCTCTACAAAGTCTCGGGTTTGGATCACGCATACGGTCTGGGTTCAGGTCCATAAGCGCGCGTTCCTTTGCTGGGTCTTTCCTTGAAATATTGAAACAGGTCGCCCTATGTTGTTCCTGGTACCGTCTGTGGCTGTAACATTCCCTGAGGTCGGCATGGACACTGTGGATGCATTGGTGATACTGTATAACACGATGTCACACATGGAAAACTGCACGGTCATGTAAATCAGAGCAAGGCAGGTGGACCTTACAACGAGCTGACCATAGGTCTGATCAGGCTCAGTCTGCTTCATAATAACTGAAGCATGAAAAGAAGCACAAGACTCTTGCACAATCATATTAATACACGTGGATATATATATATATATATATATAACAAAATATGTGTGTAAGTGTGTGTGCCAACATGTTCTGAAATAATTACCTATCAACTGCAAATAATCTTAATAAATGAGTTTCAGATGTAGATGGCCTTCCGAAACAGTTTCAAATTGTAAGCATGTGTGGTTACTAAGGCAACCGTGGGTTAAACTAGTCGGTGTGTCGCAGTACGCTGGTAGGTAAGGCAGCCCGATTTGTTCGTTAACCTACCCCTCCCATGTGGACGCCGAGGATGACCGGCCTCTTCTGATGATCGGCTACGGTGAAATTGCTCACTTCGCAAACCAGTACAACCCCAACTCCTCAGCAGCTTTGTTAATTATATAGCCTAAGTATATCATCGTAACAAATTGTAAAAGTATATAGCCGTGTGTGTCAGCGCGATATGGAGCGCATGAGGTGAGGAATGGAAGATTGAGTTCAAAGAAATAAACAAACAGATTAAGGATGCTTTACAATACATGTGCACGGATTTAAATGGGTCAAAGGAGAAGAAATGACGATAATCCATCTTTGATAAAATAGACAGCTTCATAACCTGCTATTGATTAAACACACGTGATCATTAAAAGAGTGTCGCTTTCCCTTCGCATTTTTGTTAGTTAAAACGGTATAGAAAATATAAACTTTAACTTCTCAAGGTTTTAGTACACAGTTACTCGTGGATTAACATGTTTACTGACAGGTGTAATGTAGCAAGCACAAACCAGAAATAAACTGTTTAAATGCATCAGCGCGCAGATAATATTACAAGTTGTCGCACGTCGTTAATTTCGGGTGAATTAAACACAAATAACGCAAAATATTACTTAAATACAGACCGGGAGCAAGAGGGGGAGGAAAAATAGAGAACGCATTTTCAGAACGAAAGCGGAAAAGCATTTATTTTGTATGGACACCAACATTCATTAATTATATTTGTCTAACATTTAAGAAGCGAGTAGCTGTCTAACGAAAAGGAGCCTGAATTGATAAGTAATCGGAAATGACAAAAAGCAGTAAAATCCTCATTGTAAGAAAGCAAGTATCAGACGACAAACAGATTCGGTGTAGCCTAAAATTAATGCGCCTAACCCTTAGTGCCATTCAAAGTGGACATCAGGTGCACGATGCTCAACCTCCAACTGTTGACTCCTCAAGAACGTTAAACTGCAGGCACTATTTCCGTAAATCAACGCGGCGAATGATACAGACACTTTAGAATCCATTTTCAAAATGCAGAGATCCGCTGTTTTTGTATAGGAATGATTTACACTTCTGCTTTTTTGTGTAAGATGACATTTAACATCCATATGAGTAAAAAGATAGCCATATTGATATAGTTGTGCGTCGTTCTCTTAACAAAATCGAACATAATCGCAACTTGAATCTTAATGTCAAAGAAGTAATTAAGCGCAATATGATTTAGTTGCAGGCAATATTGCGTCAGCTTCCCATCTTCATGGCAGAGAATCTTTGTAACCTAATTCTAGGAAGTAAAAGCTTTAAATCGCACCTGTGGGACGTACTCACGAAACAGATAGTAAAATATACATCGTTCTTAAATATTTAAGTACAAACCCAATTTCCAACTTTTATCCTACAGGTACAGAGATAACCCTTACCTTGCCTGACATCAAAGATCTTTACGTCGTGATACGTAGAAAGAGAAGATGCGGTTGGTTGGATTTATTATTTTCAAGCAATAATAAAATGATATCCAGTCAAAAACAAGTTAGGAAATCCAAAGAAATTTCATCCAGATGAGAAGAGCGAAAAACAGTTATACATGGTTAAAACACGTAAAATAGCGGACCGTCACCACTTCAAAAGATCGGTTTCAAAGCACTTACAACACCTCAGCATTTGCATTATTCTCTTCTAATTTAGGCTACTTTTGCGGCGTCTTGTCTGTTAAATACAGTCTCTTGTGCGGATGACCGTGTGAGTATTCAAGTTGCTGCAAAGTACGGTCCTCAAAGGCAAGATATGGGCGCCCAAGCTTCAGTATTGACTGTTTTGTTAGGAGCCAAGCCATGATAAGAATTATGATAGAAATTAGAGATGTACAGGCAATCGCTTGTCAAATATTCTCATTTTATGACAGTCGTTAAATTTCCGTGCAAATCCGTTTCGAGGGGCGCCAGTGTGCTTGCTATCCAATTTAGGGATTTGCCTGAAAATCGATATTCTTCCAGTTTTTTCCGATATGTTTTTCAGATGTGAAACGAAAATATCCTCTGTGCTCCTTTAAAATTAAAGCGGTCCTTGCACTGCCGGGGTGCAGCAACATATCAACAGATATTTGGTGTTCATCATTTTTTACGCACACATGTGATCTCTTTGCGAATTAGTTGAATAATCCAGCAAATTATACTCGCACGACGCGCGTAATGCTGCCGTAGCCCGTTTTAGGCGGGGAGGCGGTGATCCTTTGCGGGGTACATGAACTGGGCTGCTCTCATCGCCCCTTTCCTTTGGTTTTCTTGTTTTCCCAATTGCTCTCACACCACTTCGCACTTTTTCCCGACCGTAAACCAGAAAGCTCGGACACCCACACAGCTCGGAGCGGGCGCGCCTCCTACTTTACCGTCTCCCTCCACATTACGGGAATGACAAGCCGAATAGTTCATCACGCGTTCCTAAGTGGAAAAAAAAACATGCACATTTCAACCAAACGCACATTTCACATGACAGGCTTTTGCCTCCCCTTTTTTTGGTTTCTCCAGTTAGGAGGTGCGCTACACAGACCCTTCTGGAGAACATCTCCGTATCCCGTATATGCGAGACATTTAGTTCTTGTTATGGGCAGCTATGGGCATGTTAGCGTCGGTATAAATAACAGTGTATCGGGGGGGGGGGCAGAGACACGTTTTCATCTGTCAAGCTGAGAACCTGAAAGCACCAACATTAAGGGAATATGTTAATCAAAGAGAAATTCCCCAGTAAAAGATGGAGTTGTGTAAAATGGGTGAAAGACTTCGCTGTCTCCGTCATGCACTAGCTTTTCCCGATGCATTGAATTTTAGACGTTTATTTACAAGGTGAATTTAGACGCCAGAAGTTTTTCTTTTAATTATTATTTTTACTTTTTTTTTTTTTTTACAAAAACCTTACAGGGTATGAGGCTGCTTCGTTCCATTGAATAGCAGTTACTTAAAGTACAGTATTAATAGGTATTTTCCAAGAGCATCTTAGTCTTTCGTTTCTGTGATTAAATATTCGATTCATTGTATTACAGAAACAGTGGATGAACCACATTAACACAACCGTATGGGGTCCGCGACGCGCTGTCAATCTTTTTCTCTTTTTTACACTAAAAACCAGATTTTTCTAAGACTAAACCAACTGCTTCCCCTTACGTTAATATAACGTAGCCCACTACAGCGTAGCTTCTTACGACAGCGGGTTTCATAGCCGAATTAAACTGCCGATTGTCTGTATCATGGTGATTTGAGCTGAATCGCCTCAGTTTTCAACCTCTCTTAAATCTTAATTCAGCCCCCAGACCCTAGTTAGGGGCTCCCTATCACTTATGCGTGATCAAATACACTGATGGGTGCTTTATTTCTTGATAAAATATATAAATTTCAGGTTTTTGTGTCCAGGTGGGAGAGGGCCCCTTTAATATTTTTCGCGTTGTCCATACCGAGTAATTATACTGACATTTCATCGATTTACTATGCATTTCTGCAGAGCCTGTTCTAACTACTTACAGACAGCCATGCTTGACGACCCCCGGTTGAAATCCCCGGTCTAAATAATAATGATTGCGCGTCGTGTACGTCACCTGGTAGGAAACCGGCTGCTTAAAACACTCCTAATGATAATGAGCAGAATACCTTTGAAAGACCGCAAGGCTTATTAACCACAGGTTCAAAGAAGAACGCTAATAATTAGCGCCTCACAAAGTTCGTGCATGGGACCTTCCAAGGGCATTTCTTGTTTTAAAAGGTATATTTTCATATTTTTTCTAAACATCTTAAAATCGCTAAAACTACTGTTTGTCAGGTTTATAATGAATGACTCCAACACCGAGCACAACACGCCTACTGATTTTGTGTTATAAGGATAATTTAAAATACAGTATATTTACCTCAGTGACCCTATAGTAAATAATGGAATTTATGATAAATAGATGGATGGATGGATGGATGGTGCAATTATCGAAAACTCACACTGACCAGGATCAAAAAGGTCAACATAACAGTGCCTTTATTTAGTATTTGTTATTTTAAATCACATTACTTGTACAGGAAAAACAATTAATGACTTGTTTGTATGTTATACAGCAGCAAAGCACCAGCTTGGGAAAATTAGATGCGGGTCGCTGAGGTCATTCCACAGGCGAATGGTGGACAGAGCTCATCAATAAGAGTTCATATGGCGAACCAGCCCAGATCTCATGGAGCCATTCACTCACTGATAATGTTCCAGTTCCCAACAGCGTCAAAGGCTTTAAGCGGACCTTGGAAGGGCTGTGCTGTCCACAACAGTGAACGTCAGTCTCCACCCCAGGTTAGCACTTAATCCTTTGACGATAACCTTTAAGTACGGCCAGAGCAAACTCTTGTCAAGAAAGGGAACTTCTTTCCCAGCAAAAGTAACTGACAGCTGAAGTGGCTTTGAACCCACGCCAGCCTGGTTCGCCTATAACACCGATGTCAAGGAAAGGGCTGCAAATCAAGGCCACCTGGTTTTATCTCCCACACCAGTCGCTCTCAAGCCACCACGGGTTCATCACTGGATTGAATTCTATCTTTTTCTTAGTTTGAAGTGTGTCAGTTTAGAGGGGCGAGACCATGCAGTGCAAACCGCGAAAGTCCAAAAAGGGAAAGCTAAACAGAAGTTCGGAGACAGCAGTCTTATTTTTCTTGTTATAAGCTCTCCCTCTTCTGCCAGTGCCATACATTGCAGTGAGGTCTACAGGTGACCCTGGGGTATCAAGAGCTAGTAAATACATATAAAATGCTTTGTTGCTGTATGTCCAAGTAATTCTATTATGGCAATTCTTGGTATCGATCCCCGGCAAAATATTCCTGGCTCTCTCTGACGGAGTGGAGCTGTTTGTCGCTAACCGCCTGAGAGATGTCTGCCAGGCTGCAACTCTTGGGGTCAGTGCGGGGGTCACTGCGGGGGTCTCACGGGCGCTATCATCTTACAGTCACTTATTGTAATCCCCCCCCAGATCGCCCGGCCCTTAGATTCTCCTCGGTCTTCTTTGCCTGGGTCCTGATGCCTCAGCGGACCGTTACATGCACCACATTCATCCTGGCGCTGACGCTCCTTCGGATGCAAGGTGGAATTGGAGATCCGACTCGAGAACGGAACAGGCCATGGGGAGTATTTAGGGAGATACAGGAGAGCATGACTACTGTCGCATTTCCGTGCGCGTTCAACAGAAGCCAGAGCTCCGCTCCAGAGGGGAACCGAATGTGACCCAAACTATAGCAGCCCAGCTTTTGACTGTTGCCCACACGCATCCTTCTTGCATCCAAGCGCAAGTTCTGCTCTAGATTCTTCGGTTTGTCTCGCTTTCAAGGCAGAATTGTTAACAGGAACGCAATCGTGTTATTTACTTCTGCCTTGGCCGATAATTGCCAGCTGAAAGTGAAAGTGCTGGATAACTGCATAATTAAAGCTTGTTCCGTCCACAGTTCAGCCTTTGCGAGTCCGGGCCTCGTAATGTAATGCCGCATGCCACCGTGTCAAGATGAAGCAGACGAGGAAGCAAGCAGACTCATTATCAGCATTATTTACACAGTGCTGCTAAATTACTCCTTATTTTGTATTGCTTCATTGTTTTCAAAGCATTTTTTTCTTTTATTTAATTAATGAAGTTCCTTGGATGCCAGCAGTGCCCAGGGGAGCTGGTGAGATCAATAATTAAAATAATTACAAGCCCTTGCATATTGACTCTACGTGTGTCCTGATGGCTGCCTATATTCAGCTGGAATCTGTTTGAAAACACTTTCTCCGTGCTACTTGTGGTCCCACAGAGTTCCCCAGAGGATTCACCAGCAGGTCTGACATAACAGACACCTCCCCCCACACCTACTCCTCATGTACTGAAGCACTGCTTCATGTTCAGGGCTCCGCTGGAAGTCAAAGGGATCCATCAGCAGGTACGAGAGAGGCTCCCTCCTTGCTTATCTCAGTCGCCATGGTTTCCGTGGCTTAAAAGGTGACCATGGGGCAGGAGGTGACAGGGTTGTTAGGGCCGAGATACCTAGTTCAGGTCCCTGAATGTAGGCTGATGATGCTTTGCTAAGGTTGTGTCAGAGGCCGCTGCCTAGCTTTCCATAAAGAGTTATGGGGCATTCTGTGCTTTACCTAATGTTGCCCAATTCTTACCTGCAGGGCAAAGCTGTGATTGGCTGGGGCAGGAAGCAAAGGATACTGGGAAATGTCAATTAAACCCTAGCAATGCCTTTTAATGGCATTAACTCCCATCACTGGTCTGTTTTTATAACAGGAGGTTATACCTCAATGCTGACGGGGAAGATGGCATGGTGACCTGGGCCAGCATTCAAAAGACGATGCAAGGCACCATGAACCAGATGCAAAACTGCATGTTGTGGGTGGCTTTGGACAGACATCTTTCAATGTGCACCAGACGATGGCCAATGAACAGCCTTGACAGGAAGTGGCTGCATACACTGGCTGCGGCCAGCTGTGACTCCAATCATCAGGCCCTGCCTCTGGCCCTCCCCAAGCTCAATAGCACCATATTATCACCATGGAAATGGCCCCCATCCACTGTGGTACTAGATGTGGGGGTCAGCCTATGACTGGGATTTCAAAGAGCACGGCTGGGCTGCCCTGTTCGGGTAAAAATCACACCTCAATCGGAAAGTACCAGAACTAAAGGTTGTACTTTCTGTACATAACTGATGTTCAATTAATCAGGGCGCCTTCGACCTGAGAGGTGGTTGACAGCCTCTCAAAATGCTGAATGCATTGGATCTACCTGTTACTGCTTTTGGTTCTGTGTTACCGACGGCACATTGAAATACCATCACTTTTCAGGGCTCTTGTACAGCTTTAAATAGACTGTCCTGGGGGGGGGGGGGGGGGGGGGGGGGGGGGGGGGGGGGGGGGGGGGGGGGGGGGGGGGGGGGGGGGGGGGG
>JABFEA020000098.1:5398891-5411718 GCA_019775915.2 Cyphomyrus plagiostoma
ATTTGGCCAGCAGGTGTCACTGGCCATCCTGTGCTCCCTGTTGTCCTTCAACCCCTTAGTGTGTTTCCTCCTCCATGACTGCTGCATAGCTCTATGGGTTCGGTGTCTGGCAGTAAACCCTTTGGTCATGTGTTTGAGACCAACTTCCTCTGTATTTGTAGTTATCAAATATTGTTCCCCAGGGTTAATTTTCTATTTTAGTTTCCTTGTTTCTAGTTTTTGGTTTGCGTTCTGTTTCGGGTTCTTCTAGGTGCCTGTGTTTGTATTTATGTGTTCCTTGTCCTTGGTATATTCTTCTGCATCTTAGTTTTCCTGTTGGTCTCTGGGTTCCATAATTAATGATTATTATACCTGATTACTCCTTGTCCTGCACCCTTCCCGATTGGTTACTTGTTTCATGTCTCACTCCACCTGCTTTGTTACCCAGTTTGGCTTGTGTATTTATGTATTTATATTCCCACCTTAGTTCACTTCCTTAATTGGTCATTGCCTTGGGATGTTAGATGCTACACTGCACTATTAAGAGTATGTGTGTTGTTCCCTTGCCTGTTTTTGCTCCCTGTGTTGCCTTGTTCCTGAATCATGTTTCCTTGTCATTTCTTGTAGTTAGTCGTTGTTTTCCCCATTTTTCTTATAGACCCCTCGTGGTCCTTTCCTTTGTAGTTAAACCCAGTGTATTTAATTTCTGTAATAAACCCCCTTGTGTCTCAGAGCCGCTAGTGGGTCATCACCTCCTTTTTCTGCCTGCACCATGCCCCGTCATGACAATGACTTAATTCTTTTGGAATTTGATCCGTGATATTCCGCAAATACGTCTGGTATATTCTTCTACCAAGACATTTTCAGGAATATTAAATGAAGCATTTTGCTAATTCAATCATGTATGAATGATATGAATGCCTGTCGATCCAAAAGAAAGCATGTATTATTATTATTATTATTATTATTATTATTATTATTATTATTATTATTAATAACAATAATAATCCATTTTCAATATACCTACTTTTATTGCCTATATATAAGGGACAATTTGTTTATTTTTGGGGGGATTCACTAGATGACCCATTTTGCACTGAAACGATATCTTTAACGTGATTTTAAAGTGATCTAATCTATTCCGAAAATGATACATAGGAGTCGCAGGACGTGTTCGGTAGCCAGCAACTATAAGGATACTTCTTATTTATGCTTAAATTAAAAATGAAGTTCCAATACGTGAATGCATACAAATTATCCAGATTTGTCCATGGCGTAACTTACAGTACAAATACTCAAAGGAATTTCTGTAGTGCAGAATTATTGATCAAAGTTATCTACGACTCATCTAAAACATAATGTTATGAGCATTAGCTAGATTATCAAACTGATCACATTTAAATTTACGACTTAGGGTAAAATGACGTTTAGTTGTTATAAAAAAAAATATTTAAGAGCATAACCAGCTCAGATCCACCTGGGTTAGTTTATACCCAGTCCCACATAATCATTTGTCTGACTCATTGAATTTGGAAAGGCAGTTATTAAAAATTCGTTTAATATAGAGATATATACTTACAGCCATCTTTTCAGTGCTGGTGCGCGAATTTTAAGACTTATCAGTGATGTCCAGGATGGTTCGTTTAACTTCAGCACCGCTCTTTATTCCGAAGCGAAGCTGCGCAGACCGTTTGCGGAATCGCTCACCAACCAATCAGAAGGCAGCTGACGGCACGTAACCAATTGCGAAACAACGACTGCTGCACTGCAAACACCATTTGTCATTGCTTCACAAATTTTTCCAAACGTTTTAGTACATATATAACTGGTTTTGTACAATTGGCATCATTTGGCACAATTTTCAGTTGTTTTAGACTTGTTAGTCAAAATAGATTATGTAGTTTTCCACTGTAATAACTTAATGCCCGTAACTATATAGAAATGTGATCATTGCGTTAGTCACCACATGCAAAACAGTTAACCAAGCTTTCAAAACTATTTGTAAATACACTCCATAAACTGCTGTTTTTGGTTCACACAGCACATGCTTTTCTTTTTATTTTGTTGTTATTTTAATGCCATTTTGTTGTATTTGTGGTATACATGTGCAGGTGAGTGCTTTCTATTGCCAGTGAATTTTACATACTGTAATGTAGATCCTTGCAGAGGTGTAACTGGTGTCTTTGACATGAAAAAGCATCAGTTTGCTAAAGAGAACTGATCAGTCAGTAACAATGAGTAAGTGGGAACCGCTTGTCATTCATAATTGTGGAGTTCAGTAACCAACTTACACTGACATACTGATAATATATCTAAGCATTTTGAATGTCATGGCTAAAACAATCCTGATTGTACTTTTAATTTTGGTGCCACATACTGGAATTATTTGCTTTTGAGTAAAAGTAAAAGTAAAAAATTGTTTTGGGAAAGTCATGAAATGTGCCGTACATGAAGTCAAAATGTCAGTGTAAGTATGCTCTTGAATTATAGTCGGTTCACACTTTCTCATTGTCACTGCCTAATCATTTTTCATTACAAACTGATACATATTCATGTCAAAGACACCAGTTTCAACTTTGCTAGGTTCCTTTTTACAGCATGAATTATGTATTAAGTTCACTGTGGAAATAAAGCACTTGCATGTATTTTTTAGATCTCAAGACACAGTACAATAGCAAACAAAGAGTTGCACACAATAACACAAAAAAAACATCTAAATGGCAACACAAGAACAGTAAAATCATGCACTTTGTTTGCTTGTTTGCATGCATGCTGTGGGGAATATGTGGGACATTGTAATATAAAGGAGATTACAGGTTATAAAAAGAACAATAATTAATGCAACCCCCTGCCAGTGTGTAGTGATGGGAAATTCGGTTTAATTTAAAGAACTGGGGTGGGTTTCTTACCATGGCCCTGAATACAGTGACCCTGAACACTCAGAGGATGTCAACATAAACACAACACAGAAACTTTAATGCAACACAAAACATTAAGGCATGAAAACATAAAGACAGCACATTAAGAAAAACACAAGACATTTAAACATTAAATTTGCTTAATTTTTTGTAATTTTGATGTTTTTGTGTCTTAATGTTTTTGCATTGCATTAATGTTAACGTGCTCTGCGCTTACAGGGCTGCCGTACGATAAGGACACAAAGTACCAATGAAACTGCTTTTGTGAAATGATAGTGGTTTCATCAGAATCGCAGTCAGAATATTTTTATTATCCCAGAGGGAATCGCTTGTAATTACAGGCTGTAATCGCTGCGCAAAAATAGACAGCACAGATCAGACCTGTGTTACTGCAATATGAATGCAATCGGTCTTGACACTCACTTGGTTGAATTTTTACTTAGAATTTTTATGACACACACTTCAACACTCGTAACTTTAAAGACTTTCCTATAAACTTTCCCATTTCATAAGGAGTTTCTGTGTAAGACATCCAGTAAAAAGAAGCAAATATTGTAAATCATCGATTACAGAAGAAGGTGGCAAAACTTTCGATTTCTACCACCATCTGGAAAGGAAACACAAAGCAGGTCCATAATTCTGGCAAGCTGAGTTTGCGGAGAAGCAAGGACTGGCGAAGTATCTAGCCAAAATATCTTTCACATGGTACATCATACACAGTTTGTTACTGAACGTTGTGTGTGCACTTTATTTTTACATTGTTTGTACATTTTCAAAAATGACAAAATGCGAAATATAAGATTTCTTAAATATACTGTACTGTTTTATGCATATTCTTTGGTTCCGGAACCAACTGGAAATTAAATTAATCATTACTAGTATTACTAGTAATAATTAATACAGGATGCAGTGAAGATGTGTTTTCCAAATCTGTCATGGTTGGCACTGTCCAGCCCAGCTCCTTGTGTATCTTCCCAGTTTGGCCAGTAGGTGTCGCTGGCCATCCTGTTCTCCTCTACCTTTGAATCCTTTACCCTCATGTATTTCTCCTTGCTCCTGAACTGCTGCATACCTCAGGGGGCTTACTGTGTAGCTCAGCATTTGTAAATTAGCCAGGTGTGAATTCAACGCTGGTAAAACCCACCTTCCCTGTTTTGAGTTTCTTGCATGACATTTGTTGTCCTTAGTGACATAGATAGAAAGTCAGATATTAGTGGAGGAGAGGAACCAAAAACTCCAAAGCAGGAAGAAGAGAAACGTCTGGGGGTTCGGCGTCAACTGGCAGTCCAGCCCTCCGCCCCCCCACAGGCCTGCATGCTAAAAGCGAGCTGTAAACTGTGCTCAAGGCCATAGCTGAAGTTCATCAATGAGTCAGTTCTCCATGCTGGCCTGTGCAGGCTGACAGACTGAAAGCTGCATGTTACAGGTTGTAAGTTGCATCCATGATGTCATGGGCCTGGGAAATTAATGATTAAATTACTTGGATGAAAATTGTGGTTTTCATGCTCCATAAGTATTACATGTACTATTGATAAATTATTAATGCATCTAGCCACTCAGCGATATGAAATATTACCTTACCTCACCTCACCTCGATGGCCTTGATGCCCTTACGTGTGGCCTTAGTGACATTAGAAATATTATTGCCTCAAAAAATGCCAAGTGGCCCCTGCCCTTAAAACAACAACATTCCAGGCCTGAGTATAACCTATGAAGATGGCAATAAATTAGTGGGTGAATATGAAAATAAGTACAACACTAACTTTCACAGGTAAAAACTGTACAAAAAGATACATAAACCTTTACTGATAAAAATAAGTAATACTGCACATGTACCCTGAGCGGTTTAACAGTTGTACACTGTGATGGCCGTCAGATAGAATGGTTTCTTGGGGCGTTCAGCACTTTAAGTTACACAGTCTGTTGCTAGATGTGCTCTGGTGTCCAGTAAAACACAGCAAAGGAGTTGAGACCCATTGCCTATGACTAACCCAAGTCTAGGCGGCATCCTTCTCTCCGCTATAGTGTTGCCAGCTCACAGCAGCACAGAAGAAGACACTGGCTACCTCGGACTCACAGAACATCTGCAACATGGTGCTGTTGACACTTAAAACCTTGGCCAGTCTCCACTTCCTGTCTCCGAATGATCTAGGGGGGATCAGAGATCGTTATCATCTCAGTTCTGCTATCAGTTCCTTCCTCTGCAGATGATTTGGGAGACACCAGTTGATCATCTTGTCCACCAACCTCTTGTACTCTGTCGTGTCTCCATTCATGATACCACCAACAACTGCAGAGTCAACTTAGTCGGGAGATGGGACCGTACCGTGCGGAACCCCTGTGCTGCTCAGTACCTTATCAGACACGCGATCATGAAGACGGACATATAGTGGGCGTCTGATCAAATAGTCCATAATCCATTGCACCATGGAGTTTTCACCTGCATAATCGACAGCTTACTCCCAAGTGGGTATGACTAGATGATGTTGAAGGCACCGCAGAACATCTAAGACCATGTTCACACTTTGAACATTTCGGCCAGTTTAAGTGAATGTTCCAAATGAACTCAGACCCCCTTAAAAGCGAACCGAACTCAGACCAACTCAGAAGTAATAGTTTGCTGATAATGAGTAACAGAAAGTGCTTTTCTTTTCTCTCTGCCTTTTGGCTGGGATACCATGCAGTGCTGATGTCACACCGATTAGAACATTATTATGAATCCTTAAGGTAGATCACACTAACTTATAATAACCTTCATTAGTCAAACGAGATTTAAAAAAAAATAAAATGTATCCCAGTGAGACGAGGCACAGTGTGAGTCTAATCCTGGGTAGACAAACTGAAAGGGATCAAGCAAAGACCTAAGCAGGAGCTGTCAGGAAGGTCTTCATGCTGTGTGAAGTCAGTGCCAATGGCCAATAATGAGATGGGGCACTAGGACATGTTCCTCATGTTCCATAGGACATGGCTCAGGAACCAGAGAATGTTTTCCACAGTCTCAGAGCCTTCTTCAGACTAAGGCTCAAGTTAAAGATACTCTGCAATACTGTGTGGAGCATCCTAGGCCTAAGACCATCGGGGCCTGATTTTTCTGGGCACAACTTAAACATACTCTGCAATACTGTTCTGAGCATCCTAGGCCTAAGACCATCGGGGCCTGATTTTTCTGGGCACAACTTAAAGATACTCTACAATACTGTGCTGAGCATCCTAGGCCTAAGACCATTGGGGCCTGATTTTTCTGGGCCCAACTTAAAGATACTCTACAATACTGTGCTGAGCATCCTAGGCCTAAGACCATCGGGGCCTGATTTTCCTGGACACAACTCTCTCTTCATTAAGACCTTGAAAATGATGACAGCAGGTGACAAAAGCAGAAATAGGATGGAAAGGAGCTGGTGAAAGTCAATAGGAAATGAGTCATGAGTTGTCCCAGGCCATCGAGCTACTACAGTCGTCAGTTTCAGCATCACAGATGACTTCCTCATTCTCACGACTCTTTCAGACTGAGACAGCAGCGTCGGCAAAAGACTTGCAGATGGGGCTGTACATGACGGCTGGCTTGTCTGCAAAACAACTCAACACAGTTCCTTTCTCATAAGTCATAACCATTCTATGCAACGTTTATCAGTGCCTCACTTCTGCAAGGGACAGTGACAATCCCCTCAGACACTGGCCTCTAACCCGATTCCATCACCCCGGGGCAAAAAGTTGAGGCACCATAATCAGGCACATGTAACAGCGAGATCAGTTATGGCACCACCATAGGATGCCTCAAATGCAGGTGACACAGTTTGGACGCGTCAGATCGGAGGCCGCTGTACAACTCAAGCCAGGTTTGCAGCATCGTAGTATCTTCTGCTCTGATTGACAACATGGCTCAGTGAAAACAACCTTCCAGTCCCCAACCAACATGATGTGCAGGAAGAAGACCTGGACTTACATCCCTATACAGCTAACAGACCTGCTTAGGAAAACAGCAACATTGTATCTTTTAATGACCTCCCTTAAGGAAGCACACATTTCTCCAAATACCCCTTTTAATTTCCCTCAGCTCCTTCACTGCTCCCTCACCGTGATGATGCGCTGTTGTGTTTCCGGTCTCCTACCTGTGGGGACACGCCCACTGCTGACCTTCCTGACCAAGTTCACTAATGGGAAAAAAGAATTGTCCATTTCAGGATGATTAAAGCCAAAACATTAAATTATTTGGTCATTAACCCTTGTTGACTTTGTTATTTACATCTTTCTTTCAGAAGCAGAATGTCTTTGCCACTGCAGTATCAAGGTTATTATAGTTTACATATTTACATCAGTTTTTGTTTTTTTCGCTTTCCATTTTGTTGTTCAGTCTTAGTTCAGTTGCAGTTTCTTATAAAACTGTACAAATAGTTTTAGTTTGGTTTTAATTTTATGAAAAATTCTAGTTTTAGTTTTTATTTACTTTCAGTTTTCAGCGCCGTGTTTTGACGCCGCACTGGAAATGATGGACGTGCATTTGCTCTATACATGAGCCAGTTAAGGAAAAGGCATGAAGCATTTTCTTTTCTTGCCTTAACATTCCCTTCCAAGGCCCATATTTCTTTTCTGCAACAAATTAACATTTTTATAGCCTTGAAGGACCTGGGTTATTGATGCTCCCAGTCCCTGATTACAATATGCACACGCCTGATGGGATTCGGCACTTTGAAGAAAGGAAAGAATAACTAATCAAATCTATTAAAATCACTTATAATGTTACAAAACCAGTGAGTGAAGGACTTTGGTCTATAGGTTCCGCATCCGCAGTGCAATACACTAAATAAATGCAAACTGCACAAAAAACAATAACTGTACGTAGAGGGTTGGAAAAAAACAGTAAACTCGGAAATAAAAGAAAAGCACGAGGGATTAAAAAGGTTAAAATGAGACGGAAAGAAAACTGGCACCCCTATTAATCTTTTTTAATCACTCATTATATTTCATTGTGGCTTAAATGAGTATAGTGCTATTCCCTACCCTGGCCTCTAGATGGCGCCTCTTATGCATGTGGTAAAGAGAAGAGTACAGCATGCAGTGGGAGAATAAGTCTTCTTTCTTGTTGGGAAGCTAACAAAAGTTGAACATGTCTGCTCTCTCTACTATGTGTGCTTTATCACGTCTGTAAAAATGCCATGAACTAGGGAGTTCTAGGGAGTTTTTCCTTGCTACTGTCACCTCTGGCTGCTCACTGGGGGCTTTAAGTGGGGATTCTGTAAAGTGCTTTGAGACGATATAATGCACTATACAAACAAAATTGTATTTGCGTGTGAGGGGCGGGGCACTGGGCAGCTCATTCGCTCACGCTCTCTCTCTCATGTGCAGCAACGTGCAGCACACAAACAGAGACCCTTAGAGAAATAAATGTGTGAAGTGTGGAAATATTTTACTAGAGTCGATGCTCACAATGTAAGGGCAGAAGTACAAGCAATCACATACTTTCAGAGAAATTCAGAATTTTTGACTGCCTGGTTTGTAGTTTATCTGCCGTTGCCCCAGTGTTACGTATGTTTAGGGGCCTGGAGCCCACACACACAGTTATCTAAATTATACGAATGTGGATTAATGATTAATAGTAATAGTTTGTTATGGGTCTGTTCATAAATTCAGTCTAACATTTCCATCACCACGAAATCAGCCTAT
This sequence comes from Cyphomyrus plagiostoma, assembly GCA_019775915.2. Lineage (NCBI taxonomy): Eukaryota > Metazoa > Chordata > Actinopteri > Osteoglossiformes > Mormyridae > Cyphomyrus > Cyphomyrus plagiostoma. Next base: position 5,407,450 of record JABFEA020000098.1, read on the forward strand.
AATGGTGAATTGTTCAACAGACTGCTGCTACTTCTTATGCCGTAAAAATGTATTTTGCATTTCAACAATCACATTATAATCTATAATAGTGACTTGTTGAAAACAATGTTGTTGCAGTTTGCGACTCAAGACTGTTAATTTATATACAGTACGTATAAGAAAATAAAGCAATGTTACCTGCCTTTGTTCTGACCCCATGTGGTCCTTTGTTTCTGGTTCAATGAGTGTTAGGAATAAAGTCCCCATTTGTACCTGACAGCTGCTGTATGGATCGTCAACTGTTCCCTGTGTTCTGATGTCATAATAACATTCCATTAACGTTACAGTAAAAATGTTCTCTACTGAGGTTGAGTGCTACCAAAGTTCCTTGTTAACTTTCTCAGGTTTGTTTGTATAAACATACGTTCATGTTTTGAGAATGTTTCTGAGGTTGAAGGAACGTCAGTTGTATAACATTGCAGCAGAATGTTGTAGAACCCAAATGGAGACGTTAGTGAATGTTCTGGGCACGTTCCCTGTTAGCTGGGTTAGACCTTGAGTGCAGCCTTAACTTAAAAAACACGTCGCCACCTTCTAAGCATTTATAATCTGCAGCAGGATACAGATTGTATTAGGATCCCTTTCATGAAATAAAAACAGAAGAACATTATTTTTCTTCCGTAATTCTTTGTATATTTAGTTTGTATTATATTGGACATCACAGATTTAGTGTCATTTTTGATTTTATATTTTTATTTCTAAGAAGAATATTTTCTTGCTAGCGTTTTTTTGTTTTCCTGGCAGTTTTTGTTAACAATAACAACCATAATTGGTATCGTCCGAATACTCCAGCACAACAATTCTTATTATAGGTGTCAAATATATGTCAAACACTGAGGGCAAATATGTGGGTTCGCTGCCAACAGCTGCATTCACAGTGGGCCTGTAAAGCAAGTTGTTTTTCCACCTCTATCTTCAGATCTGACCCTTTCTTCTTTGGTACCTTGTACTTGGTAAAGCTGATGGACTCAACCTCAGTATGCTGCCATTCAACATACTCTTTCTTCTTTGCTATACCTGTGCTTAGGCCCCCAAATGTAACATTTTTTCATGATTCTATACCTCAGACAGGAGAGCCTCTACCTTCCAATGCTCATAATTTCTCTTCTTTGTTTGTTTATTGTTTGAGCACCATCAGGAATTTCAGATAGAAAGACTGATGAGACAAAACTGGAGCTTTTTCGTAAATCAAATCCGCTCTTCGTTCACCTAGAGCTTTAAAAGAAAAGAACAGCATACCTACTGTGAAACCTGGAGGGAGCGATAGGTTGTGTTTTGGGGCTGCTTAGCTTCGTCTGGCATGGGGGGCCTTCAATGTGTGCTGGGCACGATGAAGTCTCAAGGTATCCTGGAGCGAAACATACTGCCCAGTGCCAGAAAGCTCAGCCGCAGTTACAGGTCACAGGTTCTCCAACGGGATAATGACCCAAAACACAAAGCTAAAGGCATTTAAGAATGGCTAGTAAAAAACATCGGCCTATTCTTAAATGGCCTTAATGAGCCTTGATCTTAGTCTAGTGAGGATCTTTGGAAAGATCTGAAAAATGCAGTGTGGAGAAGGCAGCCTTCAAACCAGACAGCAGGAGCAGTTTGCTCAGGAAGAGTGAGCCACACTACCTGTTGGCAGATGCACACGTTGTTGTGTCCGTGGGCTGCGCAGGGCGGCGAAGGAGTGAGATCCAGACAGGAGTGAGGACAAACGGACGTTTATTGCACAACACCACGACATAAAACAACATTAATGCCGCGTCTGCCGGAAGAGACGCAGACGCAGACCTAAATATGTTAGACAGGCACAGGACAGGTGAAAACAATGGGCGATCACAGGAGGTAACAAGGTGGGCGTGGCACACAGGAGGAGCGGACGGAGCGGGACGTAACACACGTACCACTGCCAACTACAGAGACCACTTGTTGGCAGTGATTGCTGCTAAAGGAGGTGCAACAAAATATTACGTTAAGGATACCATCTTTTTGTCTATGCCAATTTAATTTGTTTCATCATGTAAAACGTTCAATTTATTCAAACATCAAAAGAAACACATGCTTCCAAATTCAGCAAAGCTGGTACCACCACTTGACAATGCAGCTCTGTCAGCCGTGGATGAGGCTGAGCCATCAGAAAGAGGTAAGATGCTTTTATGGTTGCATGTAATTGGCTGATCCAAGTAGTATGTATCATACACCACAGTAGACCCACAAGTGAATGTCACTGAAAACTAATTGTGTCAGAGTGGGTTTATAAAGCACATGTTTAGTAAAAGTGATATTTTATGTCTTTGCTCCTGCACCTTATATGACTATGGAATGATTTCTCATCACTAGCATGACCTGCCTGCTCATACTTTATGTAAATATAACTTGATCATTCTGTTTTTCATGAAGGCGTATAATTAAATTGGAGTCCTGTGCCGATCCATTTACTTCAGGTATGCTTTTCTACCACTAGGGGGTTTGCGTGTACCCATGGAGGGGAGTATTCTTAAATATATGCACAGAAGTAAGTTAATGCATAGCATTCTATAAATAAAATTTGCATAATTCACACTAGAGATGACCGAAATGACTCTTTATTGGGACACAGCTCATGTGATTCGGTTCACCTAAAATACTCGTTCTGATTCATTCACCAACTCCTGCAGTGGCACTTCCTGTTTGCATAAAATGAATCTGAAACACTCCTGATGTGTCAAAAGGAGTCACCTAAATATCAGCAAAAAGTCATGTGAGAAAAATAATATTTGCTATGGAATTATAGTTTAAGTCTTGGCAACATTGTACCTTAGTTACTCATCTTTTTAAAAAACGTGAACCTAACTGCTCACACATAGTAAGTTAATTAGATCAAACATTAACAAACGGTGATTAAATTGCTTTAAATCGTGAAATTGTTGCATCTCTAAAATTCAATTGCATCATCCGGAGGTCACTACATATGTAGGATGTATACTAGTGTTCAATCATGACTAAGAGGCAGCCTATCTGAGTCTCTTGTAAACCCACAGAATGACCACGAGAGATCTGAAGGGAAGACTGAGAGACTCTATCATTCACTGAATTTATCACTAACTTGGTCACTCCAACTTGTCTCATGTTCAGTTATGACCAAGAGGAAGTCTTCATTCACTCACTAAAGTCATTGAGAGAGGCAGTCTCATGTTCAGAGTTCTCGTTTGTTTTTTAGGGCCAGGTTTAGTTTCTAGCCAATCATATGCTCGCTTACAACATGCCCTTACAGTATATGCCTAACTGGCTCTCACTGGCTATACCTGAGGAGGGAACAGCTTTCAAGTCAAATGTCTAAGGACATGCAGAAAAACGAAAAGTATGAATCTGTGGTGTAAGTTAACGTAAGTGTACAATTCCTGTATGGGACTCATTTCCTGTAAATGAATCATTCATGAATGTCAGACGGTTAGTTTACGCACAGAATTGTTTGTACATACGATTGATGATTAATACCCATTCAAGAATGAAACCAATGCAAAATGCAGTAAGATTTATTTAAACATCTGAAATGTCAAAATAATTTTCACATTTTCAAGTTAATATCTTCAGAAGACCAGCTGGGAAAGTTGTGCAAGTTCACACTGTTTGTACAAACAGAGTCATAGAGCAAGAAGGAACACATGGTATAGTCACTACTACATTAGCGGGGTTAACAATAAGCATCATGGTTAGGCTTCATTGAGGATAGGGCACAGATCACAGCCAATCAGCAGCCAGACAGGGCAGATCCAGTGCCTGTATTGCTTATTCAATGTTGAAGCTCTTGATTCTGACATCCCCCTGTACTCTGACGAGCATAAACTTCTCAGCACCAAAATGATTGGGGTATGATTTAATGTAGTTACCAGGCATCTTGACAAGGAATTCATCTTTGTCGAAAGTGATGATTACCTGAGGAAAAATGAAATGAAAATGAATGAAGATGAAAAATGTGTTCTAGGAGGTCATTCCAATCCTGATTCACTAACTTTTGTTATTCCTAAATGCAAGTTGTACAGTGACAAACCGTGGTCTTATTACTTAAAATTTCAGACATGCAAAGGAAAGCCAGACACACCAGGGGGTTACATAAGAACATAAGAAATTTACAAATGAGAGGAGGCCATTCGGCCCATCAACCTCGTTTGGGGAGAACTTAACTAAAAGCTCAGAGTTGTTAAAATCTTAACTAGCTCTGATTTAAAGGAACCCAAGGATTCAGCTTGCACTACGTTATCAGGA
>JABFEA020000098.1:5435505-5445524 GCA_019775915.2 Cyphomyrus plagiostoma
GTTCCATTCCCCCGTTTCCATATTTTTTGTAACTTTTCCCATGTCCCATCTCGATTTACTCTCTTCCCAATACGTTACTTTGCCTCCGTGCTTCCGTGTCTCGTGGCTTGGCACGCTAGGCCGTGCTGGAGGAAGATTCACAGACTAAAGATGGCAACAAAGAGAACAAGGTAAAGGACGAACAAAAGTGTGCCTAAGTTAGTCTTTTATGGATGTCAGCCCATATGCCAAACCTCCATGCTTCCTGCCCAGATGCTTTGTAATTGGCTCTGAGAGACATCCAGGAACTGGCAGTGGCTTATGGGAAATGATGGCACGTTGCTTTCTTGACATTGATCTTGGCCAGTGCTGTGTATGACACAATTTCAGTAGTGCGGAAACATATTAAAAGCCGTAACTTTTGCAACGCATTATGGGCTTTTTTCCATACAATGCTAAAATTAAATTGTCTTTTGAATAATTATATAATACTGAGTTTTGTACTTGGTTGTTTGCTCAGAAATGTTATTTATGCATTTCAAGGTTCCTATCTATTTAAGACTCATAAATAACAACATGAAGTTTGAGTCCGAATTTAAGTGTTGGTGAAGAAAGGCTGGTCCATACATCTCCACATGTGTACTTGCAGATGTCCACTCGAATGTTTATGACGCATTTGACGACATTGTGAGCCTCCGTGGACAAACACTGGCTGCACTGCAAATTTGTGTCTGCGCAGCGGCGTACACGCAGATCTAGACATGCTGCGCACGATTGATTTGCTAGCGTCCACTTTAAATGCCAAAATTAACGCTTTTGGCGAGTGTTTGTAGTTTGCAAACCCTAGAGACCATTTACAAGGTGATAAAGCAGTTACATACATGTGAGTGCAGACTTGAATTGAATTGGAAATCTCACGCCAGTCAGCTGTCCAAAGTTGCCAAACCAGTGAGTGGGCTCTCTGAATTTGTAAAACAGTGAAATGTAAACAGACCGCACCTGTGATACATGTGCAGGGAATATCAGAATAATAATTATTAATATAAATGTAACACGTTGTGCACTTGGGCAAAGTATGCAGCTTGATCCAAGAACTATAATCGCTTCTGTGTGCCCGTATGCAGAGTGGAAAGGTGTAGCCCTTGTTGCGAGAAGAATGAACCAGCCTTAAATGGTACAGACACTGACACTGTGTAATTTTATCCTGTTCCCTCCTCTTTTTCAGCCAAAGTCAGGAGGGGGAGGCAGAAGGAGAGGCGGCCAGCGACATAAAGGCAAATCTCTAACAAACTCGACAGCGACCCCTGCTGGTGGAGTAGGGGGATGTTAAATCGCACCCATCCTCCCTGCTCTTCAGTCTTTTTCTATCCTCTATAAAGTATCTCTACCCACAAGTGCAGCATTTCAAAGCAGAACACAACCCCCCCCCGTTCCCCACTCCAGCTCCCCCTATTGCGTGGTCAGAGTTCACTCTATCAGGGATCCCTGACTCTGGTCTTCGTTATTGCACACTGCTTTCAGAAAGGTGTGGTGTGGCGTGCACCTTGGGCACAGGCGCCTTTACAGGTCTCTATTCCCTCTAAACTGATTTTTTTACCGAAGTCAGTTATTATTTTTGCACAGTCTTAATTGGATTAAAAAGGAAAAACATGCCCCGCGTAGTGGCTCCCTCTTCTGGCGGGTGAGTGTGGCACGCGGCGTAAAGGCCCTGCCATGAGAACTCCCCCCAAAGACCGACAGGGACAGCAGGGCAGGCACAGAGGTGGACGTTTGGCTGTAAATAATCACGAATAAACGTTCGTCTCCAAACTCCCTTTGCCACATTCAACCTAGTTCTGCTTTAGGAGGCTTGTGACCTTTTATATAATAAATGTTTTCATAAAAAAAAGGATAGAATCTTGTAGAAAGAAAACAAAAACTAAATTCCTGTCGTCATGCTCCTCATACGTTGACGAGGTTTTTCTTTTTTTTTCCCCCCCCCGGGCCTCTATCAGCCAGATGTTCTGAATGTGTGATTAGCAGCAGGCTCGCGACCCCACTCGCTGACGAGGGACTGACTGCCCGCGCTTCACGGTGGAGTTTCCTGTGTAGTGAGCCAGCCGCTGATGGCAGGCCAAAGCGTGCATCCAACTCTCGGTGTGCAGTTTACGGCCACTGGTATGGCCACTTTTGATCGGAATGGAAAAGATTCAGGATTTATAGCAATCTGATTTGTAGTAGGAAGTATAGCTATGGCATGTGAGGTTCACTGGTGCAGTGATGGGCTGGGAATCACTGCCAGGCCCCACACTGCTCTGGGCAGGCGTGCTACGCGTCTGAGCACCTTGGGAATGTGTGTTGACAGGTGATGTGGGGGTGCTGTTTTTAGAGCGAGAAGATATCTAATGAAACTGATGACAGTGCCTTGAAATTTCGGTTTGGGCTCCGATTTGAGGCAATCAGTGCACTTTCAGTGACTTGTTGGGGTGCAGGACCGTACCGGGTCACAGTCATTCACCCACGTCTCCTCGTCAGTCTCATGGGACGCCGGGGCGTCTGGTAAGACGGGCAGCTTGTAAGCTGGGTTGATGTGCCATCTGCGGCACGGTTGGTGCTATATGCCTGAAATTAGACGTTTGGGCACAGGCAGCCTGCCCAGTGGTTTTAAGTGGGCAATCGAGACTCTGGTCCAGGTTCTTCAGACCTAGAGGGCTGCGTTCCAGGTGTAACTGAAAACACTGGCCCCTTCTGAGGGGGCAGGCTGGTGGGGGTTTGCTGTCAGCCCGGCCGATGTACTGAGTGCACAGAGTGGTCGAGTGAATTGGTTCTGGATAATAGACATTGGAAGTTCCTTTTATTAGTTTTGGGGGAGGGGGGGGGTAGCTTTTAATTTTGTTGTTTTTTGATCAGCAGTTTATGAAGGCAGCCCCTAACATACAGCAGTATGGGGTCCAACAAAGATCGTTGTCTTAAGCCTTAATTAAAAATAAGGCTTCAGTTTACCGTGTGCCGTTGATGATGTTCCCATTCAGGCTTTCATCCGCTTGGTGCGAAAGAACGACTGAAAGTGCGGCATTTAGCCGGTCCATGTTCTGTAGTGAAGGAATGGAAGGGTAGGCGGTCTTCAAACTGATGCGATGTGAATAGTTACTCGACATCGAGATGTTAGACTGTTCAGAGATTTTTATCATTGTTTTCTAATAATAATTTTTATTAGTTTGTGCATAGTGGTTTTTGTTTTACTGGGAAAGGGCTCTGAAAGTGGAATGTGTTGGCTGTGAAAGGCTTTTATCCTGAACATAAACTGCCAGGCATTTTTTTTTTTTTTATTGCATGATTTATTTTTTGAGAAGGACAAAAACATTCTATGTATGTATGTATAAAAAGGAGGTTTAAAATGCCATTAAAACTTAAAAGTGGTGTGGATTTGTGTTGTACATCCTTTTCAATAAATTATCGAGTACCATAGATGGTCCTCCATCTCGAATTTTTTTGAGTAAAATACATAATATCAATGCCTTTTTTCTATAAACCATTAATTCTCTCTCTAATGGAGTTCTGGAGTTTGAGTCTGAAATGCTGTTTAATGTGATAAGTGTGAGTTGTGGAACAGTTACCAGTTATTTACCCCTGAATTTCTGAAATTTCTAATTTCTCAGGCTCCAAGTTCTTGGCCCGTTGGCTTGCCCTGCGGGCCGGTGAACGAAAACGATAAGCGTGTTTGAAAACACACAGGCTGTGCTCCTGGACACAGGGCCCTAGCCCATTGAGTATACACTGGTCTGACTTGCTGTACTTGAGATCCACTCTATATCTTAATTATGACAAACGTATAAAGAGTAACTATGGTTAGGAGAGTATTTGTCTAAGCAGGCTGTGACCCTCTGTGTCGGTGATTAGAAGGTTGGCGGTTTGAGCGCAGCCTCTGCAGTACAGTCACGTCTGTGGGCCCTTGAGCGAGGCCCTTAACCCTCAGCTCCATGGGCGCTGCTGCTGATGGCTGCCCTTCACTGGCAAGCTTGCCTCCCTTACCTGTGTGTCATGGGGAGCAAGACAGGGTAGGCAAAAAGAGAATTTCCCCACAGCGATCAATAAAGTCATTATTATATGCTAATATTGATGTGATATAACTATCAAGGGCCATTTTTGCATCTCTGTTCAAAAACTGAATCTTACACTGCGTCTGAAATCTGGATATATCAAGGCTGTTAAACGTAATGACCGTGTATTAGATGATATCTACCGCATAAGTGGCATCATGAAAAGATGACCCCTGGGGCTGACTAGTGATGCAGTTTTCAGTGTATCGTTCGAAAGTCTGCATAGGTGAAACTGAAGAGGATTGGTGCCAGAGGGAGGAAGAAGATCTTGGATTGCTCTTGGAGACCATGGCTGAAGCTTTGGCAGCCATGGTGCTGAACCACAGCACGGAAGATTCCCGCCAGGCTAAGTCTCTTCAGGGAGAAGCGCAGTTGGTGTCTAAGATTATTTCTGCACACAAAGTACCAAATCAGCATGTGGCAGATGAAGCCGGATTGGCTGAGCTGGGCCCTGCAAATTGAAAAACCTGAACTCTTTCTGAATAGTTTTGTATTGACTAAAGGCCTTACACTTTCTTAGGCAATGGCCAGTAATGCATTATTTCAGCTATTATAAAAACAACCTTTGAGCTAGAGATGATAACATGACCTATTAAGACCCAGAATATAAAAATAACAGACAGATCTGGGAGAGGAGTCTCCTCAGGGGCCCCTTTAAAGTGTTTCAATGCTGTAAATAACAGCTCCAGATTAATGGCCTGGCTTAGGTCAGTTCATAGCATCTTATTTGTCTGTAAAATGGAGACTGAATAAAAATGTACAGCAGCTCCATAAATCGAGATGGACACATTCACATTTTAATCTAAATGCTCTGCGTTTGCCTTCTTGGCTTCTCCGAGTGAGATCTACTGATGTCTGGATACATCACATATGGGGTGTGATGTGGATTGAATCTACATTATTTTTGTGAGTTATTCCACACATCCTCTCCTGTGTTTAACAAGTGCTTGTCACTGAACTATGGGAGAGACTGTGTGTCCGCACATTTAAATAACTATATGATCATCTACTGGAAGATACACCGGGAACCTTTTTAATCATAACTCCAGCTCTGTAAGGAATGTGACTCTGCCTGTCTTGACATTAAAGGTATTACCACTAAGCATCATCATCAACTGCCATTACATTTTAACTGGCCTACATTCAGCTTGTGATCCTTTGTCAACATAAGCAGTCAAATTTAGGTTTGGAGTCTAATATACGTCATGTGTACCATTTACATCACACCCTAAACTTACCAACTTTTCTGGAGTAAATTTCACTTTAACGTAACAAAAACGTCGACTATCCGGGGTTCCCCGAGGACTGGGTTGGTAAACACTGTTTTAAACCATTTGATTTCTGCAGGTCCAGCCAGCCACTCCTGCAGAGGGAGTGCTTGGCTTGTTTCATCAGCGTGCACGGCTGCTCTGTCCACCACTGAGAACACAGAGCCGCACACACTAATGAAACATAACGAAAACCTGCTGCCAAGATGGTCGGCACGTTGCATAGAAACCCTTCATGCTTTCAGTGGGTCACGGTCGTTACGTGTGAGGAAGGCACGTAGCGTAAAGCCTCCAGTAATGAAGGAGCTTGTTTTCCGAGAGGATTGCGGTCACTAGCCGTCCACCATCGTGTTTAGGGAACTTAAAACCCTCAATTACATGGAGGAGGGGGGGGGAAAGGAAAGCAGAAGCAAAAGTAATTATGAGAAGCTGCTGTGTTTTGGTCATGGTCAGCCACAGGCTCTGTCACCTTGGTGCTACTTTCGCCGTCCTGGTTATTAAGGAGAACCGAGCTGATTAAAGCATCCTGCTTGGGCAGAGGCGGAAGAAATTTATGGTTTTTGTACATGTCTACCCCCTTCACATAACGACTTTGTGGCTGATGGTGTAGTACTTCTAACTCACACCTCCGGGGCTGGGGTTTAAAATTGCGTATTTGCTCTGTGTGTGTGGAATTTGAAAGCTTCCTCCTCAGTTCCCCTGCCTGGGCAGGTCCCTCCAAGACCCTGTACAGAATAAACAGACGGATGATAGATGTTCACATGTTAGGTTCATTTACCTGTTAGTTCTACCAGGCCAGTGTCACTGCTGTCAAATTTTTCCAATCATGCACAGTTACAGTCAACATCTGAACTTTGTTTGGTGTAAGTTACCCAGTCACACAATCTTAGTGAAAACCAGACTCACCATTTCTACCAGATATCCCACATCATTGTTCCAAAGTGGTGGAAAGCTGCTTCTCTAGCCCAAAGACCTTCAGCTTTGAGTCTTCAACCAGCTAGGAGGTCCCATCAAGACGTGATGATCAACTTTAATCTTAATTACTCAAAGATTCTATATTAATCTGCAGGGTGTTTTATTTTTAATGACTTGGGCCCATATTCACAAAGCATTTTATCTTACCACTAAGAGTACTCCTAAATCACACAAAAAGTTTTTAAATAAGAGTTTTTTTCCTAAACCTATTCGTAAAGCGGCTGAGAGCAACTTTTAGTTAGGAAAAAAGCCGACTCTTAAACTAAGTGCAAGACTCCGTCGCAAGGGCTGACGTCACTTCTCATGCACGAGCTTGCCTGAAATAACCACGGCTGGTGGTTAGTGAGTCCAGTACGTGCTGGTGAAAATGGACGCGCAAAATCTCATAAAACACAAATACAGTGGAAACCACTTATAGTGATCATGGTTATAGTTAGCAACCGATCATAACCACCAAAAACCGTGGGACAAAATCATTCCTGCATGTACAAATCGCTTATAGTAACCAAATAGACAGGCTTAAACTAAAGTAGTTTTTGGTCTTTTTAAAATTTGCAACATATGAAAGAAAATTACAGCTGCGGTATTTATTTTTTTTAACTTTACTTTGATCGCCCTACTTTCCCTTGCGCGTAACCCGCCCGTACGTCTGCTTCAGGCTATAGGTACCCAAGGCTAATGCTGAGTGCATAGAAAACATCACGGGGGAAAGAATATAATTTTCTTTCTATGACAAACATAGACTCATCACACCTTATGGCAAACTGCTAAAACCGAGCCAACGAGAAACAGCAGCGAAGTTACATAAAGGTAAATTTTATGTACAGTACTATATAATAGTGTATTTGAATTATACACAGTTCAGTCATTTGAAAAGCGCTTGAAACAGCTGTACTGTATTTTGAATCAGTCAATAAAATTCAGCATATAGCGACACAGTCTGTTTTATTACCTTTTATTCATGTAACACATACAAATATCAATTAGATGGTAATCTGCCTAAGACATAAAGGGGAAGAAATAAAAAATATCGGCTATAATTATCACTATACACTTCCCTAACCATTAAGCCACCATTGGCCAAATTTATTATTATTTTATTTGCAGCTCCATAGAGTATTTTGTAGGTTGCTATTACTGTTCTTCATATAAAGGAGTTGCATATGTTAGTGAATCAGTGGCTCAGTTGGTCTCTGAACTGGGGGTTACCTTCTTACATGCTAGGATGGGCTCCAGGCTCTCTGACAGATAAATGTACTTCTGCATGCAGAAATGAGTAAACCGATCTGAATTAACTTGATTGCAGTTACTGACATACAATGATCTGCAAGCCTTCAAGCTGTCTCCCAGGAGATGTTACTTACAGTTTATCTGTGTTTAACACTAAGGATCTTATGAGTACTTCCTAACTCCTAACTTGATAAATAAAAAATTCAAGCAGTCCCTAGCTTAAGACTGTCGAACTTATGGACAACTCCTACTCGAAAACAAATCGCCATAAAGCCTTTAATATAAAAAATTAAATGAAATACAATGGTTCATAATAATGAACATGCATGCTACTATGTGATGCTCGTGATGCTCGTGCGACTTCAGTGGTTCATCGATTTAACGTACAGATCTATCCATCTATGTATCTGCTGGAGCGTAATTTGATTGTTTGCTTTTTTTATTGAAAAGGTCACAATTTCGGTGACGGTTAACTTGTTTTCATATTCAGGTTGACCTTCATGCGCATTTTTGGGATGGTTTTTATCCACCGATAACCATCTGACTGTAGTTAATGATTTCTCCCACCCCTGTGGCCTCCTCTGCTGTGTCAGATATTGACCGTCAGTGACGGCGTTCCAGCACGGTGACACACACCGCCGGCGGGACCGGGCGGCTAGCCAGGCTGGCATCTCGGGGGGCTGCACGCCGTGTTTATCCTCGTCATGTTCTCGACGCCCTTCAATTAAGATTTAACTTGTTAACAATGCTTCGGCTCCAGCCGGTGTTTATTTTAGATAAACCAGAAGGACAGCTTTCGGAGCCAGGGATTGTAAAAGAAATGAACGGGGGAGAGAGAAAAAAAAACAGGTACAATTTAGTTACAAATCCAAATTAAACCAGGACAGCTGGTCTGGAACAAAAGCCTCACATTTGGTTCAAAGTCCCTCAGCGAAAGGAAAGGGGGTAAAAAATGAAAAAAATGTCAATAAAGTATGTTGACAAAGTCACAAAATATAAGCCATTATGTAACTGTGAATATAATTACAGTTGTAACCACTGAGGGCAATTCCACAAACAGATAAACTTCTGTGCAGGCTTGATTAAATTCCCCAACCCAATTTCAGGGATGGAAATATGATTTCTGTAACGCTGGCAGTCTCCCCAATACAGTTCTTCAAAAAGATGGTGAAGGCTCACTGACACTGTAGGACCTTCCTGCTGTGACCCCTGCCCTGGTCGTGGACAGTGGTTTCCCACGTGAGGCCATCTCTGCCACTCAAATATTTACTTTTCTCAGATTCCCACCTGTTCAGAAGATCATTAAATATATATTTTTTCTAATCATTGTGTACTCGGACTGGAAAGCTGACTTGCTTTTACTTTTACATTGCTGTGCTATAGGTTTGTATAATTATGACCCATTTTGAGTATTTAAATAAGATATATTTAGTGTCAATGTGTAAGTAGACTTAATAAGTCATTAAAGTATATTAACTTAACATAAAATAGCATGATGTTGCCAAAAGCATTTGGCAAATTACCACGTTGGTCAATATTCCTTTATTTACTAAAAAGTTCATGCCCTGTGATGCACTGGAATCCTTTCCAGGGTGTCCCCTGCCTTGTGCCCTGTGATGGACTGGCATTCTGTCCAGGGTGTCCCCTGCCTCGTGCCCTGTGATGGTCAGGGTTAGGGTTTAGGGCACAAGACTCACCATGCTGGAAAACTGGGGGCACCCAAAGACTTCCACCTGTGGTACATCACCATCAGTATGTCTTATTCCTTACATCCATCTCACAAATGATCTCTCCATCTCATAAATGATCTCTCCATCTCATACGTCATTTCTCCATCTCATACGTCATTTCTCCATCTCATAAATCATCTCTCCATCTCATACGTCATCTCTCCATCTCATACATCATCTCTCCATCTCATACGTCATTTCTCCATCTCATACGTCATCTCTCCATCTCATACATCATCTCTCCATCCCTCACTGCCCATGAACCTCTCCCATAAGCTCCTCGGTGTCCATGTCTCCATACCAGTAAGCCTCTTCCAGTAAGCCCAGCACCCCCCCTCAAACACATACCTCAGGTCAACTTTGCAAAGCCTGTGGTGAATCTTGCCTCTGAACATAGAGAAGAAGAAAGAAGAGTGATTGAACAGGAATCAAAGTTCACAGTCAGTAGGGCAGTTGCAGGTACAACTTAAAGGAAGAAGCTGCTGTAAGATCCTTTGAGTTCAATTTCTCCATTGCAGTTTTTCTCGATTGCTAAGACACATTCCTGGAAAGCTGCTCTCTCCTTTTCCCTAAACAGTGAACACAAAACCCAATTTTTAAGCTACATTCACAAAATCCCTGACTCTTCTTGCAAAACCAAACTTTCACCCCAAAACAGTTCAATCTGTGCTCAAAACTGAGCTATGCTGTCAAATCATGCCTCAAGTCAATCTAAATTAAATACTCTACTGAGTAGTCACTAAACACTACATAGAAAA
>JABFEA020000098.1:5464443-5476065 GCA_019775915.2 Cyphomyrus plagiostoma
TAATCCTGTTTTTGTTCACCAAACTTTCTGCACAAATTTTGGAATATCATAAATCCTCCCCCCCCCCCCACCCACGCCACACACACACACACACACACTCAACTGGGGGGAGGAGACAACAGCGCCACCCAAAGAGTGTTCATGCTGGTGAGGGTAGGAATGGTCAGTGAGATTCCACAGCAGTTCTATTTTTTAATGTGGGAAGCATAAGAGGGGGCATGGTTTGTACAGAGGGGCCAACCAATCATATGTTTTGAATTGGTGAGGGGATAGGGCACTCTGGGGACCAATCAGTTTTGAGCTGGGGCTAATGTATCTGTGGCCCCGTCTCTGTATATTGGCCCCAGGTCAGAGTCATCTCCATGTTCTTTCTTGTTTTTCTGGTTAATTATGATGCACATAAGCATGACAAAGCTTTTTAAGGCATAGCACCACATGACCACCACGTCCCAGCTGACTTTTGCTCCATCTCTCTCTCTCTCTCTCTCTCTCTCTCTCTCTCTCTCTCTCTTTCTCTCTCCCTTCCGCTCATTCTCCTGTGCTCGTTCCCTCTTTACCTCGGCCTCTTGTTTAATCAGTCTGTCAGTCGTCCTTCTCTGCAGGAGGACGCTAAATTATTGATCGGGGGACTCAGATGAAAAGGAGGTAAAGCATTTTGGTAAGGTCAGTGGGGGTGGGGACAGGTTGCTTTTAGAGGGAGGGGGAAAGGAACGAGAGCGCTACGCACAATTAAGAGGGAGCAGAAGGTAAACATGACTGCAGCAGGAAATGAAGAGAGTCACAGATGAGAGAAAATAAAGTCCATATAGGAAAAATAAAATGGAGGGAGTGGGAATGACGGGGGTCGGGAGGGAAGCCAGAACACAAAAAGGAGTCAAGAAGACATGGCAGGATTAAAGGAAATGAGAAAATGAATGAATCACAATAAAAGAAAGGATATTAGAGCAGAATGAGGGGAGAAGGCTGCATTATTATGGGCTAGAGTGACACATCCCTTTCAGTGGACAGTACTGGGATCAAATATTTATATTATGTCTGATCACTATCGCGAGGCCAGCGAGAGCGTCTCTGCTTGGCCCGAGGCCAGCAGAACTGTGAAGCTGGACCGCCGGGGTGAGTCCAACCGCGAGCCACTCATGCCCGTCCAATAAGGGGAAGTGAGCCACTCATGCCAGGCCAATAAGGGGAAGTGAGCCACTCATGCCCGTCCAATAAGGGGAAGCGAGCCACTCATGCCCGTCCAGTAAGGGGAAGCGAGCCACTCATGCCCGTCCAATAAGGGGAGGCGAGCCACTCATGCCCGTCCAATAAGGGGAAGCGAGCCACTCATGCCCGTCCGGTAAGGGGAAGTGAGCCACTCATGCCCGTCCGGTAAGGGGAAGCGAGCCACTCATGCCCGTCCAATAAGGGGAAGCGAGCCACTCATGCCCGTCCGATAAGGGGAAGCGAACCGCTCATGCTCGTCCAATAAGGGAAAGCGAGCCACTCATGCCCGTCCAATAAGGGAAAGCGGTGACTCATGACCATCCAATAAGGGAAAGTAAGCCACTAATGCCCGTCCAATAAGGGAAAGCGGTGGATTCCTGCCAGGTTTTTCTGCCTTCAAGAGCTTCCAGTCTGATTCCTTTCCAAATACACACATCCTTCCGCAGCTGAGCCGACGCGGCGAGAGCATCTGAAACGTGTCGGGATATGCCCTCATAGACATAGCCAAGCTAAAAAGCATGATAACAGATGTGAAAGCAAGGTATCGGATCTAAAGCTATGCAGCCTCTGGAGTAAATATGTATCCCTGTATATCAAATACACTCATGAAATGCATAAAGCTCTGTGGCATAGCACTTTCATATGGCTGGCTTTTAAAATGGACAGTGTTATTTTAACCTTTAATACGAAGTGTGGTGCCCCATTTTGGTCGATGACTGTCCTCCAAAGACTCCATTTCCCAGAAGACCACAGGGTGAGTCAGATGACCATCCTTCGTGTTGATTTCTCAGTTGATTCCTGGAGAGTTTGTGCCCGGAGCCTATCCCAGGAAGCACAGGAGACAGGGCAGAGGACGTCCTGGATGGGATGCCAATAGGACCAGGCCTGTTTAGTAGTAATGATTTCTACCTAGTTGCAAATGTAGACCAAATCTTTCTTTACAGGAGAAGAATTCAGAGCATGCAATCAAAAGGGGATTAGTTTTGGTATATGTGTAGAAGCAGTGATGATATTCGACAAGAGGTTACTGAAAGGCTGTTTCGCAAGTACGACACAAAGCCAGTGTCTGACACTGCCCTCGGGAGAAAAAAAATTACACTGTAGCTAAAACATACAAAAAGACAAACAAGCAAATGCCTGCCTCTCTCTAAGTCCCAAAAAGCATGAGCATCTTTATCCCCACGCAAGGATTGTTACTGCAGCGCTTGTCAGTCTCGTTAATTAAATGACATGCTCATTAAAACCCAAACCACATCGTTACGCATGAATCTGCATAATATCAGCAAATATCCAGGCAGGACTATTGTGTATTTTTTTAAGTCGCATTGTTTTTATGTGGTAGCTTCCCACCACGCTGCAGAGAAGGCCGATTAGCGACCGAAGATTAATTAGCTCAGAGATCCCCATGCCTGCGACCCTGTGCTATGTGGCTTCATGGTGTCTGCAGTACAATCTGTCCCTGAGCCCTCAATTTCACACTTTGGCTACAAAAAATAGTATCTTTGTAAAACCTTTCGTTAGTATATTGAGAGATTGAAACCCAGGGGGATTGTTGTCATTTTTCCCCTTTGGCAGAGCATAAATAACCTGTATGGGGTGGGGGGGGGGACAAATGGGTAAAGGGAGATTGGTATAGATGCTTGGTTTCCACACATGAGCGTGAAATCTCCTGGTCAGTACATTACAGCTATGAATTATTACCTTGTGACCCCTCCCCTTCTTGCTAACTGAACAACAGTGTTAATTACAGCCAGGCTGCACTATATTATCTGCACGTTGAACCCAGGAGAGAGAAGATTAATGCAGACCTGACCAAGTCTGTGCAACTGAATTAACTCAAGCTCAAGTTTATTGTCTTATGTATTTAAGACCGAGACACAAATCCCCGTCTGGCTCCTGTATACTGTCCTTGGTTGCGGAGTAGCTTTGATGAGGGAGTTTAAATCTTATCACTCACTCCATAGCGCCCTCAGCTGAACAACCATAGTCCGAATTATACTGCTGAGGACTTCTGGGTGGCTTCTGGGTTGTTATCCACCAAACTCCTCCCTGTAGATTGATTCCGGTCCATAATGGTGATATTGTCAGCATTCTTCATAATGGAACTGAAGCTGTGACTATGCAGTTATGAGTAAACTGCAGTGTTTCTCAAACAAGTCCTCAGGGACCCCATAGACAGTCCATGTTTTTTCTCCCTCCCAGCTCTGGCCCCTGGTCAGAATGAACCAGACGCTATATATTTTTGCTCTCCGGGAGGGAGCTGGGAGGGGCAAAAAGAGGGACGGGGGGGGAGGGATCCTGAGAGCCAGACTGAGAAACACTGACTAACAAGAAGTACAAGAAGAATATTTCGCAGCCTGCCCTGTGGGGTGACCATGATGAGGACCAGGGTGGAGGACGGCTTGTTTCCCACTCACTCGTGGCAGTTTTATTTACATTAAAATGTTCTGAGGGCAAAAGGGAAAAAAAAGATTAGTTCAGGGAGATAACCAATCAGATTGCAGAGGAGGTGGGTCCAAGCAATTAGAGGAGGCGGGACCAACCAATCAGATGTCTTGGTTCCAATTCTCTAGTTGATTGGACCCACTTCCTCTATAATCTGATTGGTTTTCTCTTTGAACCAATCATTGCTCCATCCACATTATTGTTTAAGTAAACTCCCACTGAGCTTCCCATTAACATCCCACTGAGCTTCCCATGCTGAGGTCTACCAGTGAGAAGGTCCAGAATCCAGTTTGGAGATGTTGAGTCCAAAGGCCAGTAAATTTGGTATCAAACTTCAAGGCAGTGTTAAATGCCAAACTGTAGTCCATGAACAGTAGCCTGACAAGTTGTTATTGCCAAAATGAGCCAGAGTAGATGGTGTCCTCTGAAGATCAGTCCAGAAACTTAGGAGACCCAAACTGTCTGGGATATTGGTCCAACATCTTTCAAAGCAGTTTGTGGCAATGGGTGCCAGCACCACTGGTCGTTGACCATACAGACCGTCAACTTTATTTTTCTTTGGGACATGTGGGAACTGCAAACTCCCTTAGAGCCAGGGTGAAATTGTCCATTAAAACATCAGTTAGTTGGTCACAGCAGGCCTTCAGAATGAGTTCAGAAACTCTGGCTGGACCAGCTGCTTTGTGGGTAATGATCTTTTCTGAAAGTTCTTCTCACATCTCCCTTGGAGACCGTGACGTCGATGTCATTAGATGGTACGGTGGCTCCCGTGGAAGGATCATTGTTGGCAAGATCAAAGCTGCACAAAATACATTCAGGTTGTGGGGGAGACAAGTTTGTTTTTGGCTTGCAGTCTGTCAGGCTTTGAATGCCTTACTACATTTAATGTGTGTCCCGAGTGCTGGTATACTGTGTTTACAGGTCGTTCTGGTATACTGTGTTGTTCTGGTATTCTGTTTTTTGTCTGTTTCATTGTTTTTCAGAGATGGTACCTGAATATATAAAAAGTAGTAAGAGCTTTCATCAAATCTTCGGTGTCTGTGCTAATCCAGTGTTTCTGACTGCAAAGGATGTGGACTGTAGTCTTTTTTTTAATGAGGTCTGTAAGGACTGTTGCACATTTGCACCAATTTACTGAAGAGTCTCTGAATCTGCCCCAGTCTACAGACTTAAGATGGGGAAGATGGTGGCGCAGAAGGCAGTACGACCGTCCGGCAGTCAAAGGGTTGCCGGTTCGAGCCCCGCTTCCTCCTGACCCCATCAAAGTGTCCTTAAGCAAGACACTGAACCCCAAATTGCTCCCGGTGTGCACCTTGCATGGAAGCCTCCGCCACTGGTGTGTGATTGGGTGAATGTGAGGCATGAGTACTCGGAAGAGTAGAAAAGTGCTATATAAATGCAGTCCATTTACCGTTAAAGCAGGCCTGCAGCCTCTCTTCTGTTTCCAGCATCTGGTGGATCTTGTCATCGGACTGCTCATGCCTTGCCTGTGAAGAGGAGCATGGAGTAGTGCTCTGACTGGCCCAGGTGTGGATGCAGTTGAGCGGAAGGCTTCATTAATTGGAGTGCAGCAGAGGTCCAGCGTGCTTGATGTGTCGCTGGTAATTCCTGAGGTTCGCTTAGTTAGAGTCCTCATCAATGATGAATGTGCCCTCTAGAGGTGCATTTTCACAATTCATGGTGACGTCATGTAGTTTGCCCCATGTAGTGTAAGCCTCTTACAGACAGTGAACACAGGGAAGAACATTATCTGCAGGTAGAACGGCCAGCACTGCCAGCGTATTCTTGATAACAAAACATACACGTCAACCTCTTTTCTTTGCAGATGATTCACTCTAGCCCATGATTTTGCAGCCACTTGGCTGGACTGCATCCTTGGGTATGTCAATGGTCAGCCATGTCTCCAGAAAACAGAATGCACAGCAGTGCCTCGAGTCTCTCTGCAAGATTAATCTCCATCTGACATCATCCAGTTTGTTCTCCATTGGCCGCTGTCCATGGCATTTCTATCTCGACTGAATGCCTCCCCTTCAGCCATGTTTCTCTCTCCATTTGGCTGCTTCCAGGTGAGTCTGAGCGTCTGTGTTTATCGTAGACCAGTGTTCCTCAGCCTTTCCAGCCGTACCACCGAGCCGTTCATCATTTATCACGTTAGCGACCCAGGGCAAATTTTGTTGACCAGGATGGTCCCTCCACATTTTCCTTCATTTACACAACATACATTTATAAATACACAACTTCCCCCAGATAATTCACCTTATTTTATTACTTACAGCCATCAGCTTTGCTTAAGATTCACGTCGCATTGCCCTTAAACACATTTAGAACATTTAAAAAGGCGAGATCATGAATGGATCGCAAACTGAAATCAAATTATAATTAATCCTTCATGCAAAAACAAACTCTTGCATGTGAGAATTAATACCGCAAAAAGTCCCTCTACAACACAGACGTCTTTTGATCTTGTTTGTCCACAATATCTCCAAAACAAAAGCTGCGTTTGCTGAGCTGTCGCTGTCTTCACTGACACCTGAAGCTTCCCCAGCAGAAATGCTTACATCTTTCATGATATTACCAAAAGAGCAGCGTGCACCATGCTCCACCCAACCAGCCTTGCTTGTATAGGTTGTCCGGTATTAAATACTACCGTCTGATTGGCTGGAATTACATTAGTCTCTGTGACGTGATAAGCGGACTGAACCGCATTTCCCTGCCACTGTTCTGTGGCCCACTGGTACAGATACCGTGCTGTAGCCAACCTGCAGCTCCAAGTCAACAGGGTTAAAAATTGAATCTTGAAGTCTAATTCCAATATTTAAGAGTATGAGTGATGACCGCACAGGCAGCCTGAACTAACAGCAATAGTTAGGAGATTAGACACACAGTGAAGACGGGAATTCGGATGTGACAAGTTGCTACATTCTGGTAAAAAAAACAGAAGTGCAGTCAGAAGGAGAGAGATAAGGGGATATATTTTATGACGTCTCTGTTCTGTAGCCCATTTAATCATCTTGGTGTCCCAAGAAGACTAAGGATTAAACATGCTGTTATCAAAAAAGGGGGTATGATTCACTCACTTGTACCCATATCCAAGAACGGAACCACCTACATCTGCAGATATTTGGAAATCCAGCTGAACCTGTGTTTCTAGCCGGCCCGGGGCGATGGGCAGCTAGTTGACCTTGTATCCCCAGAGGTATTTTTTTGCTACTCATCTAGCCTAAGGGATTTTTTTTCTGCTCCTCTGCTGTCCCCTGACTTTTTTTCTGCATGGCATCAGCACTGCTGGGGGGGCTCAAATAATGAGATGGCAGGGCGGGCGCTGGGATGAACTCACAGGAAAAACCATTACTCATTCATCCATCTTCCAGCCCCTTATTTGGTACAGCGTCGTGGGAAAACAGACAGGTAAATCACAAAAAAAATCAACAAAAAAAGTGAATTGAATGTTTTTGTGTCCATTTGTCTGACTGATTTTCTCACTGAAGCAAATAAAGGATCCAGCATCAAATTCTCTTAGGTTCAGTTCCTTAATGTTTGTTTTTTCTTCTGCTCCTTGAGTCACCATCCCCTTCTCAAATTTTGAATTCTAAACTCCTTAGGTGAAAATGAAATCCTCATTTACTAACTCAACTGATCTATCAACCTTTCAAGGGAATCAAAGCAAAAAAACCTGAGCCTTGTCAGTATCCTGTTGGAGCTCCTGATTCCACAGGTCCAAAATCTGGGCTATTGAAACCAGGAGGCTTTTTCACTGAAGGGTTGGGTCTTGACCCATTGTCACCGGACAGGTAACTTACTATGTCACTTGTCCCCTGTTGGGGACACAGTTCTCACAGCCAAGACCAGTCTCTCCCAGTTCCACCCCATGAAATCAGGGTCATCTTTGTGGACTTTGTAATGGTCCAGCTGTTGCCTTGTTTGTGTAGTATGCTATCTGACATATTTGACTGAATGGCTGCTGTTGGGCATAGGGTTGAAAGAAGATCCTCTACTTTTTTTGACCTAATACTTTAAACACTCTGTCAATAATCTGCCCTTAGACAGGCTGTGCATACAGACAATGCCGTTACAAAATGTTACGCTTTTGTCAGAATCTGCAGGGCTCCTCATTATTGGTCTTACATATATAAACATGGTCTTCTCGTCAGAACCATGGATTTGCATTTACCTTCATTTACTTAGATTTTAAAATATAATAATACAGAGCAATTCAGTAACAATGTGTTTGTTTTCTGCATTCAAAAGAGACCAAAGAGGACCCTGGACTTTCCTTGGGGAAAAACATGAAATGAATGCATATTAATAAGTGGCACAGATATTAAAGTCTGCCAATAAAGATTGAAAATTACTCATTAGAATTGAATTATAGTGGACTTTATTTGACAGCTACATGTCCAAGGACATTAACTGTCATATAGTTCATAAAAGAGACACTGAAACTTCAGAGATCTTTGGCAATATGGAGGAGAGGGGGCAACATATAATCTGAGTCTGCTTTTTCCAAAATCAGACGTGCACCCTTGCAGGTTACGAACCGCTGTTGCTTTCAAAACCCTTACTGTTATCTCAGGCGGGCTGTTTATCACACAATGCGCACAATGAAGGGCTCCTTTAATAACATGTCAGAAACCATCATAGAATCAAAGAACAACAGACTCATCTGCATGCGTTTATTTGATTGTCTGCTTTATCGGCTGTGACTTATAGTGACTTTAGGGCGAAAACCCAGCATGTGCAAAACTGGCGGACGTTCAGGACGGCGTTAGCGGCGGAGAGTCGCATCGTGCCTGTCTCGCGAGTAGCCGAAGACCGCGCGCCACACAGAGATGCCACGCTCTCAATGGCTAGCTAGGAAGACATCATTTTTATGATAGCAACGCAAGTATAATTAGCACTTGCAAGCGCATCTTCAGCATTGTCACTCAACTCCCCGAGGAGAACGCAAAAAGAAACAATAATTAGACATAACAGCCGGCAGAAACAGTCACGTTTAAATCTCGTTGAAATGTGCTCTGTGAGGAGAAACTATCGCGAAACACCATGGAGGTACTTTGAGGCTTTTCAAGAAATGGCCCTAAATATAGGGAGTCTTTGGGGTACAATATTTAAAACCTGAACAAAACCCAATTTTGGGTATAGGGTTTATTTTATAATATAATTAAATATTACTATAGGAGCAGTTTCTCACTATCTGTGTTTTTTATTTTATTTTATTCTGACCAGAAGTTGTTTGTGCATAAACTGTTTAGGTCATGTGCCTCTCAAATGTTTCACATGCATTCCAGAACAACAGCTGGGCAAACTGTCATTTTTTATTTCACAGGCTGTTAAATCGTACCATAAAGTCACTGTGAAAGTAATGGTCACTGAAGCCGGAAGCAAAATTGGTGGAATCCCCGTCTGAGAGGCTGGTATTTATGGTGTGTGACACTGAAACCTCGCTGTCTGCTGAGGACGGCCCTGATCTCAAGGCTATCAAGATAGGAATCGAGCTTCTCTACACGTGCGCAGTACATTAAGCCGACATGCTGCGGTGAGCATCGCGATGGCCCTGTGTGGCATTCGGAGACCGGCACTCTCAGCTGAGGTCTCCCTGGAGGAGAACAATCGGAGCATATATTCAAAACCATAAGGCAGTACATGCAGCATGGCTCACTTGAGGAAGTGTCACCATGTAAAGAGTAACTGTCATATTATCCATTGATCAGGTTACTTCCATAGTAGCTAATTCAGTTCAGGATCACAATCAAAGTCTAGGAGCAATTTCGACAGGCTAATGTACGAGGAAGCCAGAAAAAAAACCCATATGATGTTGGAGAAAACAAGCAAACTTCACACAGAGTTAAGAACTGAATCCATGACCCCAGTGGTGTGAGGCATCCCTGCCACCCCATTAAGCCATAACTGGAAACTCTCCAGTGGTTTATTGACAAACTGGCCACCTTGATTTATCTCTCCAGCCTTTTAAAATCCAGCGAGCCAGGGTCAGAATCAGGTGTGTGGAGATTTATTTCTGGGGAAACCCGAGGGTGGACAGACGCAGTCATGCGTGCATTTAGCCCCTGCTTTGCTCTTAATTATAACCACCGTTCAGAATGCATTAGGGAACATCCACAGCTGAACTGCCATGCGAGATCAAGTTAACGGAAATTAAGCATTCTGCAGCCCATAACAGGAAGAAGGGCAAAAATATAACGGGCAAATATAAACATACACAAAATCCGTAGCTGTCTGTCGCATCTTCCCTGCTGAGATCCCCTGGGTCAAAGCGCCAGTCGAATTTGCTCGCCGCTGTCCGTGGTTCTGAAGGAACAGCCGCCTGGACCTCATTATGAGATGGAAAAAGCTCATGGTTTTAAGACAGATGAATCGATACACATATCATTTGTGTTCCGGGCAAACGTTTAAGGTACATGTGTTAAAATGAATGAATCTGTGGTATCTATGGTACGTGACATTTTAGTTTCCAGATTTTACTTTGAGGACTCTCCATACGACGATGTGATCAGCACATCTGCATGCTACAGATGCCACAAAGATGTAAATATGATTAATACTATTGCAAATTACTTCTAACAACAGCATTATGCAAATGAGTCTTTTATTAACATAGCCAAGAGAACAGCAACATATTGTAAACTAGGGTGTTGTACCATCTTGTACAGTTTCACTGACCATTAACAAAAACCTTAATTATGTCTTAGAAACTGCATTGGATGATGCGATGAGCTCCTTCCATAATGAATCTCATGCTGTTTTGATGATGGCGGATGTCGCCAGAATCTCATGCGATTTTTTTTTTTCCAGGTATCAACATTATTTTCAGTGCGACCACTCAGACTTTGTAAATGTGGCTGTTCTCAACCTGGAAGGTTCTACTCATACCGGGATAAGAATGTTCCACCATGGGATGGACACAGTCCCTTGGGTCAGATATCTCTTTATTGTCATATATCTATATATCTATATTTTCAACAAGGGCTACGGCACGTGAAGCCTGCCAGGAAAATGCATCCCACAGAATAACAGTGCTGGCAGAACAGACATTTCATTTGGCACACGCTTCAGCTACTTCTTGAGAACATGGTAAATGGTGATTAATCTGACAATATGACTTTCTTGAGTACTTGGCAAACCACATATTTACCCATAAAAATGCATTTTTAAGGTAGAAAAATTGGCTTAATGCACTGCAGCCTGGTCATAGTAGTACTTTCTTGATGGGCTCTCCATGACAGTCAACTCAACCCTTATGCCGACAGGCCCGTCTGTTTCACTCTGCGTCCAGTGTAGGCTCGTCGTAGTTCAGGTGTATAAACCTTCATCCACGGCTGCTGACACTCTGCCTGTTTCACTCTGCATCTTGTTCTTTCCTGCTCCCCCATAGTCACTGAGATCTCCTCATCTGGCCCGTTGGCATTTTTTTATGCATGACCCTGAGCGTCGCTCTATGTTAATTGCTTAATTAACTAAAGACAAACACCTCTGCGGAAGTAGCTTCATTCCAAATATATCACCTGCCTCTCTTACTCGTGTTTCCCTCATTTTTAGTAATTACCTGCCACGCGGGGAGGGAGGTTGCCACGTCTTCCTGGGGGGCTGGGTTAGGCGGCCATGCAGATTAGCATCAGTTTTCTCCTGCTTTTTGTTTTCTCTACTTATTTTTGTGGCCAGGACTCTTTATCTTTTACAACAAGCGCAGACTGTAGGGGGTTCATGACAGCTCCGAATAGCCGTGCTGTGAGCTGTTTCCTTTGTGCTTTTTTTTAAGTCATCATCTTCTAATTGGTCTTAAAATAGTGTTTTGTTTCCTCCATTTAGGTTGTGTAATCCACCACACCCTCCTCCCCCCACCCACAATTTGTCCACAAATAGGTCAAACACCAGTAATAATGAAAAAAATAACATGGTTCTACCCCGGAGGCGAGGGGGGGGGGGGGGGGGGGGGGGGGGGGGGGGGGGGGGGGG
>JABFEA020000098.1:5504529-5524640 GCA_019775915.2 Cyphomyrus plagiostoma
CCCCCCCCCCCCCCCCCCCCCCCCCCCCCCCCCCCCCCCCCCGCGGCCCCCCCCCCCCCCCCAACACAGGGGCCTCCACAAGGGAGAGCTGACGACGGTTCAAGGAGGGGTAGTTTATACTGGTGGTACTGTTTCTTAATGCTAATGCTAATTTTGTCAGGATCATCCAATTTTGTTTAAAAACAATAAACACCAAGTTCACTTAAACTAGCAACAGTTTCCATTCATCCATCCTCCCATCCTCCGTGTTATCCAGTGGTGCCATGGTGGATTTGGAGCCGATTTAGATGCCAATTAGCATTTTGCTATGGGAGGAAACAAAGGAATAAAAAAGAGAGGGAATATGCACAAGTCTGCATACAAAGTTGGGGGGGGGGCATGACTTCACCCCCCATCCTTCTGGTGTGAGGCGTCCAGAGCCTCGGTGCCCCCCAAAACAGTTTGGGATTTTTAAATAAATAAATGAAACAACAAACAACAAGCTAATATACTTTTTCCATCCTGTATGATACTTCTCGCAGAAAAAGGCGGTTAGCGATAAGATACACCTTTAATCTGGTTGTCTCACCTGTATGATATTTCTCGCAGAAAAAGGCGAAGGCGGTTAGCGATAAGATGCACCTTTAATCTGCTTGTCTCACCTGTATGATATTTCTCGCAGAAAAAGGCGGTTAGCGATAAAATACACCTTTAATCTGGTTGTCTCACCTGTATGATATTTCTCGCAGAAAAGGGCGGTTAGCGATAAGATACACCTTTAATCTGGTTGTCTCACCTGTATGATATTTCTCGCAGAAAAAGGCGGTTAGCGATAAGATACACCTTTAATCTGGTTGTCTCACCTGTATGATATTTCTCGCAGAAAAGGGCGGTTAGCGGTAAAATACACCTTTAATCTGGTTGTCTCAGCTGTATTTATATGTCTGTGTGCTTATTTATTACATTCTCACTTCTGTCGCTGTTTTTTTCATATTGTATTTATTGTTTTTTGTTCTTTTTTTTTGATTATTTAGGAATTATTAGCTCAAGTAAATTTTAATATCTCCACCAATATGTTTTAAAGTAATTACATTGTAATTCATTATTATTTATTGCTCATTATTAACCAATTGTTATGCTGATTGGTTGATTCCTCCAAACTCGATTGCGATATCCCCATGAGTCTGTTAAGGTGAGACTTAAATGGGATTCACTAATTAACAGTATCGTTTATAGTAACCTGGTTAGAAAGCTCGTCCAGCGAGCTGCGTCACCAGATAATGTAAACGATTGGTGGCGAAGCTCCCCTCACGGCCGATGAGAGTCTCACGATATTTCAGTCGAGTTTGAGGTTTCAGAGCGTGTAGCAAGATCGCACAGAGGCAGGGACTGTGAGCACTCAATGAACAGAGGCTGAAGTTGTGTAAAAGACATGCATTTATTCATAACTAACACAACAACTAACATAAGACAGACATTACACCTAACACAAACAACAAACACGAAATAACGGAATAGAAACAAAGAATGTAATTATGTAAATGAAATGACCAGATTTAAATGAGTAACCTTAAAAGGGATACACTGTTCTGCAAAGCAAGCACAGTTTGTGGAACCACGACCCCAAAGTCTTATAGCAGCGTAAGTGGTTAGAATGAAAGGAAATTGGTTTACTTGGTTGCAGAGTGGGGGGGTCTTTGGCAGTTGGTTGCAGAGGCTGATGAGCTGATGGGATGATGTCACTCAGGAAGGCGCAGCGTTTGGAGCAGTGGAGTGGAGCCCCTTAGATTTTCTCTCCTGGTGAAGCTTTGTCTTGGTTGCTGTTCTCTGTTCAGCTGGGCCTTCACCAGAGGGCTTCTTGTGGGCTTCTCTTCTCCTGGGCTGATGATCTCTGCCTCTCTCCGGGCTGATGGGCTCTTCTCTGCTCCCGCTGATGGTTTTTCTGCTCCCGCTGATGGTTTTTCTGCTCCTGCTGATGGTCTTTCTGCTCCCTGATGATCTTTCTTCTTTTCTTTGTTCTGAGGTGCCAGGTTTTTATGGCCAAAAGTTCATGAATAGAGATGACCAGGAATTTGACTCCTGGACCAATGGCTGTCCATCCATTTGGCGGACTTTTGAAAAGGGGTCTGTATCAGTCCTTTTGAGATTTATGACCTGACTGGTTCTCTCTTCACTGCTGAGTTTCATTAAGCTGGTATAACTTTTCATACATGCACTTTCGTGGAAACCATTGACCAGATTTGGAATCAGGAGTGATCGTCCATCAGTTTGACACCAAACATGCCATACCAAGAGGTTCACACCTCATACCATCTGTATTAATTGATTAACAATTACTTATATTATGTATGTGACTGACTCACATCAGTATGTGTCACATGTACATCACATGAGTATGATACAGGTGTTTTGAGTTGCACCTCAACAGATGTTACACTTTGTGTGGACATTACATCACATATTCACATTAAAAGCAGCACATCTTATCCATAGATAGGCGTAGCCGTTAGTTTGTGGTAATATCAATATAAGTTGCACATCTGGAAACAAAATATTTTGGTTGGTGTGGCTTATCCCAAGTGATCAGAATGGATAATGTACACCTTGATTTGGTTCTTTTAATATAGCATGGTAGAACACAGAAAGCTTGGTAATGGACCAAGATCAGATAAGGACCATGAAAGAATGTGGAGAGAAAAGAGGGGGTGGGAGGTTGTTAGACAAAGACAGAAGACTCTCTGGAAGTTGGACACACTGGTTACACTAATTTTCCAGATTCTTTTGGTATAACCATGAGAACATATATACAACGGCAGCTATACCTATTTATTTATTCAAAATAATATACGTGTTCAAGTGTAAAGGGGTAAAATAGGCGATACTCTATAATCATGGTTATAAGGGCGGCACACAAAACACTGATTGTCTAAGGACACATAGAAACATAACCTATGTTTATATTGAGGCTAGTGGTCATGAGTAAATCAATATACAGGGCATACAAAGGCAAAACGCACATGAAACTTTCTTTAGGGTGTTGGTCTGTTGGGTGAGTGGTATGTAAGGCAGGATGTCTGGAGAGGGGGCTGTGTACCAAGTCGAGGGACCCCTGTTCATGAGGTCCACTCTACTGTCTGTAGGTCCCTAAATCTTTGGGCAATAAAAGTTGGAGTGCTGGCCTCCCTTGTTATCTGTGTGTGCGTGTGTTTGTGTGTGTGTGTTTAAGTGTGTTTATGTGTGTGGGGTCAGTAACCCCCCTTTGGTGCCTAGGCCAATGTCTACCTCTCTCACCAGACTCGGCCTTGTCTCAGGCCACCTGGAATTTAAACCCTGTGATATGTGCATGTGTGATCCTACAAGTATATGTATTGTGTAAAGCATGCCACTAACATACACCAATACAAATCCCTTGTACTCTTTGTACTTGTCGCTGATTATAAAGTTACAGAACCCAGTTCAAAAATGAAAGCCGGAAAACATGTCGATCAAAGTCCATGTGAAAACGGTCTCCCACACTGCAGCCCCAAGCATGGAAAGCCTGGCAGCTACCCAATGCCAGGATTGATGGGATCCAGGGCACCGGGCAGGCCTCGTCCTCCAGGAGAGAGGGGAATTATTAGGAGATTAAATTATTGAAGCCCTATTTTGTGCACCGAATTGAAGGGGATTCCCCAGAGGCATGGCACTGGGCCGGCCTGGTCCCTGTAAGGCAAGCCAGTTTAAGTAAAGGCATGTTGTAAAGTGATTACGGTGTTGGAGCCGAGACACACTGGGAAAATTATAGAGGCATTATAGAGGTCACTGTGTACAGTAACTAGATGACCGCATGAGTTATACTCATCGATCAGCAAAGACAGGGCAGATGAGCTGTCAAGTCAACGTCAGAAGGGCCATCAATGCCAGATCCTGTAAATAATCAGGTCCTCAAAAGGACACTTGCATCAATCCAGTGAGAAGAAATCAAAACTACTGTCTTCTGTTGGCACATGACGTCTGAGAACCTGAGCAGGTCAGACCGGAAATGGATGCACTGTGTTACACTGGGAATACTGTTTTTAAACAGAGCAATAAGTCTCCCAGTGTGGGACGGCCATGAGCCCTGAAAACCACCCAGCACATTAACATGAACGTAAAACTTTGTAATAAAATATGGACTGCATCATAAAAGACTGTCCTCCAGTAAAATTCACTCTGTTTAAAGATGCCTAGGGCTTCCAATGGGATAAAAAAATCACATGTTAAATTAAATCTTGAGAACAGGTATCTTAGAGGCCAAATGAAAATATGAGAGTGTTAAAAAGGAAGAAAGGAGAGAGATCTGTTAGAGGAACCACACAGAAACCCTCGGTACCCACGCTGGAGAGAAACCAAAACAGGAGCTCCACAAGGCCACTTGAATAAGCCAAAAGACAAGATGGAGAATTACTGGCACGATGCAAGGGGAGCGGTTTGAACAGATAAATCAGCACGTCTCTTCTGAATACATAGAAACCTGTTAAGGAATGTTAAACAAGGTTCGTGACAGACATCTAAAAAAATCTCAGGATAAGGGGACCAGGCCAACACGAAGCCTATTTGAAGCATTAGAAGGGTGATCTTATCAATCCAGCAAATTGAGAGACATCACTCTTATTAAGGATCTTTTTAGAAGTCTGTTAAAGCTAGCAGGGTGAAAGAGCACACATTCAGAGTATTAGAATTAAAGTGGAACACAGCTTATTTATAATTAAAAACTTAAGTAATTAAAGGGCAACTCATTTGTTTTTTTTTATACCTACAGGTCAGGGTTGATGCTTAATATGCTTAAAATTGGCACTTCCGATTAAGAGTGTCCGTGAAATCATTTAAAATTTATATAAAATTACATGGTGTCAAAAGTAAAAATAAAAAGTAATTAAAGCTATTCATTGTATTGAAGAACGAATCAAAAAAGAACCAAAAAAGAAGATTTATTAAGAAGAGTAAACAGCAGTGTGAAATTTAGCAAGCAGAAGCAGAGGTCCTGACACCGGCAATAACATTTAAGGCAGTATTATTTAATGAGATTTGCGCAGTTAGAATGTGTATCCTGGGATTTAGGCTTACAGTAGTCTTACAGGAGCATTCTCCTTTATAAGGATTTGGAAGCTTACAGGCAATTAGCCAGTTAAAAAGGATGACAGGAAGATGGGATATGTAGTTAAAGGTACAGTGCACAAAAATATATAATCCTCTCCTCGGATACATGTTGGAATATTATTTTGTATTATCACGACATCCAAAGAAGAAAGAAAATTCAGGATGCTTTCAAAATAAAAGTCTACACACTGACTGAAGCAATGTGGGATAACACAGGACTGAATTACCACTTCCAAGCAAATATAGAATAAGGTACGGTAATGATTATGAATGTCTGAAGCATGTTTTTTTTAAAACATGCATAACATCATGCATAAAACATTAGCATTAGATAATTAACTTGAATTAACTTGAAATGTGTGACTTTATATAAGCTATTGACCTCTGAGTTTGTTTGCCTGACCCTCAAAGATTATATTGAGGCTAGATGTCTGCAGCATGCCCTGCATTTTGTCCTCTCCTGCACCATGTTGTCGTGTAGGCGCTCATGCTTGATGTTCAAAGTATTTATTTTTTGTGTTTTTAAGAACACTTAACAGGAAATATCCCGATTTTAAGATATTAGTCTTCAATGAAACTAATATTGCAAATTACCTATTCTTTATCGCATTTATACCTAAGTCTGGCAATATACAGGTATAACAGCAAAACAAACCACGTAAAAATGCTGAATCAAACTGAATGTTTTGATTTGAGCTGCAAATTCTGGGATTCTGTGCAGCTGAATTGATGAAGAAATTCCCTACAAATAGTTAGGGGTTTCAGAGACCAGTCAAGTAGTCAATATTACTGCTCTGCGATGATTCTTTCAAATGGACGTCTCAGAGCATACCAGTTACGCAGAGGTGCAGGAACAACATAGAGACACACTAAAGTACCCAAGAGCTGTGCAAGTTTGCAGTTGAGTCAGGCCAGGAACTCAGAGCCAGGATCTTGGTTCCTGACCTTCGGTGGAAAAGCGTCTCCTGACGGCAAGGATCAGGCTTACAACCCCAAATCAGAAAAAGTTGGGATGGGGTGGAAAATGTGAATAAAAAAGGAAAAGCGAGCTATAAATTTTCCTCAAATTTTATTTCATTGCAGATAGTATGAACACAAAATAATTCATGGGAGGAATAGGACCATCCAGACTGTTACCAGATACATCCAAAAGCCAATGATGTTGACCAAAAAAAACATGAATTATCTTATGTTCATACTGTCTGAAATTAAATAAAAGTTAAGGGAAATTAGTAAATTACTGCTTTATTTTTTTATTTACAATTTCCACCCTGTCTCAACTTTTTCTGATTTTGGTTGTACAGTACAAGCTGAATCTGGTTGCTGATTGTTAGATATTTGTTGCTGCAAAGCATTTCCTTCTCTAGTGGATTTATTAACGTCTCACTAAGCGTTTATTCAACGTGAACTTGACTTTCATAACATCACTCTCAACTTCATAGAAAAGTCATGCAAGTCCTACAAATAATGTCATGCAAACCTATAAAACTGTTATTTAAAGCCAGAAATTAATCTGTTTTTTAAGTAAGCAGACTAATGGACATGACTATATGCCCCCCATACTGTATAACAATATAGAACAGTAATGATGACATAATAACTTTGGAAGATAAATGAAAATGAGGAGGTCTTTGGTTCTCAGCGGAAAGAGAAATAACTGCCGAAGGTAATTTTTGGGGGGGTGGGGGCAGTGGTACTGGCAAATAGTGCATGAATTAATGTTGCATCATTTTCTCTCTGTAATCAGTAATCAGTGGGCCACATTTAATGATGATGTGAAAACCCATTCTCTGCAACCCCTGATTTAGATGAAGCTTATTAAACAAAGGCGCGAGGCCAGACTTTAAGTTAGACTTTATTGTTAGATGGCAACAAAGCCCATATTAACTTGCCCTTATCCTTCCAGTGGTCTATCCTTGCCTCATTTTTTGTTGTTAGCGTTCACCTGTAAATCTGTGGTACTTCATGTGGTACATCTTTGTTTTTGGTCCCATATCTTTTATTTACTACGTTATACGGAGAACACAGAATGAGCTCTTTAGCCCAGAACAATTTACATCCATGGGAGTTTTACTTACACAAAAATGTTTTGAGGGCAGTAAAATAATTGACTTAGTGAGATAACCAATCAGATTGTAGAGGAGGTGGGTGCAAGCAACTAGAGGAGATGAAACCAAGACATCTGATTGGTGAGTCCCATCTCCTCTAGTTGCTCGCACCCACCTCCTCTACAAGTAAAACTCCCATGTGCTCAATTTAAATTTCTCTCAAAGCTACTCCAGCATGTTAATTGTGCTGAATTTATCCCTAGAATCTAGTCTTATACGCTTACAGTCTGCGGCCTGTAGTGTGACCAAAGTGTCCCCAAAGTGTAATAAAACTGAAATTTCCTTACTTTTGGGGACATTTTAGGTCTCAGCTTCCACAACCTCAATTTTATAGAAATCTGTAAAACTAAAAATCAAAAAACTAAAAATACGCAGCCCTCACTATTTCCTCCAACCGCCACATGCAGCTCACTCTGGAACTCTGTGAAATAGCATAACAGGTCAAACACAAGCACCCTGTAAGTACCTCGTAATTCCAAACACTTCCACTGTCACCACAGGACCGCTGAAGGATGTTTACATGATCTTTAAATACCTGTCTGTCACCCGCAGATGCTCTCTGTGCCCCATGGGAATATCTCTGTACCAGTATGTTCTTTGCATGTTTGCAATAAATAATTCTTATGATCATCTGTGGAAGTGGTGTGTGTGTGTGTGTGTGTGTGTGTGTTTTAGCCCAACTCCCATCCTGGTTAGGATTGCAAAGTACATAATATTTTTAGAGACACCAATTAGCCTTTTTATTGTAGGAGGAAGCTACAGAATCTGAAGGGAAATGTTCAAGATGGGGAGAACATAGGAATTCACACACACACACACACACACACATTTGTATTCATATCTTTGTGGGGACTATCCAGTCATTTAAATGGGCAAAACTGTAATATCAGCTATGACCCCTGACCTTATACATAAGTAGTCAAACAAAATACAAGACTTTTGGCTTTTTAGTTTTTTCATTGCCTTCACAGATTTTTATCAAATTGAGTTTTCCCTTGTGGGAACTGTAAAAAATGTCTTTCCCTGTTGCTCAGTTCTCACCTGAGCAGAGCCCACATAGCATGGCCGTGGGTCACATCAGAACTGGGCTACACCCCCATCAGCCCAAATTACATCACAGGACTTCCGAGGGAGCTGTTGAAGTGCTGCATGTATACAAAAGTAGCCCCTTGGCAATCTAGAACAAAAATGTCTAATGTCACCACTGAACTGCTGCAGGATGTTTACATATCATGTGGTATATTTGTCATTCTTACAAACTCATGACCGTAACATATCAGTTTTCTATTATTTTCAAAATTAAGTCTGATGTCATTGGGTAAACTGTTGATTTTGCCTCTGGGATAGTTAATCAGTTTTATTATATTACCATCTATTTCTGTAATAAACAGAAATATTGAATCAAATCCATGGCAAGAGCTATGGCTAAAAATGACACAACTAACCAAAACGAGTAAAAAATATGTATATATATCTTATCATACAGACTTACGAACACAAACTTGCAAAATTACGTATTTGGGGGAAATGGTTGAGCAAAAAGAACATTAAATTACTTAATTTCAATGTACCTAAATGCTGTGGTGGTCACACTTTACTTGAATAATGTACAGTACATACATTACATAACGCATCAATTAACCAGTAACTAAGTGTTTGATACATATTGATGCCATACTTGTTCATCATTAATCAATCATGACAGTCCATGTATTCCATCCAGACACCATATTAGTTAACACTTAACTAATTAGGTAATAATAATAAGACCACTTGAGGGGGCAAAAATTACTTAACACATTTACTACTCAAGAACAAATCATGAACTAATACAAGTTTCCTCATGAAATACATGAACAGTCATAATTTATTAATGTTGAATGAACACGGGACTGGTTTCACTTAAATTTATCATTACTGATTACAGATTATTTCATTTCTTACATTATTCATTTCCTAAAAAAGTACTACTTCGGTCATTCTATTTTAATTCAAGAAATGCTATTTGCATCCTTTTTGATTAAATATGACGTGAATTACACACACCTTCCTGAGCTCAGAAATGATATAGTGCATTTTATATAAACCAAAAGCAGCAAGTTCTATAGGCCAAGTCCCTTTCAGTTAGCTTGATCCTTCTTCGGTAGCAGGGTGAGGAGTACACTTGTGTGTTACACACTATGATGCTATGTCAGCCCAATCTTCCAGTTAAGATGAGAAATTTGGAATCTTGACTTTTTGTCCTTTAGCTGACTGTAAAAATTGGCCCCACTTCTTATAAAAAAGACATCTTCACCACACGTCAAACACTCTCCATTGACACCATGGCTGCGGCTGAAGCCTTTGAGTTCATTTGCAATTTAAAAAACTGTATGCATTCCTTGCAGCAAGTAATTGATTTTGTTCAGTACATTGAATATGTCATTCAACTGAATTTAGTGAGTGAGTTTGTGTCTTGGAAATACGTGATTTTTTTTTTAACTTTCCTGCCATATTTCTGGAGTTCAAAGACTCACTGAGTGTGGCTCTTTGTTACTATCTAACTTATTACTGTCAGAGGGGAAAATTATGTGGCATGGCTGGTGTCTATTCCAGGTAACATAAAGCATGAGGAGGGTATACACCTTGAACTAGCCTAGATCAACCTACCTGCATGTCTGCAGTGAAAACCCATCCGGCATATCGACAAATATGATATGATTATAATGTTTATTAATATATGTTACATCTGTCATGTCTGTTCACATGTACTGTGAAAGTACTAGAAATGTATGTTAAGATATACTTACATGCTGCTTATAAATGCTCTATGAATGCATAATGGCTGCATTATGAAGGTGCAGTTATGGTGGCCCTGTAAGCTTAGAGCACCTCAACATTAGCACAATGCAAAAACATTAAGGCAATGCAAAACATAAAGACGATACCAGAACATCAACATAAGCAAAACTGATTTTAAAAAAATGGTTACAAATAAAAAAAGTTTTCTCTGCAGGTTGATTTGACTCATTGGTTATGTTACTTTCACTCCTCTTAGAATTTGCAGAATGAAACATGGTAGAATATTCGAGGATTCCAACATGGTCCAATTTGTCATTTGTCAAGACCAAAAAAAATGTTCATAGAAACACAACATGTTTACCAACAGACCGTGGGAAAGCAAAAGAATACTGGTCATTAAGAATAGATTTTTATTTTCTTTTCAGGAGAGGATACAAAAAAGGTGTGAGCAAGTGCCTCAGCTACATTTCAGGGAGAAAGGGTGAAACATTGTATAGACATCTCATAGCACAAATGTTCAGACTTGGCTCAAGGATCTGAGCCAAGGATTCTCCTCAGATCTGAGTCTCTCTCACTTCTCATTCTTTATTTTTTTTCTCTCTTTCATCATTATGCACCTTATTGCCTCTGTACTAAAAGTCATTTATTTATTATGTTCATAGTTCATTGTGTGTCTATTGTATGTCATCTGTTGTGTCTACGGTTACAACTGTTATTTCGTGTGCACTGCTCCTGTATGCCTTTTAAATTGCCCCTCGAGGACAAATAAAGTTTTTTTGAATTTGAATTGAATTGGATTACTGTCAAAATGAAAAAGCACAAATACAAATACACAGGAAACAATATATGGAGAATAAGGAAGTGGAATGAATTCCAAACTAGTGTCCCTCCTGTTCATCACGTCCACCATGTGTAGTTAAAGAATCAACTGTATAAAACATATATAGGTGTCGCATCCAGGAACCAAGGGCGTCGAGAATAGGCATGAGGAGAAGAAAAGGGGCTTTATTGAAATCAAAACAGGAGTAAGGAAACAGATCAGACTGCAAGGGGTCAAAAAACTGAGATCATTAGCACAGGGAAGTACTCAGGCATACAGGAGGAAAGACATCAATGACTGGACCAGGGAACACAGGACTGGGAAGCATTTATATAAAAGACTGACAAGGGAGCAAACAAGAGGCAGCTGGGGGTGATTAACACAAGGGCAGGAATAAGAAGCAAGGTAAATGAGTAACAGACTAGGGAGAAAACAGGAAAGCCAAACGCAGTGGGCAGGACTTGACAACAGGAATATGTGCTATTCTCTGTCGTATTTATTAAGTCTATATGAACTTGAGCTTGCACAGTAAGGTTAGAGTCTGTTAATTAATTGGATGAATATATAGGCTTATAATATGTGAAGATTATGAAGTAACACTTAAAACTGTCTGCTTAGTAAGTATCGGCAGTTATGTCTTTTAGCAATTGCTCTGAGGCTGGACAGTGTGGAGCCCCTACATTTACCTGTAGTGTATAAGAAAACAAAAGAAACCATTTTCATCTCTCATATGAGAGACCAGACATCATGCACTGTCATGCTTGCTTCATCCCTTTATCCTTTGCTGAACTGGAAAAGGCTGTCTTCTGTGTTCATACCTCAATCACAATTTCTTAAACCCCCACAAAACCTAAATAAATTCCTGCTTGGATCCTCTCATCCCCACGGCATGGGGATCATCCCATCCTGGATGGAAAGTACAAAATATACTTGTAACACTTTCTGTTAACACCGGTCCCCTCCGATCCTGACGAGGAGCGCTTTCCAGTGCAGACGTCACACACCAACGAGTCCTTCCTTTCACACGCGTAAATTATGTCACTTCTCAGATTTACATTCACACGCTCCTTTTAGATTAGATTCATTAGATTTGATCTAACTTTATTGTCGTTTCACAAAGTACAAGCACTAAACAAAATGCTGTCTGGCATTTAATGCAAAAGTGTAAAATTGCTATAAAAAAAAATAGCTACACTATATATGTGTACACATACACTATACAGTGGTACACATGGTGTGGTATAGGTAATCAGTGTTTACAGCATTTGTGATTGTAGTAAAAGAACGAGGATGTATACCATGGGCATCGCTAGCCCTGAGAATTTTAGCCCTGATGCCAACCTTTCTTCAAAAAAAAGTCAAGCCCAAAGTAAACTTAACTTAGCCCCTGATTTTTTTCAATAGCTAGAAACTCTCCTGATATATACTCTAGGGGATGGCTATTTAATCCATGGTCATTTGCATATGTGCCTTGTTCTGGGGGTTGCTGGGGAAAAAAAATTGCACCGCAAGAACACTTACCTATTTCTTGATCCTATAGTGGAATCTAACAAATGGCCAAAGGACTCTCCCTTCATTTCCAGCTCATTTAGATGACTGAAATCACCCAACAAGTAATTAAGCTGTGAGTTTTAGCCTGTGATGACAAGCGGGGAACTTTATTATACTTTTTGGTAATGGTTGGCCTGAGGTCAACTGAAGACTGGGTGTTGTCCAGCGCCGGCGATGTGGACCCCGACTGGGCCTACGTGTCCCGCTCGTCTCCGGCCCACCACCCCGTGGTATGTCGGCGAAGTTAATTTGTGGTGAAAGTGACTCTACTAGCTCAATTATTCATAAATGAGCCCCCGCATACACAGCCCGGTATTGAAAGCGGGAGTGATTTATAAAACAGACAGCGCCCGTAATTAATGTAACATTTGATTTTACACTCATCACACACACAGGCATGCATACAAACTGCCCCATCATTCTTTCACACAATCTTTTTAATCTCCTCCTCGGGCAAAGGTGCTCTGATACTCTAATTATTCAATGCCTGCAAAAAATATGAGGAATCTGTCTTTTCAATTTAATATTCACTGTGTATTTTGAAGGACTATTGTTTTTTTTTTTTAGAGCTAACGGGATGTTCTGTAATGACTTGTAAGTGCTATGTGGTTTTCAGATGAGAGCGATGCTACAAAATTATGCAAATAGGAATAAACGCAATGGTTCATCCAGCAGAATGTCACGCCCCATTCTGAGCTGATTATGGTCGATGGGCTACACTTGCCGCTGGATCCCCAAAACAGCTGAGCGGACTCCCACTCCGTGTGAGATATTGTTCATTCATGCGATGTACAGTCTCTCTTTGTCCCTCGTCTAGCCCTGACCTGCCAACCTGCCGTGTTCCCGTTCTTGTCCCTCCCCGGATTACCAAGGTGTTTTCCCCCCTTTTGTCCCTTCTTCGTGGGACAGTCCTCTCCGGCGTCTCCGATCTCCAGCCCTATGACCCCGACGACAAACCAGCCTAGTGATTATGACTAAAAGTCTATGACTATGACTAAAAGTTTGCCCAAAGTCTAATAAAAACCTGTGGACTTGGCACTGAGTGCCTCCCTGCGTGTTCTGTCCTGTGACACAGAGCAGTAGAGTGTTATCAGATAATCATCAGTTATGTGACGCCTGTTGTGGTCATTTGACTGGTTAGTTATGACTGGTCATTGAATGTAGATCTGCAAGCATTAGACTAAACATTTTACTATGTTGTAACCGTGTATGCGACAAATTAAACTTTGATTTGATTCGATTTGTAATAAACATTTCCCTCTCCAGCAAATAAATACAACATTTGTTTTAAGCCCCCCCTCTACCCCCAAAGAGCTTCTCTCAGTCCTTCCCTCTGTATGCATTTCCTCAGCTAGGCCCTATCATCCCTTCATTGACGTCTGCAGGCCGGGGGGGGCGGTGAATGGCCTTTGGAAGGCCTGCCTTGCAACAAAGTCATAAGTTCCCCGAATCCTCAGTCTAACACGGGAAGCCACGTGAGGAGCTGTAGGCCAAGCATGTCGCTACCACCGAACTGCCTTAATTATCACCTGGACCCAACCGACCCGATAATTGCCATCCAGATATAGCTGCTCTTACTGTCAGGCCATGCTGTGATGGGAGACTGGGGGTGCAGCATAAAACTGGCCGCCATCGGCTCTCCAAACATGCTCCTGACCCCTCTCAGAGCCAGAAGACACGCATTGGCACAGAAGACTCCGTGACCCTGCAATGAAGGTGTTTGCATTGAGAAGAGGGAAACCTCGGCGAGGTGGGGGAACTTTCATTTGATGTCCTGCCATTGGATCAGGGCACAGATCTGTGTGATGCAAGGGTGGTGTGGGTATTAGGGAACTTCTTTGTAGGGTTTCTTGGGTGTGACACACAGTGATAGCAGCAGAGAAGCTGTAAGAGGACCATCTACAGCTTATCAGCAAGACCAGGATAGGGACTACAGCTGAGATTCAAGGGATTATGGGTTGGGTCTATGGAGGGGGGTAAACCAGAAGGGCAGGTCCCAGGGGAAGAGTGGAAAGGATTCATGTTAGGGTATCTGCTCATCTGACTGCCCCCCCCAGGAGGTCCTGCCCTCTGCCACTATCTTGTGGTGATACGTGTGAGACGTGGGAGGGAGCTGGCAGAGGGGTTTGTCTGATGCCACTTTCCTCGGTGGCTGGTTCCGTGCCAGGGAAGCATCCGTGATAGAATCTTGCTGTGGGGATGGAAGAGCTGTGAAAATAGATGAGAAGAAAAAAATGGGAAAAAAATGAAATACCTGGAAGAAAGCAAGGGGAAGGAAGAGGAGCCCAGGTGGAGGAGGCAGGTGACCTTGTCGTCTCTGCAGAGAACGATACAGAAGCTCAAGCGGCCCAGTCAAAAGATTCAGCTAATCAGAGCGTCCTCCATAGTGGAAAATGCATGGTGACAATGAAGGACTTGTGCAGGCAAAAAAAAAAAAAACAATATTACTTGAATAAATTTGTAATTTTGAGTGCACTCAGATGTAATTAACAGTTTCTAAGAGGATGAGTTCTTATTACCTGGTTAATTTCATGATTATTATTTAATTCACTTGCTATTTTTTCGCTTGCAATCCATTAACAGCTATTGTAATAGCATTACAAAGACAAGAATGTAACTGGACAAACTTGGCGCTGATTAATGTATTGGTGGGTCATAAAGAAGTGCCAAAAACTAATATTAATAGATTTTTGTTTTTGTTTGCGTTCTGTGTGTCTCTCTTTGATAGCTCAGTTGGTTGAGCGGAGGTTTGTGGAAAGATGCCCTTAGATTGCTGGTTTGAAGGATGGATCTGAAGGTTTTCTTTTAAGGAAATGCATTGTACATGCATAGAAGTTATTGTTTGACTACTAAGAATTTTTATATGTTTTAAAATGTAATTTTACAGCATATTTATATATCTGCCACTCAGCAGATTTTTATATTTTTATTCTATCTGAAATCTTTTTTTCAAGCGGGACAAACTCACTGGTCAGACAGAGTGGTACTGAGATGTTAAGGAAAGATGGCGGCAAGTCGCTGAGACGCACTCACTGATTGGGTGGCTGAGGAAATGATGTCATGCAGCATTTAAATGTTTTGCAAGCGTGTTGTGAGATCGTGAGATGGGGATCAAGGGGACAGTATGTGCTCTCTGTGCCTGTGATTGGAAAGTCGCTAGTTTGAATCCTGCGCTCGCCAGAATAGTCACAAGGCTGTGGGACCATTGAGCAGGGTCCCTTATCCACCCGAAAAATGCTTCAGGGTCGCCAGATAAAGGGCTGAACCTCCTCTCAGACTCCTCTCAGAGCACAATGGTACATGTGAGAGGAAGCACTCCAATATACTTGTACTCTTACTTGTAGAAATGACAATAAAAATAAGGCATGGCTCCATTTGGAGTCGGGTGGCAGGACTGAAAGAATGCACAGCTGACCCACTCCGCAGCTACGAAGCCTGAGAAGGACCAATCCGCAGAGAATAGCATTTATGGCATTTCCGTGGTAATGTACTTAAAGGGCCAGTATGTGCTTTTATGTTGATTTCACAATAAATTATTCTGAGCTCAGTGACCTACATGCCCTGGCACACCTATACCACCTACAGTGATGATGTTGCTGAATGATTACAAAAACAAACTGTTTGTGTGTGTTGGGGGTGGGGGGTGTGGCATAAATCACATCTGGGCACCAGAATGGCCACAAAGTGTGATAAAACCCGAAATTCCATACTTTTGGGAACACTTTTCAGCTCTCCATTCGGATAAACTGATATTTATAAAAATCTTTGAATACCATAAAAAAAAGCAAAAATACCAAAATTCGTATTTTGGTAAGGGTTAATTGGGTAAGGGTTTACAGAAAACCCTTGTGTTATGACTGGGATTAGGGTTTTTCCCATAGTAATGAATGGAATACCCCCATTTAGGTACACCAACATGTGTGTGTGTCTGTGTGTGCGTATGCATGTTTGCTTGTGTGTCTGTGTGTGTGGATAAGGTTTATATTACTTTGTGGGGACCAAATGTCCCCCACAATATAGTAAAAGTCTGTTTTTCTGACGTGGTGAGGATCATTTTTCAGGTGCCCACAAGAATCTATGAATGCAATCAAATAAGTAAAAATAAAGGTAAAAAAAAAAAAAAGTATCAAGCATTATTTTGGTCCCCACAAAGATACAATTACCTAACCTGGGTGTGTGTGTGTGTGTGTGTGTGTGCGTGTGTGTGTGTGTGTGTG
Source organism: Cyphomyrus plagiostoma (assembly GCA_019775915.2). Classification (NCBI taxonomy): domain Eukaryota; kingdom Metazoa; phylum Chordata; class Actinopteri; order Osteoglossiformes; family Mormyridae; genus Cyphomyrus; species Cyphomyrus plagiostoma. Next base: position 5,521,104 of record JABFEA020000098.1, read on the forward strand.
TGTGTGTGCGCGCGCATGTGCGCATATGCAGGTACGGGCCTGGTGTCCGCACATATGCGTGGCACTGAATGATGGGGCACATGCACAGTATATTAATGTACAGCCCTGCAGAGACATCAGCAGCTGTGTCAAACAGACACTATCTGTTGCTATGGCATCCCCCCCCCTGCCTTATCCACCCCCAAATTAAACAAGCTACCAGGTCACGACTCAGCAGACCTGGATACCTTCATGGGGAGCTTATGCGGCGGACAGCATGGTCACGAAACACTAATTAATCTCCAGAAGAAGACTGTCTGAGAAGAAAGCATCCACCGCCCCCCCCGCAAGCTTGCTGGGGCCAGCGGGATGTGCACGAAGGTTCTGTGAGGTTAACGGCATGCCGAGGCCCCTCGTCACGGTCCGCTAATTGAGCTGTTCTTAGTGGGGGCATCAAACGAGCTCTGTTTAGGCGGCGATAACTTGCAGGTCCTATCAGGCTGGTGAGAGACACTGCTGAACGGACCAGAGCGCTGTTCATCCTTTAAATAAAACCAGTCAGCCCAGAATGTCTGCGTGTGGGATGGGGGGGGTGTGACTGCCGGTCTCTGAATGCCTGAGAGCAGCGCGCGTCCATCTTTCTTTATCAATGGACTGTAAAGAACACCTACAGAACTGTCTTTGGGAACGTCTCTGAGCCCAAGCTATTCAACCAGAGCATTTACGCATTGCACACAACGTTCATTTGGTCCGTAATTGTCTTTTTGTTTTGTCAGAAACACATGCGCCCAGTACTTTTCCCCTCCTCGTGGGAGTGTTCCCCATTTGCCAGTCAGGAAATAAAAAATGAAGAAAAAAAATCAATTTATGTAAGAAATAGAATGAAATTACTGAGCGGAGGGAGGATGTGATTAAAAACCTGTCATTCACTGCAGTTTAGTTTTACAACAAATGACGTATAATCATATTTTGGGCTTGAAAGATTTTTTTTTTTGCTATTGTTCGGTCTTTCATGTAGTAATTATATTTCATTTGGGCACAAGGAATAAAAAAGGCTTGGATTCCAAAGCATGTGAGGCAGTCAACACAGAGCGAAGCCTTTGCTACTGGTGTAGAGAAATGACAGGACGCACGCGGCTGAGTGCCCTCTGCTCCATCTTATCAAGTTTATTGCAGCAAATTAAAAAGCTAAATTAATAAGAATACGCCAATTTGATCCTCTACGGTGCGGGAGAATGAAAAAAAAATCCAATTTTCTGGAGCGATATTTATGTCTGCGATCAGAAAAAAAAAGAAATCACACAACAGCTATATCACATATATGCGTTAAGACAGCTGCTAATGGAAGTTAAGGCTAACCAATCGAAGTGGCTCGTGGGAATGGGCGGGGCCAGTGAGAATTACGGTAAGACTCATTTCCTGTGGAGAAAAAGCACACCTTTGGTATAATAAATACTTATGAAGTTGTCGGAAGGCATACAGTGTATTGCTTTACAAGCCAGCTCTGTGGTTATAGCACTGAGAGTAATATTTAGGTGATTGTTGTTTATTAAAACATTTTTTAAAAATTTTACATCAAGTGCAATAAACCTAGACATTAAATAGGTGCAGGTGGAAAGTTTCTACAATAAAAACCTGTTGTCAACACACTGAATTAAAAATTGATGCATTGAACATTTTACATTTTTTGTTCCCTTGTTTTGTTAGCATTGAAAGGAGCCAAAGACTTTATTGCATTTCATATGTTTACCTAGAGAGGACAGTAAATCTGTAGGCAGCGCTGAAGTCTCTCAGCTCTAGTGGTGAGGTTTCCATTCCAACTCTGCAGACTTGTGTGGGCCTCCCCAAGCCTGTAGCCAGAAATAAATTGTATTGGGGGGGGGACCCAGCAGCCCACAGTAACCCGTATATTTTGATCGTGGGAGGGGGGTCCACCTGGGTAGATTTTCCTGAATCCGGGGAATTTTTGCTGATTTTGCTGCGGGAGGAGCTTGGGGGAGACTGAAGGGAATTTCTAGGGGTGTTTAGACTCCCTGATCTCCATCTTACCATGGTCTGGATCTAGATAAGCAGTTATGGATGAATGATGGATATAATTTACACGTACTTGATATTCCAGGGGGTTAAAAAACAGCCTACTTTGGGTAACACAGAGGCGGGCTCATCCACCTGTGATTCTAGGCAGCACAGAGGAAGAGGTCTGCGCTGGATGAGTGTGGACATACACGTGAAGACATGCTCACAGGCACTAAAGGGAAGTTAGAGGTGGGAGATCACCTGCATACTGCAAATCACGAGTCATCATTTCACCAGAACAGTGTTTCAAGATCTTAAGATCTTTATTGGCCATGTGTAACAGCTGCTTTGGAGTGCTGGTTCATTCTGCCACACTTGGTTAGAAAGTGTAAAACAATAGAAAAAGTATATATGTCGATAAGGTGACTGAGTTAGAATTTAGTCATCAATTTGCTTGGAAAAGTGAGAATTTACAGCCATAAATTCGCTAAAATAGTGAGAGTTTAGAGTAATGAATTCATCAGACCAGTGAGATGATCGAGCAGTCACTGGCACACAGGGTTGGAACAGGGACTCAGGCCGAGAACAAAATTCACATGCACAACTCAAGAAGGCTGAGGTGACATCACTTGCCCCCCCTCACCATAAATATTACAAACAAATACCTTAGCTGAAATTACCTGAGCCTGAGCTTAGGAAGTGAATGTGGAAACGCTGTCATGTTCTGGTTTGGGCCATGATCTGAGCTATTAGTCTGTAGAATTACTGCTATCGATGCGCCACCACGAAAAAAGTATTTACCGGCCGGGGCATCTTGCTTTTCAATTTCGCTGACCAAATCAGGTGAAAACGTGCGGTATGTTTTTGTCTTTCTCTCTTTTTGCAATGATTTTTCGGATGGATGACTTCTGATTTTTGCTCCAGCCTATGTTTGTTTCGTATTAAATATCGATCTGAAGATACGGCAATGGTGCCGTCAGTGAGGAATGAAACTAATGACTCGGAAAGTCGGGACGAGAAGGTGCCAGAACGGACGGGAGTTTTATTGGCCCAGTCGCGCATCCTGGACGTATTATGTGCCGGGCGTGAATCGACGTGAACCTTTGCAAACAACGTAAACCGAAGCCGGGTCATTACTGCCATGACTCTGCTTAAATCAGTAATGATGGGACACACCCTTTGCATTGATTTAACTTTAATAGTAATTCATTTTTAACAGCACTGTGTTGGGTAATAACCCCGGTATTAAAAAAAAAACGGGGGACAAAGATTACAGAGTCATAAATCACCGGCTTAAATATTTGATCCGACTGTCAGGTAGCAGATTTATGCACGCATCCCTGTACGTTTTAATTAAGCTGATCTGCATGTTTTGGGGAGCGGTGACCCTGTGAGCCGCAGAAGGGTCCTAGGCTCTCGCCGTGTTGCAAGCGGCTTGTCATGCTTTCGGAAGTGAAGCGTGCTGTTACATATGGCTGCACGCGGGGCCCGGGCTGACGAGGTAGTGACAGTAAAAATGAAGACTGGGAATCTACCCAGAGA
>JABFEA020000098.1:5528162-5550478 GCA_019775915.2 Cyphomyrus plagiostoma
GGTGTCTCGCCTGGTGTTGTGGCCCCTTGCGTGTGCCGGCCGGGTGGCGCCCTCCGCGGGGGGGGCGCCGCCGGGGCGGGGGGGGGGGGGGCGGGGGGCGGGCGCCCCCCCCCCCCCCCTCGTCTACGCAGGAGGGCGGGACCCGAAGCCGGTTTTCACGTTTTCCTGTTGACAAGTGCTGGAGGGACACACTGCAGTCTGGGACTCGATTTCATGAGTCAAAAATGTCACTGCCCACCGTGAGCCAATTGGAATAAATGAAGACCCCCAGGTCCGAACCATCCCACTCCGTTGCCGTCATCTGTCTGAGTGCCAGTACAGTGGGGCCCATATAGAAGTACAGGCCAGGTTCTGCTGGTCATTCACTAATTAATTTGCCATTTTAATTGCGTTTGGCACTAAGGTTTCACCTTGTCTGTACTCTGTGGGACCCTCGCTGACTATGTCTGAACCAATCAGTGGCTCGGTACCAGTGCTCATGCAGTGCCACAGAACACAGCCGGTCACACTGACCACCACTGGGCTGTCCATAAAGGGAGGAGAGCTCCCAGTTCACAGGCATGCAGGACCTCTGGGAAACCACTGCGGTTAACTGGACAAGCGTCGTTAAAGCAATCCAGTTTTAAAGTGTCAATTCCCACTTTTCCATTGCCTGCAGAAAATACCAGCCCCTCTGCTGAAACCCTCCCACAGGTAACAACAGCAAGGATAAAACATGACAAACACAACGCTCAGGTCATTGGCGTGGATGGGAGGAAAGCTGATGATGATGATGATGACGATGATGTAAAGCAATGAAAAACAAACAAACAAAAAACATGGCGCCTAGGTCTCATAAGGACAGATTCCTGTCACGAAAAAAGGAGACAAAATCTTGAGTTCATATTTTTTGTTTTCAACGTACATCCACTCAATATACACAACGATAGATTTCTTCTCATGAAAAATACAGGAAATCATGCAAATATAACACTTTATGTCATTGTCATTGATCTTTTTAACGTTCTATATGCTCAATCTATTTTATATAGGTCATTGCACAACCCCGACCCCATCCATAAACAACTTACCCCTCAACCTTTGTCATTTATAACCCCCCACCCCGACACCCACCCACCCACCAAAAAAAAAGAAAAAACAAAAAAACACGGAACAAGTTCAGTTAGAAAAACAGTCAAATGTTCCTTTTTTGTAAGTATACAAAATTCACAGATAACTCGCCATTGGTTGTACCGTGTCCCCCATGTTTGGAATCGGAAACCACACCGAGGTGAGATGAGATAGACCTCCACCGCACCCGATGCCGACCACCACGTTTTTGCCACTTGTAGCTAACGGCCTTCAGGGCTCTCCTGCTTAGACGTCCCCAGCGTCCCCCAGAAGGCTGCTGCCTCTGTGACCAACAGACATGATGATCGGTCCATAGCACACATGCTAATAGGACACAAAGGCTCTAGAAATTTTTATTTGGGCCAATAGGGCTATAGAATGATGGGAAAACCTGGAGTATGAACAAAAAAAACTGTAAATTCTTCTATTGTATCATACTGTTCATTTTAAATTATATTCATTTTAATTATATTCTCTCATCCATTCTCTGCCAAAGTTTCTGGAATGTTTGGTGGGGGCCCACGTTTTTTCTTCCAAAAATTCTGGATTCCTCTCATAAGTTCTGACCTCATTGTGGCACCTTCCTGCTAGCTCCCCATCTGTGCTGGCGAGACACCACAGTGACGGCCACATGTGTCCTTGTCCCAGGTCACCCCCCCAGATAGGGGTAGCTTGGCCGCAAACAGTGACAACACCGTCCGTTGTTCCTCCATCAGACACTATAAACAATGCAAGCTCTCTTCCAATATGTACACACTTGAACGCCCCAGAATGACAAAACCTCATTAATTGATATGTGAAGCTTTCTTGACATTAACCGGCTCTTGGCTGCAGCCATTACGGAAAGCTGAGCCAGGGACCAGGGACGACCACGATAATAACCAACTCCGCCTGCGAGTTAAAGAGCCGTCTCCGATTGTAAGAGAGGGATTATTCCTGATTGCTCCGGGATCGGCTGAAGCGCGATACGGTTCGGACAATGCTGAAATGCCATCGCCCATCAAAGGAATAATATCGGAAATGGACTGAAATTACGAGCCCATTGTCGGCGGGTAATTGAGACGCGGCGGATACGTGAGCTGCGTGGAAGTAAGCGGGTAGGATTTGTGGCCTTCGTATGCAAATCCATGCGCCCGGATTAGTCCGTTCCCATGACTTTGCAGTCGACGTGCCCTTCACTTTAAACAGCAACACATAATGCAGTGGCTTTACTTTCGCATTTCTTTCCCGCCAATAGGTCACGAAGTTCAACTCGCACATCGCTGATCACTGCACTAACCTTAGCCCGTGTAATCGATAGTTGAGACCCCATTCTACTGTGGTGCTCCCTTCCCTGCTTAGTGGTCTGTACGCTGTCCCATCCAACCCGTGCTTATACATGTGCAGGATATCTCCTGCATGCTTGGCCTCATTCATGCCCTGAAGCCATGCTGCTTCCCCATTAGACTGCTCTCTACTCCCAATAGCCAATTGAAGCTCATCTCCGCGCATGCGCGCACACGCACACACGCGCACACACACACACACACACACACACACACGCGCGCGCGCATGCATTCCGCAGCACGGCAGCAAGGCCGACACTTTCACCCAGCAAACATGCGGCGGGCAAACTCTCCCGGGCCTCCCGGGAGCAGCTGACGTCTCAGCACTGCCGCGGTGAGAGATAAAAGAGCCTCGCTTTCCACCGCAATCCGTAAATCAGCACTGGGAAGCCGGTTCTGGTGCCTCACGGGTGTCACCTCCTCCCCCGTCTCCCCTGCCGATCTCCTTCCTCCTGCGTCTTACTGTACTTATCTCCGCACACGTCTCCAAGCCCCATTTTGCACGACATGTTTTGACGGAGCATCAGTGCCTTTCCGCTGCTTCGGTTCTGCACTCCCGCCATCCTATCTCACCTCCTTCCATAAGCTATTGCTCCTCCCGCTCTCGCTTTACCTCCTCCCTGGAGGGCATATATAAATCCATCAATGATAACAATGATATGTAATGTGGAGAATAAATACAAGCTTATTCTTACATAATGTGCACACAGGCAATCAATTTGGCAAGAGAATCAGTCTTTGGTCCATGCAAAGCAGTGTTTCCCAACCCAGTCCTCAGGGACCCCCAGACAGTTCAGGTTTATTCTCCCTCCCATGAGGGAGCAAAAATGTAGGCTGTCGGGCAGGGAGCTGGGTAAGAACTAAAACATGGTGTGTGTGTGTGTGTGTGTGTATGTATGTAGGTTTTCAAGGCTTAGAATAAACAGAATTTTCAAACACAAAGCCCCCAGTGATTCTTGTGTCAAATACAGTAATCGAGATGGATGGATGGAAGCCAACCTGTCATTAACCCTCACTGCTACATCTCGACGTTTTGAGTCTCACCGCACTCCTGTTATGCAACCAGCACCACCAAAAAGACAGGGCCCGGCTGAGCACTTGGCACTGTAGGCGAGGTGATCCTCGTCTGCAGAATCCTCTGGAAAGGTATCTTACCTTAATTGCCTCAGTAAATATCCACCGGAAGTTTCAATCACCACCTCAGTCGATAAAATGTAAAAATTTACAAGCGGGGGAAGTCACTCTGGTGTTGAGCATCTGCTGTACAATTAAAATATAATTAATGGAATGTAATTACACAATATACACATCACCATGGAGATACCTTCAATGGATTGCAATTTGTAAACAGGGCCAACATCATAAAAACCATTTGGGAATCCTGAGTGCAATTCAGTCAGCTGCTGGAGATGTTGACCCAACAGATTTGTGCCCAAATGGGTCAATGTTTTAGGGCTTGTGACCTTAGCCAAGCCCTCCTGTAACTACATGACTTTCCGTCAACGCGCCACGAATCTGACGCCCTTCCATGGGACAAGATGAGGTTCAAAAACCTCCTCCTTGTTCATAGTTATGGTTACACAAATTATGGGCTATTTCATACACAAGTGGGTGAAATTAAAATGACAGATCACTTGGTGGTCAATGCCTTGACACCCCATAATACTACTGACCTCAATTCTATAATAAACAAATGCAATACACCCTTTTTAATTTCATTCTGACAGCCCATTTGCTCTCTCTGACAAGCAAAAAATGATTTTCCTCTTGAGCAGCTAAGTAATCCGTTGAGATTCATTGTCGGAGTGATGCTATTCAAATGTGCTCTTACATTGGCCAAGATGTGTGCTGGTGAGCAAGTTCCCGGCATGGTTAGGAGCATTCAAACGCGGTTCATCTAAACAAAATGGGAAAGTGACTCTCATTGCAACTGCAGCAGAGCTGAAAGCTACAAACATCTAGGGTCACTTGGAGGCTACAGAAACACGCCTGAGGCCTCTTCTGCTTCGGACGAGTCGTTCGTGCCTCACTGAAGCGTCACGCAATGTTGTGTCGGCAGCTGGAGAACAACTACCGATCACATTAATTAGCATGACAACAAACTAGTATGACATTAATTAGCATGACAACAAAAAAAAGCTAAATGTGCCTCTGTCACACCAAAATGCTAACGGTAGATATACCGTTAAACCGTACGTACAGTCCGGCAGGTGCCGTCGTATGGACTATCTGTGTTTTCAGGCGGCCCCTTGTCATGGGGTCCCAGAGAACCACGGGAGGAAGCTAGCAAACCAACACCAGGGCCTCGTACGGCTACTTTTTGTACTCCTCGCCTTCACAGCGCCGTGGGGATTACGATAAGGCCAAGAGCACAAATCAAGCCACCAGCCTCCTCCCCCCCACCCCCACTGTTGGCCACCCCCATGTTTACCATTTTCAACATGACTGAAAAATGGCTCTGCATAACGACGACGTGGCCAAGGCCGTCTCAGAACACAGAGCGGAAGGATGCCAGTGTCCGATAAACCAGGGAAATAAGAAAAGATGTCTGCGGCTGTAGTCATCGCACGTCAATGGCAAGCCTGCCAGAAGCTTTGCTGTGTCCTCCTCCGTAAAGAGCACTGAGCGTCAATGCATAATGCATGCGACCCAAGACAGCTGCTGTTCGGAGGAATAAATCCTCAACCCAACAAGCGGTGGGACATTGCTTCCTGACAAACGGATGGGGGGGGGGGGGGTTGTGTCCCATTTAACGCCGATGATACATGGAAGGAAACGTGCATCTGGGTCTCATCATCGTCCTTGTGAGTCTCAGGGGCTGTAAGCTACCGTGACGTTTCAGTTCCTGCCAAGACGCCACGTAAAGCTGCAAGGATGCGTTCACGATGCACCTGGATCAGTTTGCTTTGTATCAAGCTGATGGCTCCGGAAACAAACCGGTACACCTGTTCTGCATGAACGTCTCCTCGTATTATAGAAAAGATCATCTTCCTTCGAAATGCAGTGAAAGGTATCCAGGAACACTCAACTAAAGCTGGGTATTAGGATAATGTGGAACCGGCTTCCACAGAGAGACTAACTGCACATATGACTCAACAAAAACCTTAATAATTAGTCACAACTTATGCTTGTGCCACAGTGGTGGTCTGTAGGAACCCTGGTAGTGAGTTTTACCAGAACCAGAATTGCAACTTGTTTTATTGTTGTGGTTGAAAACATTCTCACTTTCTTTTACTTTTACCGAGCTGTGAACATGGTGAAGCACAAGAATAATCTGAGATAAAAGGTGTTTTAACTTGAGATTAAATGTGATCACATTCCCGGTCCTGTATTCTGTCACCCTGCCTCTAAACGGAAACACAGAGGACCTAATCAGGAGAGCCACTGAAACGATTTCACAGTCTCTATCCTATACATGCATCCACAGAATGTTGATGAAATTGTCATAAAGACATCCCGGGACACGTGAAAACCAAAATAAAGGAAACGAAATGTTTAATTTCAGTGTTAAAATGACAGTTCCGTTTACATTAGTGGGATAAAATATACCAAAACAACTTGCCGTTAGATCTATAAACACATACGCTGGCAGCGCTGTTGGGGGTTTGGCACGAGTTTCCTTTCACAGATGTTTAGGTCCTTGTCCTCACCACAATAGCTTGTTTTTATTCTTTTTTTTTTGGGGGGGGGGATACTTTTAAAAAGACCATTCATTTCTGTAAACGTAGATAGGAAATTCAGTCTTTGCCTTCTCAAGTGATTAGGCGTGTCCATAAGTCTTCACATTTTCTGTCTGATCATTTTAAAATGAGATTTTGTTTACTTAGTCTACGCTGAGACTGTCACAGTTAACCACCGGTAGCAGTTCCTCTGTAGGGGGTGTTTCTGTGATGGGAGGGGGCAGCAGTAGGAAGTCTCTCCGGCAGAATACGGCGTTCATTCAGTTTGCACGGCTCGAAAGCGAACGCCACGCAGCCGCCGGATGGGACTGGATCGGAAGTGAATGTCATCGCGGCGGTGATGCCTGAATGTATGCAGCGATGATTTTATCAGGGTCTGCGGAAACAATGTCACATCTGATTGCACTACATCTCTAAGATTGTGTTTGGTCTCGTCAATGGTAATCATGCCAGTGGAGAAAAAAAATAATTATCGTGTGGAATGCACGTTAGTTTAACATACAGGTAATGTCGACGTTTACTAAGCTTCCCATTATAGATTAAGAATGAGCGCAAATTGGAGCGAAAAATTTCCTGCAGACACGGAAATTTGACCGGTACCATTTCGTTAGACGCCTACAGAAAGCAGACGGGCTTTTTGGTACCGAGCTGAACTGGCTGAGCGCATGCAAGCTGAATGAACACAGACATGAGTGGTTTTTAAAATTAGTTGCTAGTTTGGTTCCATTTTATAACAGGAGATGAAAATCAGACTTAAAGGATGGAAACCGAAATCCAGCCGTGCCCCCGGGTCACCGTGACATGTCACTCCCCCATTTTTTGTACCACGTGTCATGCATCTAAATGCCCTGTTTTTATAACTGGCCAAAATGGGTGAGATCAAGTCAAACTGGAGTCTAAACTTTAAGCTTAAGTTGACAACTACAAAACAAGACATGCAGCCACTTACAAAAGCGATCCCACTCCAGTCTACTTGTCCTTACATATATATATATATATCCCTCCATCTGAGGGAATTCCCTTTTATATATTAACACAGGTGTTAAATTAGGTGTTAAAATTGGCTGTACCCCAGACCACTGGCAGGTGGCAACTTGAACTGCAGGAGCTGCCGTTGTCTTACTGTCCTCCTCGGTTACCGGGGGGGGGGGCATTTGTCTCCATATTCAATGTGGTAATCACCAATGGAGGCTGATGATCTTAGGCCGAAAGCCAAAGGTGGAAACAGGCTAATGGTGTCGACTAGAGAAGAAGCAAATTCCTTTTAATCGAATCAAACCAGCCTGACAGCACTCATAATTCCCTCAGCCGCCCTGTAACACCTTTTTGGCTGATTGCTAATTAATTTGTCTAATTAAACTGGACATGAATGATGCGGCAATCTAAAAAAAGAAGATGTATGAATTAATTAAATGTGTCTCTCTTTTTAGGATTCACTCTGCATTATATTAGTCAACAAGACTAGGCCGTGTGAAGGGGGGAGAGCAGATTTAGGTGAGAGATTCACAGGTAACAGGCATAGGGTAGCTAAGCCAAGAGGTGCACACCCCCAGCTCCCAATGGGCCTCCCTACTGGCGTACCAACCAGCGATGTGCTACTTTGAATTCACATCAACAACGGCAAGAACTTCAGCCTTGTTTACAAGTAAGCTAAGACACTGTGGATAAAATGTACCTCCGCGCGAAAGTTACGGAGTGATTTGGAAGCCCATCTTGGAATGTCTTTCCATGCCTTAGGCAGGGGCTCTGTGAGGCCCTACACCTGTCCTGTCCTGTCCTGTCCTCTCCTGTCCTGTCCTCACACGAAGGTGGCATTTGCCCTTTCAGTCACAGGGAGGCAGACAATGAATCCCAGCTGCTCCCCGGATGTCTTTGTCCACATTTCTAAGGCGTAATGGGGAGGGGGCAAACACGGCACGAGGCAGCGCGTACTGCACAGAACAGAACGGATGCACGCCACTTCGACCTCAGTGACCTTGGGAGGTGGTCAGTGACAGTGACTGACACCCCAGTAAGTTTACTGATGTTACCATAAGTGGTGATAGTTATTTAGCCTTACCCCCCCATGTAATAATGCTGAGTGTTAGCCTTACCCCCCCATGTAATTATGCTGGATGTTAGCACTGGGCTGAAAGGCCTGCGTATGATTGAAACCAGTTATTTGCATTACTGGTGAAGGTCATTTTCCGTTTGTCACATTATTGTTTTGTTTATTAATAATTTCTTTTTAAAATACAGTGCCCTCTCAAAGGTTACCTTTTCTGGAGGATACAAGTAGCTGCTGCACTCAGCTGTCTGTGTGGGACACAAGGGCCATTTTACCTGCCAGCTCAATGTGAGACTGTGGATCTCCTGCTGAATGTTTACACTGCCATCGTGAAACTCCCTCAAGGTGCTTCTCGACAGCAGTCGCTAGCAGGACGCCAACAATGCCAAGTCGTACCGTGACACTCGGGGGTAGGGGGGTTAGCATGGATGCAGGTGGTGTCCCAGAAAGTTTGGTTCAGCTCCTGACATTGCACCGAATGTGAAGGACGCGCTCGTCGCTGATCTGGAAATCTGCGCGATGCCCTACATACTGCGCGGCACTCGTGCCAGCGCATGAACACGGCCCCACACGGCAGCTTGGCAACCTCTCGAAGCCCCCGTCCGCCTAGCTGCTGGGTGACTAAACCCTTATCTGTTCTTCGATAATGAATTAACAAAAAACTTACTTCACACAATTTAACTGTCCGTCCCCACCTCATTGGGTCAACTCAAGCATTTTTTATCGGTATCCCGTCTAATTTCCCCAGTTTTGGTTTATTAAATATTTCTCCTACCAATACAGAAGAAGCAGTGGTAATTAACAAAAAAGTACCGGCTTTAGAAACTTGGCATAGACAGTTGCCTCCTTTCCATATTGACTTGGATTGCATTGTTCTGTCCAGTGATTAATATTTAAGAGAGACTTGGAAAACCCGCTTGACTTTAGGTATATTTTGAAACTAAGGGTCCACCACTCCTTCCCCCATCCCTACGGTGGATTGTAAGGCTCTGTCAAGGATCAAAATGTCAGGCAACAGAGGACTCTGCTCTGCTCTCCAGAGAGTTCCCCTCCTGCTGTGTTTCCCCCCCCCCCACCACCACCACACTCACAGCTTTTGCTGCGCCGAGACACCCTTCCAGTAGTCAAGGATGTCATGCAGATCCTCGTCCTTGGCAAACTGTACCTTCTTCCGGAGAGCGTGGCCGGCAGCGACATAGGAGGCCTCTTCCCGGGCACTCTTCTTGTAGGGACGGAAGCGCTCCCAGATCCTGAGCGTGCTCTCAGAGGAGTACTCAGGGCTAGAGGAATATCCCGAGTAGTTGTGATGGCGGGGTGAGAGCTGGGAGTAGGCGGCGTCCCTCTTGCTGCGGGTGAGTGGCTTGAGGAACGAGGCCTTCTGGGTGGGGGAATCAGCGGGTCCCTCGTAATACAGAGCCGGAAAGGAGTGCCGGTGCTCAGAGCAATGGTAGTCTGGGTGCACTTCCAGGTGGTGTTGGCCTCCTATGGCAGCCCCCCCACTGCCTGCACTGCCAGCACTGCTGCCCCCATTGGTGCCACCGCCGCCACTGGCACCACCTCCCTGGCTCCCCACCAAAGGCATCCTTTCCAGAGGCTCCCCACAATCCAGAGGGCTGCCCTTCTCTGAGTATTTGCAGGAATCTGGGCTACGAGGCTCCGGAACTTCTAAGCTGAAGACACGGGTGTTTTTAGCTGGCCCACTGGAGGAGGAGGAGGAAGAGGAGGAGGTGCTGCAGCGGTTCTTGACAGGGCCTATGACCACCACAGCTGCATCTGCGCTCAGCTGTCTCTGGAGTGGCCGGACAGCGGTAGCCGGTGGAGGTTCCCGGTAGGGGGGTGAAAGAAAACCTCCACCGCTAATCCCCGGCCGCTCTGACAGTGGCAGGACAAGGGGGAGTGGGGGAGGAGGGGGGATTTTTGGAGATGCAAGGACCTGGCATGCCTCGGTGATCCCGGAAGCCAGGGGAATGTGTCCCCTAGCTAAGGACGGGATGCAAGCCGATGAAGGAGAGGTGGGGTTGTCCATTGCAGTGGTGACGGCAGCGGCTGCAGCAGCTACAGATGCAGAGTCCAGCTTAAGTGCATCGATGCAGTTGTTTATGATCTGGTTCACCTTGTCCACTTCCTTAGCGATGGTAGAAATCTCTGAGACAGAGCCCCGACCATCATCGTCAGAATCTTCAATCACATCTGTTCCGTTGCTCTCCCTAAGTTTCTCATCGCCAGCCCTGGACATGCTGCCATCTCTAACTCTGTCCTCCCCGGCTGCGGAGGTCCTCACATCCATGTAGTTGCCCTTGTTGGTTGCCATTGCTTCTGAGAAGGTGGTGGACATCTTGCCCTCTTGCGGGATAGAGGAGAGACGGGAGGAGCTAGTGTTAGCTGAGCCCTGCATCATCCCGGAGCTGGTTGAGGAGGAGGGGGGAAGCTTACTTTGGTGGTGCTGGTGATGTGCCTGATCGTGGAATTTCTGAACAACAGAGAGGTCGTTGGCAGCCGCTGCAGCGGCCTCAGGCCCATATCGCATCTCCAGGATGGTCTTCTTAACGCTAATGGACTTCTGTTTCTCCTCCTGCATCCGTCGCTTGCGCAGGCAGTAGTAGACCACCCCCAGCACGATAAGCATCCCGAAGAGGCAACCCAGGATGGTCATAATGTAATGGGTGGTGGTGGAAGTGCTGGGCCGAATGTCATCAGGATTCTGCATGCGCGTGGCGAAATGGAGGCATGTATGGTTGTAGCGCTGGGAGTTGCGGATGGAGGCCACACAGAAGGTGTAGTTAGTGTGTGGTTTGAGATTGTTCAAGGTGATGATCTCCTTCTTGTTTTTGAGGTTCATTATGTCGGAAACATAGGTGTGGTTATACTGTACCAAGATGTACATTTTGCTGTAGGGCCTGGGGATTTGTACCAACAGGGAGGCTGAAGACAAGGATATGTGCTGCAGCTTGATGCTGGGACTGTACGTGGGATCGGTGGTGGAGGATGTAGTGGGCTGATGGTAGAGCCCCATGCGGTCGGATATGTCCGGCCCCAGGCCTGAGGAATCTGAGTCAGGTGGTAGTGAGGTGATGCCAGGAATTATCATCCCGTCCCGACACATAGAGGACAGGATAGCGCGGGCGTTGCGGCTGTGGCCTGCGACGGGGCTAAGCAGGGGAAAGCCGGCAAACTCACGTGGCGTCTCACACTGCAGCCGGTCGTATGTGTGAGTAACATTGTTAAAAGCCTCCAGCCAGGTGAGGAAGCTGTACAGCTCGCAGCCACAGTGAAAGGGGTTCCCTGCCAGCTCACACACAGACAGTCGGCTGAGGCTGGTAAAGGTGGAGGGGTCTAGGCGGGCCAGCTTGTTGGAGGACAGGTCAAGGCTGCTGAGGCTAGGACACTCCCAGAAGGCATTGTAGGCTATCATCTCGATCAGGTTGTGCTGGACAAAGAGGCACTGCATGCGGCCCAGACCGCGAAGCATGCCCTCCGTCAGGTTAGTCAACTTGTTGTAACCTAACTGCAGCACCTGTAGGTTGGCTTGGCCGGCGAAAGCCCCATCCTCAATGTAGGCGATCTCATTCTTGGTGAGGTTGAGGTCCGTCAAATTGGCGAAGCGGCTCAGCGACGAGAAGAAGACAGCCTTCAGCTTGTTCTCATTGAGGCGCAGGTCATGCACCGTGCTGTTTATGTGCTGTGGGATGGTCTCATAGGGGGGCTGGTTCTGGCTACAGATGGCCAGCCACACATAACCCTTGTCCCCCTCGATGAGCCAGCAGTCAGCCCGCACCGGTGTCAGCAGGTGAAGAAGGAGCGTAAAGGGAAGAAGGACGAAGACCAGAATGGTAGGGCTTGTAAGTGAGGGAAAGTGAAGCCAGTTAGCCATGATGAATGGTGGATAACGGGATTCTCGAACGTCGTACGAAGAGAGCAGAGGGTGCTGGGTAGTGCTTCACCTCCAGGGGGCCACAGGTGGGGATAAGCAGTGAAGGCTGATGAGACACTTGTGGAGAAACAGGTTTCCTGAAGACAGTCACAGCTGTTGCATCGGCACTGGGGAGTGCACGGTCCCCATTTCAGGTCTTCTGTGTTGGGCTTCGGTACTGGACGTGACAGAATTTACTCATGGCCTCGCCTCAGTCTTCTTTTCCGCTCCCCCAGCAGAGTTTAACCAATATCCACCGTCTGCAGTTGGACCTGCAAAGGAGGGACGAGAGATCCATTAGGAATCTCGACGTTTAATTTTACATCAAGTTTTTTTTCCACCCAGTTTCTTGTTGTAGATTTTGATGTTTGTGAACATTACTAATAAATGTAGCTCTTTTACCTGGACTTTGGTGGGAAAAACCTTAATTTACTAATGAGTAACTACACAAGCTCGTCCATGGACAGTCTAATTACGAGAAACCAAAGCACACAAACGCCATCTGACACGCTGTTGGATTTTACGAGTCTAACACTTGTAACTTCTACATGCTAAACCAGGGCTGACTAAAGGGTCATTTTTCTAATCTCAAGTTTATCTTTTAACATTATATAAACTGTGTTTTTCTTTTTTTTCATGATTTGGGGAGTCACAAATATATCACACCTGTACCTGACACAACATTAATAAAATGTGGGAATTTGCACACAGCTGGGTTTCTGATTCTGTAAAATAACTTTAGCCTGCATTGAAAGCAGGGGATGGAGCAGTAATAAGCCTGAGTTTTCACTACGGTATTTATCTAGCGGGACATAATTGTCTAACTGATGTGGTGATCTGGCATAAACGGAGCAGAGATGCACAAATGCAGTCGTTGTGAATTTATTTCAAGAATGGATGCCTGATATCTGGGTCCGTCAAACACAAATACAGACGCACAAAGGCATTCCTTGTGATTTATCGCAAGAACAGATGCCCTATATCCGGGACCATCCGACATCCCTAAAATGTACAGATTTTTTTCTTCTTCGTCCCAGTGGTACCAGTCACCTAACGATGTCTTTAACCTTGTACCACTGCTTACATTGAAGGAAACCATAGCAGCAGACCACAGGAAAAGCATGTAGATGGAGTCGGACTGTAAAATTCGGCTCCATGTGGGCCTTGGGAGACGAACATATATAGTATGTACCTGTTTGTTTGTTTGTTTTTTAAACCGTGTTGTCTCATGCAAGTCCCTAAGTTAGTCACCTTTGTCCGTCATTAAAGCTCTACTGTCCATAACATATGGACTGGGAAGGGCCCACCCACAGACCTGCCCCCTCCTCTAACAGTGAAGTAGTCCAGCACTACAGGAACCGTCGCTGGTGAAGGGGCGACATGTCCCAATTCACACTGGAGCTAAATCGGGACCGGAGCATTTTCCCGCCGGGGTACTTGAGGCACCGTTTTTTATGCCGTGAGGCTTAGCGTAGCCCGTCCAATCACACGGCTCCGTTTGCGTTTCTCAAGGGGCGGGACTTCCAGGAGCCTCAGTGTATATGTCAGAAACAAGCAGTCGTGGGATCTGATGGCGGAGGACGGGCACAACCCTCATTATCGCACTTAAGGCCGATTCATACATTGTTGTCTGCGTGTGCTTTTAGTTGCAGATTTCAATTTCTTTCTATCCATTATCAAAATTCTAATTTTTAAATTGCTTCATTTAATTCACACTTGAATGCCATGTAATTCTATTTATTTCTAGTCATACCCACCTAGTTGGACTTAATTGACAAAAAAACAGTCATCGATCCTTCTGCCGTAAGTTATCTAGAACAGGGTCACTGCGTGACTGGAATGTCTCCCAGGATGCACTAGGCCAGGGTCCCCCTGGACAGGAGGGCTCTGCGTCACAGTGTGCATGCTCACACTCACCATCAGGAATGAACAGCAATTTAGAGACACTAATTCACCTGAAGAGGTTGTGAAAACTGACCCCTTAAGACCAACATTACCTTAATTTCTGCTGTGTTCAGTTACACAAATAAATCTCTGTTTTGAGATGAGACGACTTTTCCTTCTTTACTGTAAAATGAGCTGAATTTTCTAGGTTTATGTTCCATTAGGTCTCCTGATTAAAATTTATGAGTGGTTCTGCTTAATAGCTAAGAACTAAAATGAAATTTAAATAATACATTATTTAAAATGGCAGTAGCAGTTGTAGTTTACTATACATCTGCTTTCTATTTCCACTCTAAAATATAACATAGGCTGTGTTTATCACAGCATGGATGAAAAGTTGAAGATACTGTCCTTTATTGCATATTCTACGTATATTCAGGGACTGACATAAATGGCATGGTAACTAATATACTGTCGGCATATAATGCAATATGTGTGGAAATTTCTGGTCTTAACAGTGTGAATGCACATATAAGTAGGAATTTGTGCTGTTATGACAAAAAATTGCCACTCATTTAACCCTTTTTGCACAGGGTGCATACTTCATTTACAGTATAAAGGTTAAAATGCACAGCAATTTCTTGTCACAATACGCAAATGCACATGAAAAAAAAGTATGTACCAGTACTTATTACAGGACACAAGTACTGGCGTACCAGTTATGTTAATCGCTGTCAATATTGCATATTACTTACATATTGTATATTTTCTACGCAGTTTCAGCAGCTTTGGTCAGCTGGGTTTTCACTTCAAGTCCGCAGGCTGATTTACATGTGTCCACCAGTTTTATTACCCTGCAAATAGTCTCTAGAGTTTGCAAAGTACCCCAACACTTTTGAAGTAGCTAATTTTAGGTGTTTGATGGAATAATATAGACTTGCGTAAGGAGGGGCTTGAGAGTCTCTGTTAGAACCCGGACCACTCTCAAGCCCCAGAACGACATTCCATAACACACTATTTTATGGGATGCCAGAGGGATGAAAACATATTGCTTTTTTCACGCTAACAAACAAAATGTGCATGTTAACCTGTCAATTTTGAGAAAGTGTTTCATTTCTCACCCCAAAGTACAGAAGTAGTAAAGGAGTACCCCAGTGTGTTTGGCACTTTTGGTACTGGAACTTTTGGTACTGCCACTCGACCGGAAATCAAAGGAAAAGTGAAAGTACCAAAAGTACAGTGCTCGGCGCGGTGGAAAAGCGCCCATAGTTTTGACATAGGCTAACTTTCAGTCTGTTATTCATACCGACTCTATATAAAGAAAGCGTGCATAAATGGAGTATTCTACAGATGGAGAGAATTGTTTAATATGAGATATTTTTATGTGACTTACAACTGCTCACATACAAACTTTAAGGCAAAGACGTGCATGCTGTCTGTAATTAGGAGAGCTGTTTGACACATGTACAGTACATCAGTTTATAAATTATTAAGCCAGACCTTGCACAAGTTTAAAGGATGACTGGCACAGTAGCAAAACCTTCACAATGGCTTTTGTTGTAACATCTCTACATCTTCGGGAATGATGTATTGGGGCTTGAGAGTGGAACACGCAGTCTGTGACCCCTCCTGCACCCTCTCGGGCCCCTCCTGCACGCTCTCGGGGCCCTCCTGCATGCTCTCGAGCCCCTCCTGCACCCTCTCGGGCCCCTCCTGTAGCCAGGTGCCCATGAAGATTTCTTGTGTGAGTGTGACAGTCTGAAAGTATGAGTGTCACACCAGATACACGACAGTTGGCAACCCTGTGCGCGTAAACTGTACGTTGTTGTTCGCCATTCTGTTATTGTTCTTTATTGTTCATCATTATGTTTTGTCTGCAGGGAGACACCAAGCAACTATGACAATAAACCTTTAGAATCCTTTAAAACCAACCACACACACACACTGACCCAAACAACCTTGCATGCACACACAGAAACGTTCCCCTCCAACCCATTCACTCTCCCTTACCGTACTGCACCCTCTCTTTACTCTCTCTCTCCCATGTGGCTTTTGACCTGTTAGAGTACCGGTCTAATTAAACGGTGTCCATAAAGGTAGCCCCAGTTTGGGAGAGGGGGAGCCAATTTAGGGTAACAAGAAGAAAGTGGGCAGCAGGGGAAAGGCAGCAGTGAAATATTTCACCTCATTATATTACATATATACATACTGTATATATTACACTTGTTTTGGGAACTTAATCAATATGGATTTTATTTCTTTTCTTTTGTGTGAGATAAAAAGCAGCTAAATTAAGATTATGCCTGGCATTCTGCCCAGTGTGTGCCCGCCTGATTCCCTAGGAGTCCTGGGATAGGCTCCAGATGGATGGATGGATGGATGGATGGACAGGCATTTTGTTTTCCACATGGTTGAATGAAGGAAAATACTATTTTTTCTTCTATTATTTTCTGCTATTACTATTATTATTATTATTGTCATTTTCTCTGATAGCCTGCTCTGAATTGATTTACCATTTTTACTGCATCCATTCCTTCCATGTCTCCACCCCTCACAGAGCCCCTGTCAGCTTTGGGGAGGCTTCTTCTGGTTGGTTGCCTGCTCCCAACCTATCATTAAATTAAACCATTTTGCATTTGTGCAAAACACCCTTAAAGTAGCTTGAAAGGTTTCGAGTAACAGAAAGCAGGAAGCCAGCCCAGAGAGGCTGATAGTCTGCAGCTATGCATTGTGGGTAAAAAAAAAAAAAAGCTCAAGGTTCAAGACGTGTAGCAGAGGATTTTGCTGGAGACGCATGACTGGGAGAATGCAAAGCGCGTGAAAATGTAACATTTGTATTAGCCGTGGGAGACACAAGCCTCACACCAAATGGGAGCCACCAAACTAACCAGCGAGATCCTGGGTAACATCAGGCAGCGGCTGACAAGCCATGGCGAGCGCAGAGGCAACTTGCGGAAGTGCGGAAACTCGCCTGCGGGGAACAACAGCGCCTGCTTTGTCGCTCGTCCCCCGGGGTTCCTCTGACAGCAGCGCTGTGTAGCCGCGATAGAGACAGCGGTGTCAGAACCAGACCTCCATCCCAGCCTCCCTGGAGCTTGTAGGTTTGGCCCAGTTAGCGGCCTGGAGAGAACTCCTTCATGTTCAAGACGCCCGCCGTCCTCGGTCTGGAGGCAGGCCCTGCCGGGCTCCGACGCCGAGTGCCTTGTGGCGACCCTCAGGCGCTTCACCGTGCAATCTCGCCTTCCCCAGCTACATCCCACAGGCACTAGTGACTTTCCCCATCCCTGCTGTTCCTGTCCTCCTGGATAATGCATCATGGGTACACACACATCTCAGCTTCCCTTTCACAGCACATCAGGGAGGCATCACATCTCATATCACACCCCCCCCATCTCTTTATTCTTACCCCCCATTTCCTGTACCTGCTTGCTGTGCTGATCGCCCATCATAACCTGGATTTCCTTAGCTCTGGTTAACCCCAGACACCAGTGTCTGCCAAAGCCAGGCTCGCTGAGCTGCAGTCGTTCGTTCGCTCACTCGCTCTCGCCGTGGATCCTTATTAACTGCTATTTACTGACCCGTCAACTGAAAGAATGGCAAGAATCACGGCACTTAAAGTCAAACACTGTAATTTTCCAGACGTGTTGATTTTGAGGACTGCGTGTGATACAATGAGAAAATACTCAAAGCTTGGATTGTTATATTATAATCCCTTTGTGTACATTTTTGAGCTTGAACCAAATGTTGCACATTTAAATCTAAGGCTTGAAATTATTCAATCTTTTAATTGCTTAATTGTTCAATGGCTGAGACTAACTGATGTGTATATATATTTAATTAGTTTAATGAAAAAATATGTCTTTTTACCATTACAGTTATGTTACTCCGTGTGCAGCATAAATTCAAATTATAGAGAGACTTTGGCAAATTAGTTTGGCTAAATTAAAATAAGACGTCAACAGATTCATCCTTCCATCCAACTTCAGAACCACTTATGGGTTGCAGGGTCATCATGAGCACTGAGCCAATCCCAGGAAGTACAGGGCAGGAGGAGAACCTGAGGAGAACCTGCGAGCACCACCTCAATCCCCCCAACCCAGGAGATGCCGGCCCTCACGGCGTCAAATTCAATTTCCTGTATTCATTTTAATTTTTTCACCTTAGACATCCTTATATCTAATGACTGCACTAAATATACTTTGAACGTAATTAACAGAATGCATGCATTAATTAACTTGCTTGCTAGATTTAAATGAAATCCAAGTCTGGAAAAAGACAAAAAATGCCGATAATCCACAGTTTCAATGGACCGAGCGGCATGTCATCGCACTGTTGGCCGTCTACAAAGCACGGCTGTTCCCAGAACATTTAATTAACAACATTAACATGAAACAGAGATCTAATACAAGAACCGTCAGGCACAGACCAGTCAACAACTAGGAGATAATATGAGTGGCTCTGACAAACTGAGAGGAAAACGTCCCTAACTACATTTCCATTTATCAAGTCATTAGTTTATTTTTTGCTTTATAAAAACCACGCGATATTTTGCAAAGTGCCTCTGGGAGATCGGCAGCACAGGGTCCCAGTGTGACAGATGTCCTCCTCGAGCAAGACGGCTGGTTCAGGTGGTTTTTTCGTTTATGTGTAAGTGCACCTTCCGCTGCACCCTGTGCTTCCCTGGACTGGCCCCCAGGTCGCCGTCGTGCTCTGCTGCGGGGGGAGGCAACCTGGGAACCTGATCCTGGAGGGCAGGTGTCTAGCTGGTCTTCCATCCTACCTGTTATTGCCTGAGGTGTGGTTCACTACTAGCTAGGTCGGTTGACCTGCTGGATACCAGGGTTCTGAACCCCTGCTCTACTGGATACGCCGGTATGGTGAATGGATGGATGGATGGAATTTGGCAAAGTAGAGAAATCAAAGTTGACCAGTATAGTACTTCCAATTAGAATCAAGTTTCGTTTACCAAGCAAACGTGCAAAAGGAAATTTACTTGGTATGAAAGGTGCAGATGTACGGGCAGACAGGCACGGCTCTGGCAAAAGGGTGGGCTCAGGCTGGGCCCGTGGGTCACGTATGGATGCCAGAAATGGACACCCAGCGAAGGTGTGAGCCTGTCAACCTGCAATGACACAGGCAGCCTACAGAGGGAGCACACGCCATGGGAGCTGGATAACAGCCCCCGTATGGGCAGACCCCTTATCAACAACCTCTCTGGGCAAAAGGGCTACCTGAGGCAGGAAATGACCCTGCCACTATTGCCATGGAGACCGGCGTAGGGATGCTGCCGTCCGGGGTGTGACTGCCTGCAGCGGGAAAGTAGGCTCTGCGGGGGCACGCTGCCCCCCCTCCTGGGTCTCAGGGCGACAGGCTGGCTAGGAAACCGGGCACATGTCAGGGATTTGACAGCTGTGTGTACAGGTGCGGCTAGGCTGTCAGGGATGTGGATTCGATTCCCCGTCCCATCAGACAAGCAGTTTGGGATGGTATTAATGTCACTTTATCTGCCCAGGTGAGCTGTTTTATTTCAGGAAGCTGGCTAAGCATCAGTGGGTTACAGGCTCGAATCCAGAAAGAGGCACCGGAGTGTCTATCTGAGAAATGGGCCTGGCTTGAAATGTATGTGTGGAGCAAAGTGGATGGATGATACCTTCATCTGCTCAGTAAAACCCTGAATTTTATTTTATCAGCTTCCATAGCTGCACATTCTGATGGTGGCCTGAAATAACTCATCACTTTTATCCATCGTCTAACCATGTCAGGGTTGTGGGAAATCAGTTTCGTATTATGAAAATAATCACGTTGTGTATTTTAGTGCTAGAAAATATTACTTATTAGACCCCATCTGTTTCTCCATCTGATGGCCTTTCAAGTGAGACCATCCATTCAAAAAATCCTGTTACTGGTATGAAACCAGCAGAATTATACGCCAGATCCTTGCATCTCAAGTGACGAATGACTAATAATTTTGTTCAAGTGGGAATTTTTGTAGCACTATGCCGTAAAGGAGGCCTGGCTGCCTGAGAGGAATGACCCCACTGGATGGAAATGTTACAGGGATTAAACAGAAGCAGAAACATAGTTTGACTCTCCTTACCGTCTTTTCAACGACCAACAGGGGTGAGACTCTAAAAATTGCACAAGAAGCCAGATGTCACCCAGCAGCCATGGATCAGATGTAAAGCGAGGGCGAGGCGCACACACACACACACACACACACAGAGGATTTTATAGCATTTAGGCCCGGGGTGCTGATGGATTACCAGCGGGACGGCCATTACTCAGCAAAGCCACGATTCCGTGCCACCGTGACTCTTTCATGTGATTCTCCAGCGCTTCTCGCTGGGTTTATGCAGGACGTCGACGGCGCGCAAATTTTTTCCCCATTTCTAATAAAACGGTTATGGTGCCGCTGTGTGACAACTGTGGAAATTTCCGTAGAAACCCATCCCGCCATCACTGCTTATCAGGTAGAGGGTAATGGAAAGTCTGGAGCTTATTCCAGTCAGCGTGGACCCCGGAGGAAGCGGGTTCCCTGGGTGGGACGGCCATCTCACGTCCAATTTAGAGACACCAGATCACCTAAGCGCATGATTCTGGACTGTGTGTGGAAACCCTCTCGTCGCACAGTCCCACATGCACACCCACGTTCTTGCAGAAAGTCTTCCTGTCCTCCAGAAAGGACACGTTCCTGTTGCCAAGCGACAAGAGCATCAGCAGCATCTTCTCGACGCTCTGGGGACACGGCAGTGATTTTACTCCGAGAGGCTCCCAACTGTGCCTCGAGAGAGTTTTCCGAATCCTTATGGTCTCATTGTGTAGTATGTAGTGGAACTTATTTTCCCATAATGAGGCAGTGACTGTTAGCCTTTTGGAATTCCATCGTAACATGAGATGGCTTTGGGATGTTTGACCTCCTGTGAGGGATGGGCCTCTCCTGTATCTCGTTAGCGGAGACGCCTTTGGGTCGGCGTCTGGGGGGGGCACGGCGTGACAATGTACCCAGGAGAGGATCAGCCAGAGACACATGGCCTCCAAAACCCTGTACGCACCAATCGTAAAACCGGCTCTGTTGGCGCGTGTGGGTCAGCATCGCGTCTCCGATTGGTCCCCGCCCACCGCATCTCCGATTGGTCCCCGCCCACCGCATCTCCGATTGGTCCCCGCCCACCGCATCTCCGATTGGCCCCTGCCCACAGCATCTCGGACACGGGCGGAGTCTTCGCGCCATCGCTACGGTGTTTTTATGACCCGCTGCCAATAAAGCCCCTACAGAATGTTGATTTTCATGGCGACAGGCAGCAGGACCATCATCTCCAGGGGAGGAGTGACAGGGGGAGGATATCCCAGGCTCAGGAGAGGGCCCAGGTGGGAGACATCATGTGACCTGTGACCTGAACGTGACCTGTGGAAAATTCCTGGGCAACAACTAGGTGGGAAACACTAACATGGAACATGAAAAGCTAACTGGCTCCCGGCCGAGGGTCTCTGCACGGACGGCATGGCCCTCGAAGCCCCTGCTTGGGCTGGGCCTCGGGCGATGGACTCCGAAGAGCTGAAACACAAACCGGAGAAGCTGCGGCCTCAGACGTGTCTCCCTCCGCTCAGAGCACTTGAAGCTGCTGCTCTGGCTACTCGCTAATTAGGATTCCGGGCTAACGAAGGAATAAAGAGTCGTTTCACCCATCCTGCTCGTTTAAGAGAAAGGTCCCGTGATGGTTTTGAGCGATCTCTCTCATGGGCCATAAAGGAGAGTCTCAACACCCCCCCCACCCCAACCCCCACTGTCAGAACAGAAACGACAGGCCAGATCATCAGCCAGCGGGGCAAAAGCGAAATCAATCAAGTTCAAACTTTGACCAGTGACTCTGGTGTGATCGCACATCAAATGACAAGAGGTGAGATTATTTATTATGTATTTTAAATGTACATTTTTATTTGCTACTTGATATTTTGCCTTAAAGCTCCACTTAGACCAACTGGTAATGTGTTTCTCTTGGTATTCAGTATGCTCAGCACTGCCAATACTGTTATCCCATAGGAGTAATTTAGAGTAAATTAAAGCAACAGCCTGGTACCCCCCCTAAATACTCAGGGCATTATTCTGTCCAAATGGGTCTCAGGGTTGCTGATTGGGCTGGCAAAAGCCCCCAATGCCACAGCTGCCTTGGCACTACACCCTGTGGAAGATGCGGCTACTGATTGGCTCGCTCCTTGCTGATGGCTGGGGGGGGGGGGGGGGGAGTACTTTTCCTTCAAATGGTTTGCATGCCGAGTTTGCATATGGGGGGGGGGGGCAATGTAACAGGGGGATTATGGGGACACCCGAGAGAGGGGGCGGGAAGGGGCAAAAGAGAAAG
>JABFEA020000098.1:5611564-5627775 GCA_019775915.2 Cyphomyrus plagiostoma
ATAAAAAAAGAATAATTTGCTTTCTTTTGATGATGAGCCTCATAGAGTGTGTAGACAACCCAGGGGGGAAAAGCAGAGGTTTCAGAGTGGGGCTGTCAGTAGGGGACGGCCGTGGGTCAGAGAGAAGCCTCTGACTGGTGTCCGGAAGGATCCGCCGCAGTTTGCCCCAGGGCTGTGGCACCATAAGGCCTCGGAAGACTGGGAGGTGCAGCCGGGAGTCGGGGATACAGTCCAGGTCGTCAAGGGCATCATGGGTTGCATAGATGGGGCTCACACACATCTGGAAGGGTGCGCACCATTAGGGATGTTAGTTTGCACACATCTACATGCAAACGACACACTGACCCCTTGATGGGCTGGATTAGCACAAAAATAGCAACACCATTTTCCATAAAAGCCTATCTAGTACTGGGTCACAGCGAGCCTGTAGCCCATCCCAGGGCACACAGGGCACGAGGCAGGTCAACTCCCAAGGAGAACACGCAGACTCCACACCCAACACCACCAAAGCAGGCCCCATCAAACCCTAAACCTCTCTACTCCTGTCACGAGTCATCAAGGCCACTCCAGAAGCCCAAGAGGGCATTAAAATTCATTGAAAAGAGGAATACTGCAGCAAGGCACACAGAAAATAGCCCCAATAACATTTTATCTGGGACCCAATGGACCATAAATTCATCACATAGCATGAATGATGATTCCTAAAAAAAAATAACCAGAGGTCACACAAGAACAAATCGATTTCTGTAACAGACATACAGCAGTTCTATGTAAATAAGGAATTTCTGCGCTCCCATTCTCTCTTCCCCAAAGGCTGAAACTATCCATGAAACACACAGAATTAATTAAAGAGGCACTTTCTAAAGAACACTGCGAGACGCACGACGCCGTTTAAATTTCCTGGCTATCAGCTCCTCTTGGTGAACGTGGCCATAAACCCATTTGCCACCCGCCCCTCTTGCTGGGAGTCGACATTATTCCCAGAGAGATGGCGGGTACACATGCCGGTCTGCTTATTAATTTGCACCTGGCACAAGCGGAGGCAGAAGCCCGTTTATGAATACTGACGTGTCGACAGGGCCCGCAAGCGCCATCTACGGGGGCGGCGGTCATTGCCCCCCTCCCCCAAACCCCCGTGGCTGGGGGTCAGGCCTACTTCATCCACGCAGAGGGCCATGCCGCAGTGTCTCATTAGCGTCTCACAGGCGCAGCGGGGAGGGGGACACGATTGCGGAGCAAAAGTGCATTCATGAGGTACATTTTATTGCAACTGTTATGGTGCATGGTGCTAAAAACCCTTAATAAAGTCCAAATTATACTCCGAATGAGAGCTTTATGGTCGAATTGCATTAGAATAATGCAGAATTTCATTTTGGATACCTAGGCTCCCTGCAGAGTGTTAGCGCCAGGCTAGTGCTACGCTAAAACTCCCCTGCATCTCATGACAGCATAAATGACGACTGTGGCAATCCATATGCGGGCATTGTGACATCATGATCATGTGACGCGGGCTACGCCTTCCAAACACGCCTTCGCACGTCACGCCGCTTTGCAGACTGCTTACAGCCCCCAAAAATGTGGCAGCCCCTCTTCTGAAACGGGCAGCCAGCTATTTAAAAAGGCTCGCCGGAAGATATTCATTAAGGGACGTCACAACAAATGTGGAGAGAGGAGAAAGTCACCCTTCCCGACTCCTCTGACTTACACCCTAGAGGGGGGCATGTTTGGGGGTGAGTGAGGAAGGGAATGGCACCCTCTAATTGGTCCAGAGGGTAACAGTGGATTAAGAGGGCAGCCAACCATGAAGAATATGACCATGACAAACTTGGGGACATGACGCTTAGCTGCCCCCCCCCCAGCACCAGCACCAAAGTCAGTCAGGCTTAGTGTGGGGCCGGTGGGAGGCATTAAACCTTCTTGAGAAGAGATGCAGAACACCGTCGTATCGAGCTGTCAGACAGCTTAGCGACTGAGAAGCGAACAACTTAGCCTGGCACTTGATGAATACATGATCAATTAAAGTATTTGCTTCTATTCTGTTAAACTCCAAATCCCAACCTTGAGGGTCCTGCACCATCAGTGGAAGTGTGTGTGTATACATACGGTGTCAAGCGTTTCTGCACACGCTGCCATCTCCTGCATCTGCATGCCACTCACTTAACATCTTAGAAAAATACACTCAATATCCTTTGCTAACAGAAAAATGTATAGTATGTTCACAATTTGAGGGCCTTTATTAGCAAAACGTATCATGGTTTTCATTCACCAAAGTATATAACCCACAAGTTATAACAGCAGAGGAAATTCAAGGCATCCTTTCTGCAGGGGACATTAAATACTGCTCTGATTCATGGGATGAAACGGTTAAGTTGCGCATTTAAAGTTAAAGGACGGCCTAGAATCACACAACTAGTCAATAGGATGCCAGACATGAGCTGTAACCTACTCTTTCCATGTTATAAAGGGAAACTTGTTTTATTTGACTAATATTTTCAAAGATCACTCAACTTTCCAGTGCTTACCAAGAATTAAAAATCTGCACTTTATGAAATAAATAGAAAAGTGGTAAAAGCCTGTGATGTGTGAAAGCCCTTGACTGGTGTTGTACATGGTGTGCGTTCGTCACTCGTTGGACCCTCCATCTGTCTCGCGGATCTAAACGAGCCACACACGTTGCTCGGTCGCCCGGCCTCATTCCAGCCCTCACGTGATCCTCGTTAGCCCTGTCTATAAGTCTGGGCTGGCCATCTCAAAGGGCCGGTGTGTGTGCAGGTTTTTGGGATAACCTGCATGTCAGCTGTTCAAACCCAGGTGTCAGGACTCTTCAGCCAATCATTCCTCTAATTAGTAATCCAATTAGGGAGTTGCAGCGAAAACCCGCATACACAGCGGCTCTTTGCGGATAAGATTGCCCCCCCCCCCTCGCTATAAGTGTCTCCCTGTCTTGTGTGACTTTAGTTCCGTCATCGATGTCTTGTGTGCCATAGTCGCTCCCAGTTTGAGCTGCTGAAATCCTGTTTGCTTTCAGTTCTGTTAATAAACCCCTGTTTGTTTGCCATGAATCCTGCCCCTGCATTCCTCGTTCCGCCCCGGGCCCTGACAATAAATGTATTTACCCTTCAATGATTGACCTTATTTCTGAGAACCTGCACATTTGTAAATCACCACCAAAGCATTATCATTGACTTTTAGTATTGAATTCATAATGAAACGCATTCCGATAATCATGCATATCCTTCACACTTTAATCCAGGATGTCATGGACAAATTTCCTGTACTTGCAAATAGAAGATTGATTACTTTATAAGGCAAAACCACAAATTAAAAAAAAAAAGTCATTTTCAAAAAAATAATGAAGAAGAACTGATGATACTAGGAACTTCTAAAAATAGAGGCTTTCATCAGAAGCTATCCCCAAGCAGCAGCTTCTGTAAGCACCTCGAGTAGTTAGCTAGTGCTTCAAGAGGAAGACATGAAGCGTTCCTTTTTTTCCGCAAGGCGCTGGTGTTTGGTGGCCCTTAACAGAGACCCCATTACCTCTCCATCCGTCCTTCCTCAGGGATAGTCCCACACATTCATTACTCGTTATTCTTTGGAGGATTCCACTTTCATCAGTTAATACCAAATGAGCACTTCGTTGCAAAAACCCCCAACTTAGTAACCACCTCAGGTAAGCAGGTATAGCTATTTGGCAGAGATAGGAAGTACGAAGGCATCATTACATGGTAGCTCTCATATTCAGTGTTGCGGGTTCGACTAAGGGTGTTGGGGGGGGGTTATGTATATATTTCATTGTGGGGACATTTGGTCTCCACAATGCAATAAAACCCTGTTACTTTGATGTTGTGGGCACCATTTTTTCAGTCTCCACAAGGCGTCCCTCAATTCTGTAAAAATCTGTGAATCCAATCAAAAAACTAAAAATGTCAAAAGTCTTGTATTTTGTCTGGTTACATATGGTTAATGTTAGGGCTGAGTGAGGGTTAAGGACACTGTTGGGATTATGGGTTTTCCCATAGAAATGAATGAGAAGTACCTTCAAAATTATGAATATAAACAGAGTGTGTGTGTGTGTGTGTGTGTGTGTGTGTGTGTGTGTGTGTGTGCGCGCGCGCGTGTGTGCATGCACATTGCTTGAGTGTGTTCTGGTTTCCTCTTGTGGTCCAAAAACATGCGACCATGCAAATATGCATCTCCAAATTGGCCGTGTTGAGTGTGTGCCCGGTGATGGACTGACAAGGTGTTCTCCTCTTCTGGGGCCCTGAGCTGCCTGCCAGGGGCTCCAGGCTCATCGCGTGAACAGCTGGAGGATGGATGTCATATTACAGTATTTATAATAGGCGATATTTCTGATCGCAGCAGACATTCTGGGAAGGATGCCTCCCCCCATTTCAGGGTGGAAAGCCACACAGATATAATTGCGGATATTGATTTATCCCACTACTTCCCACAACATCGCAAAGAGACGCCATGGGGAGTCCCAACCTCTCCACTTCTCTTTCCACGCCACAAAATCATCCCTCAACCAATAGGACTTCAGAAAAGAGAACCATCCACTGCAGTGCATCAGTGGTGTCCCACGACGACCAGCTTGTGCTGCCTCTGCTCAGGTCAGCCCCGTGACAGAAGCCCACTGCAGCAACAGCCAGGAGAAGCTTGACACACTGCTGGGGGGAAAAATTGGACTTGACCCACGGCCAGGAGGAGCCCAAACACGAGTCCATGAGGGGGAAAGCTGGAGGCAGCTTTCCTCACAGAGCTGATGAGGACTCTTGAGGGCGTCAGTGCAATAACAGAAGTCACAGACTGAAGCATTCACAGCAGATTTTAAGCACATCCATTCCCAGCGTAATGAAGACATCATTCTCCGGCGGCTGCCGGTGTTTGATGATAATTTTTTAACATTAAACAAAAACTTTGAATGTTGAAGTACCCAGCGTGACAGAGTGGATCTCACACAGGTTGTGGCCGGTATCTCCCTTTATCTCCTTCGCTCTCCCGCACTTGCATTCATCTCGGCGCGCAGGGCGGGTCGGCAGAGGAGCAGCTACGCCAAAGAGCATCACGGGCGGCAGACCGATAGCCCGGAAAAACAGGTGATGAAAAGCATGGTAATCTTTTATGTTTTTTGGCACCTCGTCTTTTGGGCCGACCCTCACTTCTTCACTCATGCTACTGGAAGTGCAGAGCGGCAAAACACGGCCATAATGTCAGAAAACAACCGGAAAGCAGAGGGAAACGACCGAGAGCACTCAACGAAAATATAAGGCACCATGAAAAAGAGGGGGGAAAGAAACAAAGAATGATTACTGGAATTCAATAGAAGATATATGTGTTTTTACACAGGGTCAAAAAGATTAAAAAAATATCAGCTGGGGTGGATAGTTCAGTTCCAGAAAGTAATAATCCACAACAAGATTCTGTTTCAACCATCCAGTCGAGTGCTCTGCGACTGTCACTCTTTATACCCCACCACTGAATATCAGCACGGATAAAGCCTTTTGTCAGGTTTGCCCTTATTATCAAATACCTAACGACATCCAAAGCCAGTAGATCCTTCTCTTCCTTCCCAATACTCATGAGGTGCGATCTGCCCATCACACATTCACACCCCCGGCTGGCACCCACTGTCACGCCTCAGACACACCTTCACATGCCACGAGGAGCGGCTCTCAGACAGACGAGGGCGGGGGCAGTTAGCGGCACGGATGAAGACGCCCATCGGAAAGTTACGGATTTGAATACCCAGGCGGGGCGCCGCCAGAACGAGGTTAATTAAGGTGCATCCCACTGCTTGAAAGCTGTAGCCGTGCCAGGGGAGGCTAAGAGATTAGAAAAAAAAACCCCTGAAATCTAATAAAATAAAAAGCGGACATTTTATTTATGAGCGGTTCAGGCACTGAAAAATGCTCACAGCTGGGGAGTCCCCGGGTGAGGAATGACCATGTGGGAGACCCCGGGGGTCCCCGACCACACTGTCCCCAGTCACTGACCTGAAGCGAGACGCAGAAGAGCCTTCGGGCAAATGACAGACATGTCCACTCCGCATCCAGCCGCCTGAGTCATTTGTTTGTGATACGGAATTAAAATCCACACGCTTCAGGTCATTTCGCACATGGGATTAATTTCATTAAAAAGAAAACAGGGCTAAAATATTCATGTTACGGTTAAAATACATTCTTAATAACACTCTACTTTTCAGTAAGCTTGTCTGCATTTATAAGTACCATAAATAAAAAAGCTTATCCGCCTGGCTCTTTTGGCATAGAACTCTAGGTGGTGCCCCATCCAGGGCGGCGTGCCGGTCCATCACCGACGCATTGGGTCCAGCGGAAGAACATGCAAAACACGGAAACTGGCGAGCAGGGTGAGGCCTCAGAAAGCCTGTAACGAAGGCAGAGAGGCCCCTTTACCAAGCGCTCTGCCACGGCGTCATAAACAAAAGCAGCCCTGGCCACCTTCGAACCCGGCGCCGGCTGACGGCTGGGACTGACGCGCGACCCCGCGTTACATTACCGGGGGGCGGGGCGCCCCGGCTGGCTCCCCGCGCCTCACTGTGATAGAGGTCACCACCCGTGTTCCATTAACATGCATCATTTCAGTATCGGCTCTGTAACTGCTGCAGCCGCTTCCCGTGTCAGCATCACCATGTGACGTCCTTGACGCTGCCTTTACCCTCCCCTCACCATTACGAACACCCCATTAGACAAACCCGCTGTGACTCATCAGCGTAGCACCCCCTACCCCCCCCTGGAGAAGGAGCAGACCACAAACATGCCCACAGGCACCCTGCCACGCTGATCACCAGTAGTGGAGGGGGGGGGGGGGGAGGTGAGCATTTATCCTGCCGCATCTATAAGACCGTCAGCGTCCCTGCACCCCCACCTCCTCAGGTCCGGCCAGCTGGCGACACCGGCACTGAACATTATCTCCCAGCAGAGGGTGTTAACTAATTAAAGCAGAATAACTTTGGGGGAAAATGTCCATCGGTGCAGATGAGTAATGGCGCCCAACTTGCATTTCACTTCTTATGCCAACCTGTAAGTCAGAGAAAAGCAGCGGATGAAGAGTATTCAAAATAATCGGTGCCATCATCATGGCTGCAATCTAGAGGCCGAGGCTAAAGCCACATAGCTGAAATCCCACGAGGGACATTGCAGTTGTATCCAGATATATAACATGAATAGTTCCAGTGAAACATCCCGTGATACAAACAGGGAACTGTAAGGTTCTTTGGATAAGGGTTGCGCCAGACACATTTCAATGCTGTGCTGTACTGTCGTTAGATCAATGATTTACCCCCTAATGTCCCATAACTAAGCACCTGAGTGCGGCATGTGAAGGCAGCCATTAATAGGTTAGCAGCTGACAGTGAGGTCAGTCTTAATGGAAACATGGGATGGGACTGGCAGCTCCCAGACCCCCCTGGGCCTGTTCCGGGCCAAAATGGGGCCCTGCCTGTAAACGAGAAACTTTCCCACCTCGTTATCTCTGTGCTATCAGACCCCCGTTGATTAATTACCGTAATGAACGAAATGAAGAGCTCTCCCAACGCAGGTATAATCAGCAATTACGTACACCCGCCACCCCCGACTGGAGGGTACCCAGCTCTGCTTAATCTGTTTATGCCCCCCCCACCCCCCCACATGGGGACAGCTGATAACTTCAATGGCCTTCAGTAGCCATTGGAAACACCAGGTGTCCCATGGAAACCACTGAGGCCTTCCAGAGGTAATGTGACAGGTATAACACGTTGGTGTAGTGGGGAGATGGGGGGGGTCCCAGGCTCCAGCAGATCCCAAAGGCCATTCCATTCAGAACTCTGGCTGACCCATTACAAACCCCATGCATGATCTTTGATGTAGCTTTGGCGAGTATCACACCTCCTGAGGTCCGGTCCACTTCACAACTTTGCAGAAACATTTCAATCTCAAAAAAAACCCAAATATCCCGACCTGACTGCTCCCCGCTCCCCGACCCGACCGCTCCCCGACCCGACCACTCCCCGACCCAATCGTTCCCCTCTTCCCGACCCGACCGCTCTTCCCTCTTCCCGACCCAACCGCTCTTCCCTCTTCCCGACCCGACCACTCTCCGCTCCCCGACCCGACCGTTCCCCGCTCCCCTCTTCCCGACCCGACCGCTCTTCCCTCTTCCCGACCCGACCGCTCTTCCCTCTTCCCGACCCGACCGCTCTCCCCTCTTCCCGACCCGACCGCTCTCTCACCACTCTCCAGTTCCCAGTCGGCCCACATTCCAGTTCCTGACCTGACAACTAGGTGTTCCATCCATCCACAGTTCCTTTTGAGAGGGAAACTCAGACCCCGGCCTGAGCGAAAATATCACTGTGTCCCACAGAGTGACAAGGAATTAAACAGAGAGACAAGAAGACCGCAGAAGGCATGGGAGACAGGGGGTAAGCAGACGCGATGGGGCACGGTGTGACAAACAACCCCCCCGCCAGGCCCCCACTCCAAAGCTAACCTATGCTAATGTATGCTAATGCAATGCACTAGAGCCCCTCATGCCATCACACAAGGGCAACAGCAACCGCGGTCACCTGCTGTCGCTGGGTGGTAGCGTAACGGCATGAAGCACTCTTCCCCCCCAGGTGGATTAAGCAGACCAAAAACCTGGATGTCTTCACGTCAAACCCCCAATCCATCATGGGAGGGAGGTCACACAGCAGAGACTCATCTTCACTAAGCACCAATGGCTGCGTGCGACCCGTACCTGAGGTAGAGGAATTAGGCATGCCTCTCACACCGAGACAGAACAACACACGGTGCATGATCCATGTTCCACCATCTGAGGTTTCAGGAACGCGGAACAACCTTTTAAAATGAGGCTTCTCCTTGTCCTACATTTCACAGGGCCGGCTGTAATGGAGACAGGCCTTTCCAGATGCTGGATATATCACCCCCCGGCCCCCCCTCCCATGACACACGCACGCACATGCATGGCCCTAGCGGTTTCCCAGGTGTCACATGACTGACGGGCACGCCCCTGCCTAATGAGCTCCCCACGCCGATCTTTTCAGAAGACAAACGGCATGATAAAATAAATTGAGGAGAAAAAACGTGCAGCCTGCCCCCGGCGGCCAAGGCACGGCGTCCTGGTGGGCAGCCGGGCATGGCGCAGGGTGTGAATCGCAGCCAAACGTCCACGCCCCGTGGCAGGCGATGTGCCCGCCTCGCACTGGTAACACCGCTGCGTAATTTCATTTTCCCGGCACAGTAATAACCCAACACACAGGAGACGACCACTCGGAGCTGCTATCCTACAAAAAAGAGGAGGAGAAGGAACGGCTAAACCTCTGCTTTCTTTTTTTTCTACGAGCCGCAATCACTGGGGGACAATAAAGACGGATGAACAATTGGAAGCGATAAGATCCCCGCCATGCAGTTCCTCTGTACCACAGGTTACATACTGCAGGATTTCCCGTCTAATAGGAAGCAATGGACTGAAGTCAGTTCCACAACCCCCCTACAGAGCACAGGGGGCAGACTGGCACCAAACTCATAGTCACCTCTCTCACACCCCCAAAAAAAACCCACCCCTCAAGTACCAGCGAGAAAGCCCCCCCCCATATCTGTCAGCCATCCACCGCTTCACTCTACACCTCTGGGCTCCATCTTTAACGGGACTAATTATTTATGCCAAATTCCAGATAAGCCACTTTTCTCCTCACAATCTTATCGGTCGCTAATTGAAAGACAGTTCCCAGCCAAGCAGGAACCTGTGCAGCACCTAAAGGAGTGTTCATATTATTAACTGGCATTCATATCACCTCCTTCACATCAGAAGGAAACCTGTGCCCGAGAGGAACGGCGGCCCCATTACAGAGGAGCTGTACCCCATCGCCACAAACAGTCAATTTCTAATCTAAGTCCAGTGAAGGCCCGTGTGGAAATGGATCTGACATGGTCCGAAAGCCCACGGGAGTTTTCTGATTCCCGAACCAGGACACACCAAGCATCCTTCTGGAGCAGAACTCTCAGCTTTTCTGAAACTATATTCCAACACCATGTTAATATTTATGTGGAGAGCGTGGGCCCCCTTATCCTGTGTAAACCACAGCTTCCCATGATCCCCTGGTGCTCTGAATAAGTGTGGAGGAAGGAGCAGCATGGGCAGCTCCAAGCAGCTCACGTGGGACTGTTTAAGGATGCAGTCTGCTTGCTTTGATCTTTGCTCTGGGCAGTAAAACGTGAAAAAAAACAAGTTTTCCACTTTTCAACCAACATAAGTGTGATCTAATGAGAAGTCGTGCCGTAGCAACCGCAGGGGGTGGCATATCACTGAATTTTAGCTAGTTTTACCTGTTACGTGTAGCAGGTTGGAAAAAACACAAATCCACACATGCTGAAAAACAGAAATAAATTTCATTCTACAAAAGTAGGGAAATAATAAAATTGCAGTAGGGAGCATTCTCACCTTAAGCTGTCATGACCGCTTTCGTGGGCTGATGTGCCGATTTTTCCTACTGACGTCACGCGACCCCCCCACCCCCAGGTCCCGCTGCCTACCACTCTGGCATAGAGAACGATAGGCAGGGTCCTTTCTGCCAAAGCCACTGCGTCCCACAGATCGGGTACCGTCTGCTAAAGAGCGCAGCAGTCTTCCCCTGAGTTCCTTGACCACCAGATCAGCACACAGGGAAAAAGCCCAGTGCAGCTACAGCATGTTCAGCCTATCGAGGGACTCCTGGCTCCCCCCCCCCAGGGGAATCCCTTAGCCCTAGCTCAATCTGTCAGATTCCCTGCTCTGATCTGGTTCCCGCACCGTGAGCTCCTTGACCTGCCAGTCGGTGGCCGCAGACACCCGCCACCTTCAGGATGTGGCCGTAAAAATGCTTCGGGAAACCACTGGCGGTCTGGGACTCAGAGTTAATTTAACCCCACCCCCGCGCTCCAGAGCCTATCTGGTCATGGCCGCAAGGTGCACCTCTAGCAAGCCTGAAGACACGGAACCTGTCTGATCTGACTAAGAAAACCGTCTGTAAATCAGAGCGCTGGGAAGGTGAGTAATTACACCTCGCTCTCCATCAGAGACGCACAAAACATAACAAACAAGTGTCCTTTAACAGTTTACCTTTATCTCAGTTACATCATTTAGAAGTGCATTATATTTGGTGTGGACCCAGATAAGTTTAACTGGGTTTTATTGTATTTCCGCGCAGGTCGAAAGACTCGCGCCTAAGTACTTCTGTAGCCCATTTTTCTGTGGTAATGAGGTGCCGATAAAACAGGTATATTTTAAAAGCCCCGCATTTCGCTGATGAATTCCGTGAGAGAAAGAAAAATACGCACTTCTGTAGTACAGTATGAGTCCTCCGCGCGTTAGGGTTCATTAGCATTCCCTTGTAATCCCCTGACTGCCGTTCAAATGACAGCCAGTCAAGCCGGGAGACCCCAGGCTTCGGCAGTCGTTGCGTATTTGCCAGCCTATAAATCAAGCCAAGGCGCTTCCCTCTCCAGCGCTACTTCGATCCCTCTCTCCCTCTGTCCATCCCACTCTCTATCTGTCTCTCTCTCTCTCTCTCTCTCTCTCTCTCTGAAACACACACGCACGTAAGCACACGCGCGCACAGCCACCGCTTTTAATTAAAGCGCGCGTGCCAAAGAAGCGGTAATAACGCGACCAGAAACCGCGGCACGAGGCGGGGGCGCGCGCGCGCTGAGTGCACCGGCCGTTCGTCACAGTCGGCGAGGCACAGGCACGCGACACCCTCAGCTCCGGAAACGGCGCACGTACAGCAGCTCGCGTGGCCCACAGCCGGCCACCTGTGTACGCCCCCTTTATCGATCCGCTACATGTGTTAATGCAAAAAAACGCACCGCAAAACTGCATGATCCGCAAGCTGTGCGCGGCTATCCGAAAGGCGAACACCATAAAAGTGCTTCGTAGAGAACTGTTACTTTTGCAATTCATGATCGGTTCGGTGTCTGAAACACTGAATGGACCCTCGTATCTGGCTGAACTTCGCAGAATCTAAAATCGCCCATAATCACGTAGCAATACATTTCCATATCGCCGTAAGATTAAAAGAAAACTAAATATAATTAAATGGGTTACCCTAGATCCTACCACAGGTCCTAACTGGAGCAGCTCTGCTTGTAGTTTGGTCCGGTTCGCAATGTATACTGCACATGCACTACGATGTTTGTAACAGCGGCGTTAAAAGGCAGATAGCGGTGTTCCGCTTTACCTGAATGTGAACGGGCGTGTAACACAAGCACGGGAACCTCGCACGGGGCTGCTCCTCAGCACACGTATGATCCGCCGCGTCTCATGAAAGGCTGTTTTTCATCCACCGACAAAACGCCGTGCGCTCTCGGAGGAAGAGAGGGAGAGACAGACACAGACGACGGGGACGGAGGGAGAGAGAGAGTCGAGGAGGAGGGGGTGGGGGGAGAAAGAGAGAGAGGAGGAAATAAAGCTCTAGCTGGCTTTACCGTTCCTGACTGCAGAGGAAAGAACATCACTAACAATAATAATATTTTTCCATAGGTCTGTTATAATTTGAGACGTTCAGTGATACGGTACCATCATAGTATATTGCAATTAACATGCCATTAACTTAAGATAAAGACGGCAAAATCTTTTCGTATTGTAAATATATTTCGAATTGTAAATATGAGTCTTTACTGGATGAATAATAAAATAAAAATAATATGAATAGAAATAAATACAGTACGTTCGCAAACGCAGCGCGTGACGGGGACAGGCGGCCGGCGTGCGGCTCGTTGCAGGCGCGCGCCTGCTTTGAACCCCGAACACGTAGCGGGGCCCTTTGGCGGCTGCCCGGCACTCAGGGCCTGGGGAGCTGCATTCCGACGGCCGCCAGCGCTACTCTGAGCCCCACCGGTTCCAATATATTGCTGTCTTGCAGCATGCGCTTTAAAAGCTGCAAATAGTCACGCTAATCGGTATTCGCGACCCCAGGCCAACCTCCAGCTACATTATATATAATGCTCGGTATAATGTATGAAATGTTTTTCATTAAATGAATATTATTATTATGTTTTAATGTAATATTTGTGCATAGTGCCGGTCAAATCCCATGAGGCGCTCTAGTCAAGCTTCACTGCCCAGTTTTACTTTGTCCCAGACAGTGCGCACTGGGGTTTGGAGGGGGCGGTTTGCTAAGTTTGCGCCCACTCCCCCCATGAAGATGACGTCTTAGGCGGCTGTCTTTGTTGCGTAGTGGGTTGACCTGCCCTGTTTGTCCAATTAAGTTCGCAGTACCTGTAGTAGCTGTGCGTGAACAGTGCTGTAATAAATACTTTGGTAAAGTGTTACCGTAACACAAACTGCATTTCAGGAATTCCACAGTAACTTAGTGTCTGTGTCTTACAGTAAGGGAGCTACGTCGTGAACATTTGTCTGCCTGTCTGTCTCACAGTAAGGTAGCTGTGTTGTGACCCTGTGTGTCTGTGTGTGTGTGTGTGTCAGCGTGTCTATGTGTATTTGTGTCTGTCTGTGCATGTCTGTCTAACTGTGTCTGCCTGTGCGTGTCCGTCTGTCTGTTTGTCTCTGTCTGTCTCTCTGTGCGTGCATGTCCGTCTGTCTGTGCATGTCTGCCTGTCTGTGTGTGTCCATCTGTGCATGTCCATCTGTCTGTGTCTGCCTGTGCATGTCCGCCTGTCTGTGCGTGTCCGACTGTCTGTCTGTCTCTGTGCGTTTGTCTGTCTGTGTCTGTGCATGTCCTTCCGTCTGTCTAT
The DNA here is from genome assembly GCA_019775915.2 of Cyphomyrus plagiostoma. Classification (NCBI taxonomy): domain Eukaryota; kingdom Metazoa; phylum Chordata; class Actinopteri; order Osteoglossiformes; family Mormyridae; genus Cyphomyrus; species Cyphomyrus plagiostoma. The sequence goes on from JABFEA020000098.1 coordinate 5,625,292, forward strand.
CTGTGTGTCTGTTTATGTTGCCACTTGCTCACAGTCATCCTGTCTTACTGCGTCGCTGCTCCGTTTGCTGCACGGTGGATGGCTGTGCTGTAAACAGACGATGCCCTGTCATGAACCAGGTCGATCCAGGTCTGCTGAGCAGCTCACGTCACACGAGCCGACAGAAACCAGTGGGCAGGCGACAAACTGTCGCTTTTGGAAAAATATTCGGCGTTTGACTCCATGCAAAACCTTAATGAAATTCATATTTGACATGGAGAAAGATCAATGTTCTTTTCCAAATGAGAGTGCTGTGATTGGTAGCTTTAAATATCCTTCATCCGCGTGCAATTTATAAGTACTCACAGCGGATGAGTGACCCTATCATGTTGCGTTTACGCCACACCTGGCCAGTTCGCACTCCCGAGACCTGAGTTGCTTATTTGAATTGCAGCTTTTCTAGCTGGTTAATGAATTCATTATATCAATTGTAAGTCATTGCAGGTGTCAGTAACTCTGGGGCTCCTAGATTTCAGGTTCTCCCTGCTCTGGCATAGGTCGAGAGCCCTTCCTGATTCGCCTCACCGTGGATTTTGATTGGTTCCACCGACCCACTGGGCCATGTTCAACACAGCAGCAGGGGCTATTTGAGGGCTATTCCTATTCTGGAGTGGGGCCGTAATTCATTCAGTGGGGGCAACCATCACTAACCAATGATGTTTTATATCAGTCATGTACAAGGGAGGTGGCACTCCCATGACCAATCCGCTATCAACTGGGACCAGTGGCCCTGCCCCTGTATATGCACAGCAGTACCCCATCTCCATATAACGACCCCTCTCAGAGCTTGCCGCCAGGTCCGGCCAGGTGGGGGCACCCTCCGACAGACAGTGACATGGGTAAATTCGCAGGCAAGGCCGGAGAATGACAGTGGGACCGGCGCCGGCGTTGTGAGCCAACAGATGGACCTCTGAGACAAACAAGGGGGTGGGTGAGATGTGCTGGGTGTCCCTTGGAAGTTCTGCATCACGGCCTGCTGTGAGGAAATAGACAGCCTGAGAGTGGGGGGGTCCCTGTTTATGTTGAACGCGTCACAGCTGCCTGTGTAAAGCAAATAGTGACACGCGGGGGCCCCCAACCAACAGATGCTGGAGCAGATTTGGCAGGAGATGCACACACAGACACTCGATAACTGTTCCAGACAAAGATATAGATGTATGAATGTAGATGTAGAACTATATAGCCATATAAATGCACTACAATAGATACCGATGTAGATTTAGATGTTCACATAGTACCTATCTGTGGAAACACCAGTCAGCAGGTGTGAGGCGTTACAGCTTCAGGCAATCGGACCTCAGTAAAAGCAAGAAGGCCTGCAGCAACCATTCAGGCCAGAGCCGAAGGGGCCGCAGACTCACGGCCGCGGTGATACTGCCCCATTCATTGGGAAGCTCCAGAAGGTGAGGATCAGCAGCAGGCAGGGAATCCAGAGGGACGTCACCCATCAGTCACCCATCCTCAGGGACTGATGGGAGTTGGAAGCACATAAACCGGCCCCGAGAGAGTGTTAGTTACTCAGTTATCCTGTCATTATAGTGCTTTTTTTGCTAACGTACAATGGCACTCATATGTTCACTAACATACCGTATACCTGAGCAGGTGGGGGCAGGCGCTCAGGAACCCCCGACGCCATGCATATGTCTGCACCCATGCATGTGTCCCGAATGTCACAGGCCGAAATCCCGGAGCTCCGCCTGTTGTACCTTTGAGAGAGGTATGTAATCTGATTTGCCCCGATAACTATAGAAGCCAAGCAGATGGGAAACACAGTGAGTAGCTGGATTAAGAGCAGCAGCCAGGTGAGGAAATGACAGCCGCTCAGTGCCTGCTGGCGACAGGGATTTGTGGAGCTGGGTTTGGTATGGCGTCCCCCCCCCCTCCCCCCGGCAGGCCAACCCAGGGACACAGAGGGGCACCATGCAGGGCTGGGCTGGTGAGTCACCAGCGGTACGGGTCTGCCTATCAGTCTGGGACCTTTGGTTCATGTCAGTGATTCGAGCAGAGAGCTGCCCAATGAAAACAGGAGCGACTAAGCGCGCGGGGGGGGGGGGGGGGGCAAACCTTAAACCTAAACCCCCCCACATGGTAAAAAGGAGGGATTCTCACAGATTAGTGGGTCGGCGTCAAAAAAAAACGGGGGCAGGGTCGCTTGGGGATTAGCCAGTCGGTGCGGCTCTCAAAGCTGATTACATACATCTTAATTCGCTGGGTGGTCGGAGGGGCCTCCGATAACTTGGAGGCCCCAGCACAGGGGACCCACACCCCTGTCTCTGGCAAATCCCCCACTGCAAGAACTGCCAACACGTTCCCATGGCAACGGACCACAGCAAGCGAAGCTGTATCAGCGCCAGTCAAGAAGATACCACCCATCTCATTTCTCTTTTCTTCATTCATTCCCCGTTACCTCCTGAAGTCATCACAGGCATCTCTCCCTTCAAGTTG
>JABFEA020000098.1:5641267-5652435 GCA_019775915.2 Cyphomyrus plagiostoma
CTTCACACAAAAGCCTACGAGTAGGTGGGGGGGGGGGGCTGAAACATTCACCCAGAAATAGTGAAAAATAGTGAACCCAGGCCCCCTTACACTGTCCTTCAGCACTAGAGCCGCGTTGCTGTGCTCTCAGCTTGATGATATTAGGAACCAAGAGCAATTTTTGCTCTGTGCTATAATAATCCTTGACTTCTGGGCTAAACAAGGACCATCCATTGAACTCAGAAGACCTTTATATCCAGACTAACCAAGCCATACTTTATCACAGCCCAACTGCTGTGATAAATTTAAAGTGTTTTAGTAAGGGACTAAATCTACCAGCCAAACAAGACCCAAGATTCAGCCAGGTCCAAAATTAAGACAAGATGTATCTATGAGTATGAGGCCAATAAAGGCATGGTCGGTGGCAACCCGACTGCTAAATGGCCCATGAGACTCTTCCATGTCTATTGAAGACTCAGAGAGAGAGCAAGACTACAGAAAGAGAAACAGCTTGGTGAAGAAACAACACGCAACAGGAAGCCACCAATCTGACACCCCAAATATACCTGCTGCTGCATCTCACATTCAGCTAGCTTGTGGCTTTACCCCCGCCCCCAGGTTCCCCCGCTGAGGAGGCTGGGGAGAGGGCCCCCGTGACTGTCTGGCCCCCAGACTGGGCTGGCTCACGCTTCTCTTTGGCCTGACGGCCAGTCCGTTCGGGCGACTGCCAAGACGCCCGTAGCGTGGCCTTAGAATTCGATACCATGACTCAGACTGGCTTTTTTTCATCTCGACGGAGAGGCTGTCTCACGTAGCATCCCTGTCATTTCAGAACGGGCCAGGATGGCACCGAACGGACCGCCTCATGTGGAATGTTACCCGACAGTGGGCCCTACACCACGGACATGGAAAGCTGGGGCCTGAGAAAGCACGTTACCTCAAAAGCAGAACGTACAACCCCCTTAAACATCGTAAAATTACCATTGTGCTACAACCAATACCAGAAGTAGAACCAAAACAAATCACATTCCTGGTGTCCTTTGTACAGATTAACTACTGACTTATTCTTCTACCCTTAACTAAATTTCTATATGAAACACCTCCCTTGAGGAACAAGTTTCATTTTCATTAGATACACTTGTACACGAGCAGATGTCCTGTTCAATATTTATTTCAGACACAAGAGGCCTTGCTTAACTTTTGTGTTCATATTCTTTTAATGGCACTCAAGGCATGTAAAACATGCGCTGACTTTGGACTGAGCGAAATAACTGTATTTTTAATGTTTGATACAAATGTGAGCATGATCCTGGATATTTTGAAGCTTGTGTATGATTAAAGTTAATTTCCAAGGGAGTAACTGTAGGCTACTCACGTGCTCCTTGGTCTTGGAGATCCAGGTGTCAAACAGCAGAGCCAGGCGAGTGCGGTGGAATCTACCGGTGGTCTTCACCGCGATGAAGATGTCTTTGAGCTCTAGATTTGAGCTGGTAGAATCCAAGCTGTTCTTACGTCGGGCCTGGGGGGGCTTGTCCGAGCTCTGCTGACCCCATCGCAGACCCGGTATCCCCCCCGGGTGGGGCTCCGCGTTCCGCAGGGGATGCGCGAAGCCGCCTCGAAGAGACGCACCATAGGGCCTCGGGGGTTTCCGTGTCCGCAGTTGTAAGTCCAAGAGCAGGATTATAAAAAAGGTCAAAACTGCTCCGGAAAGGGCACGGAAAGCATTCTTAATAAACATCCCGAATGAAACGACCGCGGGCGATCAATTTAATCAACTATCAGCCGCGTCCTTTAGAGAGAAACACGCCGCCTCTGCTGAGGATTCAGCGCGACTGCGAGCGCAAGAAACAACTGGCTCGAAAAACAGGAAATACGGACAAAACGATAAATTCGCATTATAGATAACGGATCTAGGGGTTTCAGAAGCCATGCTGGCGCGCACTCGACTGGCAACTTAATTGCCAGGTGCGATTGTCTAACTGATTTGGATTATGTGCGTTAATGTGTGTTTTAGAGATTATAATGAATGTGTAAGGAAACCACCGTCTGCAAACCGTAAACGCATAATCGGATTATTCGTATACTATTCAGTACATATAACTGGAACAGTTTCTTTTATTTCTCAGTGCAATGAGACAGGCGATGGTGGCGACTTTTAATTTCGACTCACAATTTTCAGTTTCCATTCTTTAGAATTGATTCGTTTTACAGACTCTGTAATATTGGCTATGTAAATTATCCGGCACCCTACATTATTATATGTCTATGAGCTGCTATGCTGCCTCCTCCAGCAATAATTAAGGCGCTTTGCCTGTTACCGGATCCTGACCAGTCGAAACGGTGACAGACCGTCCTACCTGTCACTTGTGTCGCGCAGCCGGTATGGGGAAGGAGGCGGTGGCTCTGAATAGAGCGGGCTGGCGAGCACTCCGCCCCCCCCCGCCGCTGACAGCGCCGGACGGAGCCGCAAAGCCGGGGGCTGCCGCGTCTCTGACAGTTGGTCACGTCCGGTTGAGCATCGGTTATGCCATGCCCTCACAAAATCACGGAACATTTCCAACGCTGCCAAATGGTCATGAAACACTTTCCAGTAATTGCATTATATAACGACAGAATAGCTCTATGTACATATCCTGACATAAATAAGATACAAGACCCTATAGGTAGGAAAAATAAAACTTTGAAAAGCAAGCCGTACGTTAGTGCTTTGCTTTATAAAAGAGGATTATTTGTATCTACCTGTATGTTCTCCTAACCTGCGTTCTTCACAGACGAACTGAACTTCATACTGGACAGGTTGCTCCAAACCGTGGGGAAGACTTTATCCGTCACAGGCTCAGGGAATAACTCCGTCACAAGAAACATATTAGAAATTATGCACCTTATGCATACCATTATAATTCATGTAGAGTTTTATTACCTTCTAAGCTATGTCAGTAAAAAATATCTGTTCACGTGTAATTTGGGAGTTTGTATGCTGTATAAACAGTTTTGGACCAAGACGTTTGCTAGGAAACTAAAATAATGTTATGATTGTTCTCCAGCTCTCATCTTTCATTCTTTTTAATAACTTTTCCAAGCGCCGCGGTTTATAACCTGATTTTTTTTTGTCAGTAAATTCAGCGAGGCAAACGGAATTTACCAGGAACACTATTACTCAATGTCATTCGCACCCAGATAAATGTGAAACTCAAAAGGTGAACTTTTTGGGTGTATGGAATTAAAATTGCAAATCTGCTGCTGTTTATTCAGTACGAGGCTGTATTCATTCATGATGTAAAGCTTTTCATTAATATATTTGAATACATGCATAAATACATAATCTGCATGATGAATGCAAGCTGATGTTTTGCTGAAGAAACACTGCAGCTAAACTGAGACTTTTCCTGCATTCCTCAGTACGTCTTCTCTGGTTTGGGGAGGCTTACAATTAACAGGACAAAACGCCACCTTCATTAAGATATTTATTTATTTATTTTCCGTTCTCAGACGTCTCAGGTTACTGCCATTCTTCTGCAAGTCCCAGTTACCAGCTGCTATCCCTTTTTTCTCCATTACCCACATCCCCCAGTTCGGTCCCTCGGGAATAACAGAGAAGCCTGGGCACACCCTACATAGGAAAGGCCCTGGATCGGTTTACGGCCTACCTGAAAAGATCCTTTTAAAGGCCCAAGCACACTGCCCCCTACTTCAAACAATACCTTGGAGGAGCAGACGTTTTCTAAGCTTTGCCCTGGAACCCAATCTGTGTCGCTAATAAAATTTCACCAGCTTCATGGTTCCACAGGAACGATACAAACAGCCATTCTGGCTCCAGCACATTCATATCCAAACATGTCAGCCTGCAGTTTCGTGACAGCCGCCAGGGTCACCATTGAGAGCACATTTGGCTTAGCTCCCATAATGAGTGGTGGCCACTGAGTCCCATCCCAACCACTGGCTAGGAAACCGCTGGGCCAAGAAACTTCTTTTCATCCTTATCAGGGATCTGAAACACATCACATCTCTAAATCTCTTCTTACCTGAGCACTGTTCACAAAATCGGCTTAGACGAGCTCTTGAAATATGAAGCAGACAAACTCGCAAAGCCAGCCAACACCATTGATGTACTGCTGACAGATTGTTGGATCATTTAGGTTTGGTGGTTCCACTTCATTGGATATACATTCCTATCCAATCAGAGCTCAGCAAACAGTGGTAATGGCCAATCACTTATCACCTCAAGGGAATCTGTGACCAGGAAAATCAATTTCATCAATCAGGAACTTGGACTTCCTAAGATCTTAAAAGTGTTATAATTCCCTGCTTTCAGAATTTGGCATTGGTTTATCCATCCTTCCATCAATCCATCCACTTTGGAAATGCAAGAAATTCAGAATCAGGGCAAGTCAGGTGCCTATAGCATAAAGCCAAGGGATGAACATGCCCCATAAGGCATGCAAGACCATCACAGAGTGCACACACAATAGGGGTAGTTTTGCAAAACCACAGTACCTTAAGCAAACTTACATGAACATGGGAAGAATCAAACAGGCACTGAAATAAAGCCAGGGAAAGAATTATACCCACATTTATTCAGAAGCCGCTCCTGTAAGGAATGCACCTGTTCAGCTGACTGTATAACAGCTAATAGTGTATCTGCCTGGCGGAATGACATACATATATTTACAGAGAGTCCATTAATGGTTATATAGATATTTTAGTCTTCTGCCTTTTTGTTTTTATGCCGGGCATGCTGTCAGCAATTCATGCCGTGTTTTATCTGTAAATAATCCCTGAAATTCTAGAAAATATTTGACATGTTATATGTACACAAAAAGAGAGGAATAAGTGCTGGTTGAATTATTATTATGGAATAAACAGAGACAGCTGCAGGGGCAACATAAGATATTATTACATCATAAATATTTCTCAGGGTCTAATGCAACTCCCAACCGATATCTGTGATCTCTGAAAACATTGTGCACTCGATGACAGCCATACTTAAGATATATCAGTCACACTGAACGGAGTCGGAGGAGGAGCGCCGAATCGCGAGAGACCACACGCGGCTGCCTCACGCTGAAAGCAGAGGACCTGGCGGCCTGCTTTGCCTTCCCCTGCGACATCACGCCGATTACAAAACATTAGCAACGCTGCGTGACGTAGCTCAGTGAAACAGCTTAGCTCCGAGAGTCACGTAAACACACAAAAACGACACTTGGCAGCATATCCGCATTTGATTGGCCTACCCTACAGCAGACGGCTTAGCGTGTTAGGTTCTCGAGTTCATATCACCTCAAAGGTAAGCGCGATTTTCCTTCAGAAAAACGTCCGTCATTATTGTCACCTCTTTTCAAAACTAACAAATGCCATACATCCATCCATCCATCCATCCATCCATCGTCCAACCCACTTATACTACTGGGTCACAGGGGGTCCAGAGCCTATCCCAGAAGTGACGGACACAAGGCAGGGAACAACCCTGGATGGGGGGCCAGCGCATCACAGGACACATTCACACACCAACATTTGGCAACTCCAATCAGCCTCGGCATGTTTTTGTACTGTGGGGGGAAACCGGAGGAAACCCCACGATGACACGGGGAGAACATGCAAACTCCACATACGTGTGACCCAGGCAAAGACATGAACCCAGGTCCCAGAGGTGTGAGGCAACAGTGCTAACCACTGCACCACCATGCCACTCCCCAATAATGGAGTCCATTATTTCGCACACAATAACAGCATAATCCTACTACAAAATGGTAATGGAATATTTTCACGAATTCATGCAGTTTCAAACTTGGGGTTTGGGCCCCCCCCCCCCCCATAAAGGTGAATTGGAGCTGCTGAATTGCCTGTAGGGGTGAATGCAAATGCTCTGAGATGGGTTGGTGCCCTATCCTGAGTTAAATAACATCACATTCATTAAGAAATTGTTAGTCACTTTTAATTAAGACCGGTTTAATCCCCTTTTCATTACACTAGTGGCTCTGGAGTTAAGAAACTTATAGTGGCAGGCATGTTACACCTTGAAATGGATTTCGACCTAATCTGTTGATTATATATAATCGCATACTCCTATATAATATGATTGTATATAAGCAAATGTGTAGGTTTGATTTCAACATCGGTAGGGACCAAATCAGCTCCTCATCCCTTTTCCCGTAAACCACATGGTATAAAGGACACGTCCCCATCATCCACACCCAAATGTTTGTCTTTGTATATAAGGTGCAGTACTGTGAATGTTTCATGCTGGAATGCCCAGTGGTTTAAGGGCTGTGCATATCATGTTATTTTGTGACTATGATTTTTATCACATTTGCTCAGGTGAAAAGGAAAACATTTTCGATTAAGCTGTTGTGGTTTAGCATCGAATGGCTGATAGTTTTACAATGCGATGCAGAGAGTGAAATCTCAGTAAAGATAACATTGTGGCCAGGGCGGCAGCATGTGCGAATTCAGACTTTCTAAACGGCTTGCATTTAACTAAGGTGGATAAACATTTTAGTAGGAGTCTTCGATCGATAGGACAGAACATTCTGGAGATATGGTATTTGGCCCAAATTCATTAGACTCTTGATTAATTTTCTAGCATTTTACAAGAGGTCTGTACAAGGAACAATTTAAGTAAAGGCAAACAGACAGTGAAAAAGAGGTTACTGCGAAATTACATTTTAATTTGTTCAATTTGTTTAACACAGCCGTCCTGTAAATTTTATGCATTAGTGTTTCTGGCTGGGGATTTTTGCTGAGTCTAAATTTAAAATGGCAACCATGTCATTCATCATATTAGTGTTTATCTCAAAACACGGTGGGAAATTGGGCTGATATGGTTCCTGTAGAAAATTCATCTAGCTAGGGTGCAAGGGCAAGGGCGACTGAACATTACACACTTCATATGATTATCCCAAGGGCCACTTTGAGATGATTTGAGGTTTTTTTAGTTATATGGACAGCTAGACTGCCAAATTTCATCAGATACATGCGGTTGGCTTAGGGAATTCTAAAATGCTAAAAAAAGATAAACCTGATTTTAATTAATTCTTCAAAAAGTAAAGTTTTATGGTTATATTGCATGGATACCATAATACACGCCATATTATTCCCACAATTAATTGAAGGAGACAAGAGATTTGGTGGGCGTGTATGTGTATGTTTGTAGTAGTGTATTTACATGCTTTCATTCACTCGTTCAGCCTCAGCCAGGCCATTGTGACACGTCATTTGGTTAATTGTACAATGTGTTTATTGTGTATCTTAAAAATTGTTTGCTCAGAGGCAAACTTTGTTCTCTCTGAAAAGGTTTCATAAAAAATGTCAGTGAAATTAACTAATAGCAGATCAAGTTTCAAAAGCCACTTCTGCAGCTGAGGGCCACAGTGATTTCACAAACGACTTGCCTCCTGTGCAGATTGAAACATTTTTCCACATATGACTGACACACTGTTTTATGAGCTTCGTTTTATTCTAACGGGAAGCTGGTGCTCGTCTGCTTTCTAGTCTGCTGATTACTAAACCCCGAAGTCACAAAACGATACGCTTTGAGAGCCTCAAAAGACAGGCAATTAAATCGGAATTAATTCATATCTGGAATTTCACTGAAATAGAGCAATAATGAAACTTCTTGCCAGAAGTAGCACAATAACTTTCAGGAAACAAAATGCATTGCTGCTCAGTAGCAGCCAGCAGTGTTGTTGTTCGAGAATTTCTGTAAAGTGTCTCCATTTTGTTATTCTCTGTTTGTGCTGAATTTGCTAGCGGTCAGTGTGTTTCCTTTGCATGTGTGACATGTAAGCATGGAGAAGGTGTGTTTGGGCACTCTGCCTGTGATCGGAAGGTCACTGGTTCAAATCCCAGGGTCAGCATCATAGCTCTCCTGAGTGAGACCTTTATTCCCCTTTTGCTCCAGGGACTGTCTATCCCTACATACTCAAAAATGCACAAAAGCATCAGCTCAGCATCAAAGGAAATCCAGATATTTCCATTGTATGTTGTGTCTACCTTCCTGGATGGTCCATGTTGTACCAGAAATGGTGCAGCAGATGTCTCACGCATATTGGCTACTCGCTGAAGGAAAGGTAGATTCTGTGGAGGTATCTCAGTATGGTATGTTTCACAAGAGGCAAAATGTAATGCGTAAATGTTTCGTGGAATTAATTAAGCATTTAAAACACCCATCACTCCTACTTCTAAGCACTAATACAACACCGGGAAAAGACAGGCTTTAAAAAAAACTTTACTCCAGAAAATGTATAATTAAAGTCGTATTTAAAAATGATTCCCAACGTAACCCGAGACGATGATAGTAAACAAATACTTCATACATTGAAAATGATCCTTAATGTCTTAGTGCCTTTAAAAGCCACTTTAGCTCTAAAACTTGAACACAATCATTTTCCGGCCTGGTAAATTATCGGCATAGTGTATAAGTGCAATCAGCATGATTTCTATGCCATCAAAGTCACCTGGGTCGTGGAGGAAAGTGTGTGTGTGGGGGGGCTCTCACCTTGACACAGGTGGTGACTGCCTGCCAGGACACGGACTCTCTGCACAAGCCGCCCTGCTCAAATCTGCAGCCCAGTCGCTCCCAATTACCCCCCTATCATCACACTCAGGGTGTCTGGCCTATAAAAATGTTACCATCTGCCGACTGATAAGCAGGCTGCTCTCCAGGAAAATCTTCATTCATTGAAGTAGTGACTCATTTTCAATACTCATCTGTAAGCAAGTAAAGGCTGGACTATTTTGTTCACTGGACTTGGAAGCACTTAAAAGTCATACCAGTTTGGATTTGATTGACATGATGGTGCAGTGCTCAGCACTGCAGCCTCACACCTCTGGGTCCAGCCTTTGAGTCAACACCATGGCTCCATGTGTCGAGTTTGCATGTTTGCCTTGAGTTACTGTAGGCTGTCCTCCAGTTTCCCCCTATAGTCCAAGGACATGCTATTGTGAAATAGAGCTACAAAATTACCTGTAGTTCTGAATGGCATGTTTGTCCTGTGAATGGTTGGTGTTCCCTGTCTTGTGCCTGTAGCGTTTGGGATAGGTTCATGACCCTGAATAAGGTAAATGGTTATACAAGATGGTTGGGTTTTGGGGCTTTATGCTAAAGTGAGGGCATTAAAATATAGCTCACCTCACTGTCACCAACTACTGTTTTTAGATCAGTATCAGAAATAGTCGTACCTTAACCAGTGGTGTAGTGGAGTCTGGAGAAGTGGGTATACTGTAAATTTAGCCACCAAATTTTTTAGCGCCCTACATAGCAAAAGAAAAAAAGTGCCCCGTTATTAATAGTGACAGTCTTACATATTTAGTTCCCACTAGAAAGGGCAGTACTATTTACATCTGCTGCCTGACTTCATTCAGGGATCATTATGAGATTAACAAACCAGAGATGCAGATTTTGCTAATCTGTCTGGTTCACAGATTACTGCGATTCAACTGCATAATGCATACATTTTGTTAGTCTATGGGGAAAGTAGATTCTTTTGTAAACGGTGTCTTAGAATATCTAATCTGCAACAGATAGCAAAGGCCAAAGAGCGACACAATTATAAAACTAAAATCTTTTGTCAGTGACAGTATGCGAAAGTCAGAGGTACATTTATTTTTTCAAATTTATTTAAACTTTATTTTACCAGGTAAATTAACTGAAAACCAGTTCTCACTGCTTTAAATCCTGTGATTTTCGGGAGAAATAGCACATACCGCATTGGAACTGCTTGGGATACAAAGGTCATGTATGGAGTTAATTTTGTGCCAAAAGTATTACCGTAATAAACATTTTGAAAACCACAAGCAAATCATTATGTATCAGAATGAAAATATGTTTTCCAGATATCAAAAAAGTCAAATAAAATATTTTTTTCCTTCTTCTTCTGTAATTTGTTTTGCTTCTGGAATTTTTTTTGCTGTTGTAAAAGAAGGAAAGAGGAAAAACTATTTTATTTGACTTTTTTGATATTTGGAAAACATATTTTCATTCTGATACTTAATGATTTGCTTGCTGTTTTCAAAAGTTTCATGCGTGTAACTAAACTCTTCAGCCAATAAGGGCAAAGTGGTGTCTTCACGATGGAGGTTCCAATTTAAAAAAATTCTATCCATGATGCAGTGTATCAGGACCAGAATGCATTGCTTTAATTCAGCGCTGTAAACAGCTGCATGAAGTCGAATGCACCCACAGATTCGATTGCTTAGCCTTGGTATCCCAGATGTATAACTCGTATTTTTGCATGTGAATTCAGACCATCGAATTGGAGCAACTTTGAAATGTTCTCTTTGAATTTTTGAAACTTGAGTTTTTTGTAGTGTATTTCAGTGACATATAAAATTCAAATGCCTCGTGCCCATTGCTTCCGGGATAGGCTCCGGACCCCCCGCGACCCAGTAGGATAAGCGGGCTGAAAAATGGATGGATAAAATTCAAATTTTAATGAGACAAATTTGCTTCCATAAAGCTGACTTAACACTAGCTACAGCATGAGCAAATTGGAACAACAAAAAATAAATGAAACAATTAAAAAGATGCTAGTTAATGCTACAGAAACACTGTATTAACCAAATGTATAGATCTTGCTATTATAAAGTACTCACCAATCATGCCCTAATCAATCGTTAGTTCTCCTGTAACGTAACTAAAACAGGCAATAATGGACTTGGATGTTTTGCAGCGCTGGCTTTAGTCTGACAAAAAAGCGTAACCATTTTGCTTCGCTTCAGGACCAGAATGCATTGCTTTAAGCTATTGCTGAAAGCGGCTGCATGAAGTCGAACGCACCCAATGGCAGAAGAATTGACGTGTCTGCAGCACATAAATGCGTATCGGCGTGTCAATGTATGTGGATATAGACTGTCACAGTGTGTAGACTGAAATGTGCCGTATACCCGCGTATACCCTGTATTACACTGCAACGTATTCCCGTAACAGGGGGATTTACAAGTGGATATACGTTGTGACGACCTAATAAGAAGTGGGTGTACGGCGTATACCAGCGTATACCCTGTATTACCCTGCAACGTATTCCCGTAACAGGGGGATTTACAAGTGGATATACGCTGTGACGACCTAATAAGAAGTGGGTGTACGGCGTATACCAGCGTATACCCTGTATTACACTGCAACGTATTCCCGTAACAGGGGGATTTACAAGTGGATATACGTTGTGACGACCTAATAAGAAGTGGGTGTACGG
>JABFEA020000098.1:5688732-5700747 GCA_019775915.2 Cyphomyrus plagiostoma
AAATCACTTTCTTTTCCTTTCTCCGCCCACCCCGCCCCTCACTACCCATTCCCTAGCCCCCCCCCCCCCCCCCCCCCCCCCCCCCCCCCCCCCCCCCCCGCGCGCCGCCCCCCCCCCCCCATGCGGTACTTCACTCCATCTTTTCCCCATCCTTCTCCGCCTCCTCCGATTCGTGGGAGTAACAGCACTCGTCGCCCCGGGTGCACGTGCCCTGGGGATGGAAGAGATGAAGGGCAGGACGGCGAGGTCAGCCAAGGTAACGGGCCACAGCCAGCCGGGCTGATCATTCTGAAGCCCTCAGTACTTTATCCAGCAGGTTGGCAGGGGGGGGCTACAGCAACTGCGTCAGGGATGGGATACAAGCTGAGGGAGCAGCTCAGAGGTCACTGTTGTCTCATACAACTGGGGTGGACATTTCGATCCTGCTGGGCGTGTGCGGAGTTTGCGTGCTCCCCGTGTCCCGCCTACTTTAGTTGCTTGGACCCTATTCTACAATCTGATTGGTTCTCTCTCTGAACCAATCACATTTCATTCTGCCCTCAGAACAGTTGTGTGCGAGTAAGACTCCCACAGCGCCCCCTTCCGACTGCACCTTTCTGAACCTCTTGCACGGGAAGCTCTTCAGCTGGGCCGCATCCCTGTCCGCTTTCTTCCTCTTGTTCTGCAGCTGCTTCCGTCGGTCCTCCAGCTCGCCGTTCCCACCCCCGGCCTTGGCGCGGGCCTTGGGTCCCCAGTTGGCATGCGGGTTCTCCTGAAAACGTACCAGCTGCCGCCGTCGCGACTGGGGATTGGCATCATCGCGCACGTCGAAGCACGCCTGTACGCTGGGGGGGGGGGGGACATGGAATCTCAGCTACCAAAATGAAATTAGAAGTTTGTGTACATTTATATGGTCGCGTTTACTCATTGATCACGACAGTGACTGAAACAAAACTGTCAGCTTAGCTGCGACGGCTCAGGTTGCCCGGGTTACCGGGTTCTGCACTCACGAGGGTTCCGTGGACAGAATACAGAAGGCGGGGCTGGTCTCCGACAGCTTCTCCCTCTTCACGGGGTGCTGCTTCTCCTAGGAAAGGCAGGATATGCAAGGCCTAGACACGGTCGCAACATTCACCCAGGTCCTCCCCCCCCCCCCATCAGGGGGCGCATGCTTACCCAGCAGCGCATGATATCCCAGATCACACCACTGGGGGCGTCCGTCTTCAGGGCGTTCTTGCAAGCGTGAGAGAGGGAGACTCTGTGGCCGGCGTGAAGAAGGGCAGACCTGAACACAACAGGTGGGGACACGGGGGCGTCACTGGAGGGCGGGGACCAGCCCCACAGGGCAGCTAGAGCCAATCAGAGAAGGGGGGAGGGGCTTATTTCCAGTATGTTTGGTCGCGACGTAATCTGTGAGCTTGCATGATGGAGGCTGCCAGGAGATGGTAAATCGTCATGCAAGACATACGGTATTCAGGCCTCATAGTGTAATAGATGTAATGTACCAAGATGTGAGTGGAGCTGCCCTCTGCTGCAGAACTCCTTTGCGCATCTCCACAGGCGGAAAGGAGCATGTCACGCATGCCCTACCTGAACTGCAGCAGAGATGGCGTGTTGCAGTGCACCGTGCTGCTCAAATTATCCAGGGTGTAGTACAGGGGAACGTCCTCCAACTCCTGATGAAAAGTGGGGGGGGCACATTGACCAGACCTGACTAAAAACACTGTGCACCCCAGCACCCCCAGACAGCGAGGCCCCATACCTCAGTGACCATGCTGAGCATGCCCTCGATCCGCCGCGATGTCCCAAAGCGGGATGGGTTGCCCGAAACGGCAGACAGAACTTTCTGTACAAACTGGACATTGTGGATAGGCTCCGCCCAGATAGGACCTCCCAGCTGCAGGGGGCGCCAGAGAAGTAGGAGAGACTCACGATTACATTAAAGCTCTTCGGCCTTATGTGCTAATTACCAGACAGTTTACCTTGAAAATTAATTCCAAATCAAGACCTAACTGAAGAGACTTCAGGATTACAAGACACTCAGTGTCAACCAAAGCTTGCAAAAGCCAGTCCTTAATTAAGGGTGGAACTCACAGTGATTCCCTGAAAGATCTCACTTCATCAGCGTCCTACCTGATGCCTTTGGCCACAGTGTTCACAGCTGGGTCCAACTGGGGGTCCAGTTGCCGCAGTATATTTCATGCTGAAACAGACCCAGCAGACAATGATAACGACCCAAGAACAACGCTTTCAGATCCTGAAGTGGAGACCAACAGACATTACAGGAATCGTGGGGAAAAGATGTAGGAATCCTGGACTGCAAGAGAGAGGCAGAGAAATGCGGGGGGGGGGTATTTAAAAATGTTTAGATTTATGCTTCATACTTTTTTCCTTGGCTGATGCGCTTCCCCATCCGCTGCAGGTGGAAGGAGCCACAGCCAACACAGTTGTACACCAGTGCCTGTTTACTGGGGGGAAGGGGGGAGAGATCAGTGTGTTGGCGTGCGAGTCTGCAGCAGCCAGTCAGATCCAGTTTGTCTTAAATATCATAGTGTAAAAAAAAAAAAAACAGCTCAGCACGGTTTCCAAGAACTCAAGTGAGTCGGTAAAACGGAAAAAAAAAAAAATCAGGTCAAGTCAAGGTTTTGCAGTTTATAAAAAGACCCATTTTTGGAGAAACCTGCATAATCACCCCTAAAAAAAAAAACCAGCACAAAAAGCCAGCCGGATATGCAGGGGACCACTAACTAAGCCGCTGGCACCCACCAACGCACATAGGAGGCACCATCGCCGGCTGTGAGGCCACACCCAGCTACCTGGCAGAGTTTTTGGCCTTGGCTTGGCCGGTGAAGACGCGGACAAACACACGGATGTAGAAGTCGACGCTGATGGAGAGCAAGGGCTGGATGTAACGCTGGTAAACACCGGCACGCTGGTCCAGGCTGTGCAGGATGATACGCAGGGCCTGTGGAAGGGTGATGCCTGCATGTCAGATAGGGAGGATCTCACACACAGGCATTAAAGGCTGCATATTCTACCCTATACCCACACAGAGACATTAATGTCCCACTGGACGGACAGACACACAGACAACAGGGCACAGAGGGGCCTTCCTAGGGACAAGTTGGCCGTTTCTGTTGCCCCTCCCCCCCAGCCCTGTTTCCTTAGTGTAATGACTACTTGTGGCCAACAGGGGAGCCCCAGACCATAGGGGTCCACACAAAGGCCCACGCCTGGGCCCTGCTCATGCTCACCATCTCGTGGCAGTACTTGGCCTTGATAGACACGGAGCCATACTTGTTGTAGCACGTCTCACCGCAGTTTCCCGCCATGACAGCCATGTCGGTGCACGTCACACACAGCAGCCCTGCACCAGAAGCGCATTAACACGTCAACATGACACGTTTCTCGAAGCCATAATGTCAGCAGAGATTATAGGATTTTAAGAGCCGGCATAAGAGGGGCCATAAGTCATACAGAGGGGGCCGACCTCATTATTAGCCAATAATATGTCTTGATCCCGAGTGACAGGGGGAAGGAGAGCCCAGGGGCCAATCAGCTTTCAGTGTCACTGTCGCCCCGCCCCTCATGCCACTAAATGCCGGAAGCAGGAATGTGGGGGGCGGAGGAGCTATGAACGAACCTCCCTCGCTGACAGCCTGCACGGCGGCATCGACAAAGGGGGCAGGGCTGCCGTAAGGATCCAGGTCGATGACGTCATAGCGATCCTTCCTGCCACGCGCCTCATACATCAGCATGCTGCCGGGGAGAGAAAGCGAGTGAGAAGGTGGGGTGTACAGCTGCAGTGTGTCAGCGCGTCTCCCGTCTCCAATGCAGCTGCAGACACACTAGCATGCAGGTAAATGCCGAGCTGCGATCTGAACCCAGACCCGGCGAGGACCAGTTCCAGAGACGGCGTTTTAGAACCACTCAGGAAGGCACAACAAGCAAGGCGCTTCAGATAACGATGGGCCGTTTGCTTCAGTCCTGCGACGCGGCGTCAGACCGCGCTGACACACTTTAATAACGCCGCAGTTGTTAATAAGAGCGACGTGCTATGCTACTTTTAGTTCAACATACCAAGATGCTCAGCTCAAGGTATCACGGGGGAATCCTGAACCTAAACTCAAGCTCAAAGTGCGTCACGGTTGACGGCTCCCCACCTGGCGTCCCTCTGGCTGGCCTGCATCAGGTGCGAGACGCCGTTGTGCTGGGCGTTGCGGGCGATAAGCGCGGCGGCGCGGGCAGAGCAGTCGTTGGCCGTCACGCTGCGGAGACCCGGGACCTCCAGGGCGAAGCGGACCGAGCGAAGGCCCGACGCGGCCAGGCCCTCCAGGACCCGCAGCCCCCCCTGCAGGAGGCCGAGCGCAATGACACACCGGGTTGGGAAACACTGTTCTGAGCATCCTCCCACAGTAACAGGATAAGCTGCTCCCTCTGTGGCCAGGCTGGGGTCATGGGTGTCCCCTGCCCAGTGTCCTGAGCTTCACTGTGACCCTGTTCTGGGTCATTAAGGATGGATGGATGGATATTTCAGGTCTATGGTTGATGCACTTCTCCAGCAGCTCTGCATTTCTCTCCATTATTTCCTTGACACTTCACTTCTTTTTCTAGTCGTTTTCATTTATTCTAGTGAGGCATGGGCTTCATGATGGAATTATTAGCCAGATTTACTTTCGTTATGGTGTTGGACAAACATTTCCCCACACCAGAGCAATCTATTAAGTTTTATATCTATCGAGTCTTCATTTCTGATACTTTCGCTCTTACTGGCCACATATCCACAAACATATTTTATGAGTACAGGAAGAAAATCAAAATGCCCTCGCACCTCACAGCGTTCCCCCACGTTTGCAGTCTGGACCTCCTCCACCCGCTCCTGTGCCGGCTCATCCGCCAGACAGACCACCACCCGCTCCAGCTCTCCAGGTACCGCCACCTTAACCCCCTTCAGGGAGAGCTGCTCCCTCGCAAACTCGGTGATCACAGCACAGCTGGGGACAAGCAGAGAGGGTTGCAGGTTTATCCTCAGTGCTCATGTGAAGAAGCAATTGTGTGTATCACCATTTTCACACTCCCTCATGCAAAAATTACTTTGCTGTGACAAAACTAAAAGGGTTGGAATACTAGCACCAATAAAAAAACAAAAATCCTTAATCCCGAGGCAGCTTAACGCTTGCCATTTATACTTACGTCAGATCTCTGTTGAATTCCTGAACTGGGTTGTAGAAAACTTCATTGGCGTTTGGGAACAAGATTGCTGCTTTGCCCTCTCTTACTACCGTTTCCCCAGGCAAGAGCGCAGTATTAGTGTCTTGATCGGCTCCCTCCACCGAGTCAACGGGGCCGTTGGCATCCCCCTCTGGAAGGATTCCTGCGGGCGTGGTGCTTGTGACAAGAGTAGGGTCCGGCTCAGAATCCGCGGTGCCCTTGGAACCTTCGGAAACCGCACTGGGGTTCATGGTTCTCAGGCCTCGTTGTACCGTGTCTCTCACTGTCCGTCGGAGATGATCCCGCAAACTCGACACTCGCAGGGCAGGAAAATGAAGCAAACGTGCTGCGCAAACCTGCATCGATTGAAGTGCAGCTCTCCAAATCTAACCCACAAGCATAAACAAGAGTGGGGAAAAATAGGGGCAATGAGAATGCAGGATGAATAAGCACTACTTACATAAGATAGTAAATGAACAAATAAAAATAATACTGAATAATTTGGTAAAGTTCCCTTTCCGTAATTTATTAAGAAAAAGATGCACCGATAGATGAGTCCTTGGCGTGTAAATAATACATTAACAATATCGTATGTTTTATCACATATACAACAGCTTGATTTCAAATTAACATAGCAACTGAGCCGCATAATCAGCAACTGTATGACAGAGCGTTTGGCACCTACTACAACACACTGGTCGCATTCCAGTCAGCAGCTTGAAGCAGGACGCCTAACACATCATAAAAAGCAATTTACCGATGTGGCTCCTGTTCCACCTAATAATTTCCGGAGTATTCACACACCAAGTCACGTTTAGCATGAGGATCAATACCCCCAAAGCGTGCAGACTCCCACCCTGCACCCAACCACTCCACAGAAGTTAAATACTAGTCACATGGATGCAGACATGCTGAAGCGGAAACTACGGCAGCCGGAAAGTGCCACTTTTCATTCACAAAAATAACAGAAAAGCACTTTCCAGACACGTGATTTCAAGGTTGGTAAAAGATGGGGAGCAAACTTTCATTTTCAAAGAAACGAATGTCACAACCCTGTAAAAAAAAATATATATATATTTTATGTTGTATATCCTTATATGTGTAGTCACTGAATAGATTCCCAATAAAGGCCAAAATAAAAGATTAATCTTTTTATGGCTTGTATTTTTAGATTTGATATTTAAAACTAGCATTGCTGTAGTGTAGACAATCCTGAGACGTGTTTCGTTCGTATGCATATTTAACTGGGCCTCGATAAGCTGTGCTTTAAATAAACATTACAATTTTCAGTCAATAAATTTCCTCCTTTCGTCGTTGGCATTTGAATATTTTTATTTAACG
Source organism: Cyphomyrus plagiostoma (assembly GCA_019775915.2). Taxonomy (NCBI): domain Eukaryota; kingdom Metazoa; phylum Chordata; class Actinopteri; order Osteoglossiformes; family Mormyridae; genus Cyphomyrus; species Cyphomyrus plagiostoma. Next base: position 5,695,264 of record JABFEA020000098.1, read on the forward strand.
ACATAAAAAAACAAGAAATATTTCATATACACTATGTAGTTATATAATTATATTACGAATGTATTGTTTGTCATTTCAAATCAAATAACACCTTTTTGTAGTGTTATATTGATATTTGCATGTATACTACACCAGTAAACAATATAAAATAGTCATTTGCATTATAATAATCACAAAACAATTGATATTTGCATTAAATTTAACAGAAGATCTGCTACCGCTCAAGCACGCCTTGCTCATAATTTGACGTAAAATCATTTTCGCCCTTATTCTGCATCTCGGTATAAGACGTCCCGAGGTGTTCAAACGGCGTCTGCTTTGCATTCCGTGCGCATACAGCGCAGACCCCCTAGAGGCTCACCTGCGAGTCTAGACGCATTGATAGAGCCCCACTATCCGGCTACGGCAATGCGTTTGTCTGTAGCTTACAAACGGACAAAAGCAACAGAGCGACGTCTGCCGCTGTTGCGTACACATCGGCTACCCCGCTGAGGAAAAGGCGAAGCCCGCCGAGGGTCCCCGACTCCTGGGGTCTGCGCACCGCGAAGGAGTCGCGCCTGTCTCGGCGATCGGTGGCTCTGCGCTCGGCAGTCCCCCTCTACCGCCCCAGGGAAAGTGTTTGCCCTCGATGACTCTGCGCTCGCCGTCTCGCCTATGCTCACAATGAATGGCTGCCTGTAGCGAGAGAGAGGGAGAGAAAGCGTCGGACTCCTCCATTGAAACACTTTCCAGCGGCATACAGCGAGGGGGTGAGTTTGGGAACCGGTCTTAACGGGGGGCGGTTGAGAGGCGTTAGGGTGGCCCGGCCGTGTCTTCGGCGGCCCGGCTTTTATTGGGGAGGATGGGGTCTGATCGAAGTGGATTTTTGGCGTTATTGTTTTTTTTTTTTGGGAAGGTGTGCGATGGAGGGGGATGGGCTCCTAGGCACGGCACCAACAAAACTTTAACCACTTCATTGGCTTCGGCGCTCCATTTCCTCCGGCTCGTTTCCAGCTCCGCTGCTCATTTTGCAACTTGTCAAAAATGCATGATGCAAACGGCACTTTTCTTACGCGCGGATTCATTAACTGTAACAGAAGCCGAAACATTTTTTAAATACTTGACTGACACGATCCGTGCCGGCGACAAGTAGTTAAATCGGTGTCTTGTCTGGCGGCTGCCGTCCCACCTCACCTCTCGGCGCTGGTTTAGTCTGGATTGCCCCCGGGTGCTGCATTTGTCCTGGGATGACCTGTTGATGTCGGGAAATATGGAGTGTTATGGGGGGTTCTCCCCCCACCCCTTTAAAGTCTCCCTTTATAAAGATGCATTTGGTACAATGTAATCAAATTTGCAAAGCACCCTGGAAAAAAGCCAGCCTAGTAAGCTTATAAGAAAGTCCTGGTGGGTTTTTTTTTTTTTTTTGGGGGGGGTATTAGGGTTTCTCAGATTTCGGCTTCTTCAGGCGAGATGCGGTCAGGCGACCCCAAACATCGGAGTACAGTTAGAGAACCCCATGTCTGTAGGCCCGATGATGTAACTCAAGCCGACGGCGCATTGGCACGGACGGGGCGACGGCGGTGCATGTGCGCTCCCCAATTATTTATTTATTCCCTGGCGTGTATTATATATTTATAGATAACACAATCTCTTACGAGTAGTGGCGGGGATCGGTCTACGAAAATCGTATGCGAGTGTATTTCTTTACATGGTGAGCGCTACCCCCCCCCACCCCCCATCCATCTATCCCGGCCCATGCCAGCTGAGCACCCCGGTCCGGCCGGGCAGAGACGCTGGCACGGAGCGGGGCACGGCTGGCTCGCTGCTTAAAACCACCGCTGCAAATAAGGGGGAATCTACGGCAAAGGCAATAGGATTAAAGGTGCATTTCGCGAGGTTTGTCGCTGATGTTTAATCGCCGCTCACCCGGTTATTTATATTTTATGAGGCGCGTTCCGGGACGGGCTCGGCCAGCGCCGCGTTAGCTAAGCGGCTAAACTGGCTAATGCCCAGCCTGCGCTCCGCTGCTGGGTCCAGCTCGGCTGATTTCGGCGCTGGGCTGGAAAAGTGGGGATTTTTCTGTGTAGGCCTGTATTTAAAACCTGCACAAAAAGTGAAAGATCTGAATTAATCGTCAGTGAATGGAAAGAGTTGATGTAAGCAAAGTTATTGGCTCAAATTGGCGAAATCAGTAAAACAGTTTCGTCTGACATTTAAAACACCAATTTTATTTTTTTCATCTATTGAATACTAAAAATTAAAGCAATTACAGTAATATATTCTCTATATAATTTTGTTCTATAGCGCTGCAGTAGCCTATAATTAATTGTGGTGTATGTCAGAGATACGTAATGACTTGTATCCTTTTTTTTGGAGGGGGGTGGTGGGGGTGTCCAAATCTGTAATTAGTACGAGTTTTTGGACAGTGTATTTCATGGCATGGGGGCGAGGGACAAGCAGCATCTTTGCCGTCAAGCTAGCGGACCCCTTAGACCCTGTCCAGTCATGTTGGTCCTGAGTTTTTATTCTTATCTGTTGGCCATGTGTCCCTTTGTCCCGGAATGGGTGCTTATGGCGTGTTTAGTAAATTATAAACATTATAATTGAGAATTTGGCTTATTGCTCATGTCGCATTGATCTGAAACCGTTTGAGCACTTTTTACCTTAATTAATATGGTCTTGCCGCAAATATCCCCTTAGCGACCATTATGACATTTTCGGTGGATCTGGCGCTTGTGAAATTAATAATTTATATGGTTTAATATTTATGATAATTTAGTTTTGCTTCAATTACACAAGTGGGACGACATGCTTTTGGTAAATTAAAGATACCCGTAAAACCAGTTAAACACGGGTTTCAGTCTTAAAAGTATTTCTTTATAAATATTGTGTGTGTTTGGTTGGGGGTAGGGGGCTGACAAATACGAAAAAAAAAAAATCCAATTTGTTTAAATGCTCAAGGCTCTAATCTTGTTAATCATATCGGATGTTGTGTTCGCTGACATTTCAGATCTCTGGAGAATAGGTTTTCCTGTAGTCGGCTTCAAACGCATATGTTGGAGTTACACAGGGTTACTCGTGATATTTTTGTCTCACGTATGAAAATCAGGAATTAATGATGTCGAAGTGAAGCGCGCCGTCCAGCGAAATCACATCAGTCTTTGCCAGCCGTCCCTCGCAGGCGTGTCTTTTGTTCATATTGTAATTCATGGTGTCTGATGAAAATAAGCAAATATTAGCGGTGGTTGACAGTTATAGTATGGTTTGGGTTATAGGTCCTGCTGGTGTATATCTGTATGTTCAAAGTTAGACAGATTCAAAGAATCCTTACTGTCATCATCTGGCATCATTTTTTTTCCACCTAAAAAATTATAGAAACTTTTGTTCGGTGATGCCAGAATAGTTATGTATGAGCAATGTCTATAAATGAAGTAAACAGGAAATGAGAAGCGAGTTTGCGCGCACATATAACGGGCATGTAGAAATGTGCTGACCTCCTCCTCCTCTTCTTCGCCCTGAACACAGACCTGTGGTGCTGCCTGTAGCACCATGGCTCAGACGCTGCAGATGGCCATCCCCAACTTTGGCAACAACGTCCTGGAGTGCCTGAACGAGCAGCGGCTGCAGGGCCTGTACTGCGACGTGTCGGTGGTGGTGAAGGGCCACGCCTTTAAGGCGCACCGCGCCGTGCTGGCCGCCAGCAGCTCCTACTTCCGCGACCTCTTCAACGCGGGCAGCAAGAGCGCGGTGGTGGAGCTGCCGTCGGCCGTGCAGCCGCAGAGCTTCGAGCAGATCCTGTCCTTCTGCTACACGGGCCGGCTCAGCATGAACGTGGGTGACCAGTTCCTGCTCATGTACACTGCCGGCTTCCTGCAGATCCAGCAGATCATGGAGAAGGGCACCGAGTTCTTCCTGAAGGTCAGCTCTCCCTCCTGCGACTCGCAGGGCCTGCAGGCAGAGGAGGCGCCGCCCTCGGAACCCCAGAGCCCCGTCACCCAGACCTCCGCGGTCGCCCCCGGTGCTGCCGGGGGAGTGAACGGGGGCGTGGCCACCACAGGGGCGGGCCGCCCCGCCTCCTGCCTCACCCCTTTGCCCTTGGTGTCCCGAGTGAAGATGGAGCAACAAGACACCTCGCCCTTCTCTGTGGTCTGCACGCCGGTGGCCAAGCGCCTCTGGGAGGGGGGCAACCGGGAAGCGGGAGGAGTCCCCGGAGGCGGGGGCGGGATGCGCAAGGCCGCCCGTCTGTCCCAGGAGGTGGGCCGGGGTGCAGTGGCTCCTCCCCCGGGCGGAGCTGGATGCCCTAGCAACGGCAACAACAACAATAACAACAGTGCCACCCCCGAGGGCACCAGCCCTGGCACTCTCAGCGCGTATGCCAGTGACTCCCCAAACTCCTACCACGACGACGAAGAGGAGGACGAGGCAGCGGAGGATGGCACTGAGGAGCAGTACCGGCAGATCTGTAACATGTACACCATGTACAGCATGCTCAATGTGGGGGCTGCAGGTGAGGGGGGGGGGGGTGGGCTTTCTTTGGGTGGGGTGCTTTATTGTGGAGGGATGTAGGCGAACGAAGAGGGGGCCAGATTTACACCGATCGGGAATGCAGGTGTCTTTCCTGGATTGATGGTGCTGTTTTTTGGGATGGAGGCTGCCAGAGCATGCTGGGTAGGCTGGGGGTGTGTGGAGGAGGGGCCGGCGCTGATCCGCAATGCGGCCTGCCTGTCGCCCGGCAGCCGGGGACCGCGTGGACGCGCTGCCCGACCACCTGACCTCCGACACCCGGAACCGGATGCGCGTGCGGCAGGATCTCGCCTCCCTGCCCGCGGAGCTCATCACCCAGATCGGCAACCGCTGCCACGCCAAGCTGTATGAGGAGGGCGACCCGGCCGAGAAGCTGGAGCTGGTCACAGGTTAGTGACCCCGCCCTCCCCGCACGCCGAGCGGCATGCTGGTGACTCACTGCTGTCTCCCGTCATGATGGCTTTTAACCAGGTTAATGAGCCATTACACTCATTTCTATAACGAGGTCTGGATTTCTGTTCCATCAGTTGCATGCAGTTCTACAAGTGTGTGTATTTTGGCCTTGATGTCACTGCCTCGTGACTGAAGCGTGTGTGTGTGTGGCTGCCACTGTAGGCACCAGTGTCTTCATTACTCGGGCCCAGCTGATGAACTGTCACGTAAGTGCCGGGACCAGACACAAAGTGCTCCTGAGGAGGCTGCTGGCCTCCTTCTTTGACCGGTAAGCGTCTCTGCCTTGTCCAGCCTCTGTGTACCATGCCCCTCCTCTGTATGCCCGGCCCCGCCTCGCTGTCATGCCCCTCCTCTGTATGCCCGGCCCCGCCTCGTTGTCATGCCCCTCCTCTGTATGCCCGGCCCCGCCTCGTTGTCATGCCCCTCCTCTGTATGCCCGGCCCCGCCTCGTTGTCATGCCCCTCCTCTGTATGCCCGGCCCCGCCTCGTTGTCATGCCCCTCCTCTGTATGCCCGGCCCCGCCTCGTT
>JABFEA020000098.1:5708581-5719335 GCA_019775915.2 Cyphomyrus plagiostoma
GCCCATCAATCTGTATGTGTTTTTCTTTTTTTATTATTTACCTCCCCCAACCTCAATGCTCTGATCTGTACATTTTGCTAACGGCAACATTGTAGACTTTTATCCACAATCTTATTACTCCACTCTCTCGACGACCCCAGCACACCAGAGCTGTCCCCCCCCCCTCCCACTGCCCCCCCCGCCTGCATTTCTGGTGGACTGTCCACAGGGGGCGCTCTCTGTCCTGGAGCCCAGAGCCAGTGTCCCTCTGCTGGAGCCGCGGGTGTTACAGCAGACGCATCCTGCCTGGTGGGCCAAACCAAACTGAAGTGAGAAGACCATCGAGTTGGGGGGGGTTTAAGTGATAGATGTTTTTTATACACAGCTATTAGTGAGGCGATGGGTGAAAAACAACACGTCTCTGGTGTTACTGGGGTCAAACAGATCTTTTTTTTCCACTCTATGAAAATATATATAAAAAATATATATATATATATATATATACACTGTATAATATACCTAGAAGCACTAATGAAGTTTGTTTGTTAGTTGTGCACTCACAGCATGAGTTATTAACCCAGAAACGCTTATCAGACGAAACGCATTAGCGTCGGCCGACGCGTGCACCCCCGCCGTGATTCCCGTAACGTCAGTGTTTATTCTGTGTTCCAAGTGCCAATAACTTTGTGAATTCCTAACTGTGACCCAATAATTAAGATAATTGCACATTAACTACTGTAAAAAAAAAATGAAAAAGGAAAAATGAGTATCTTAATAAAAAGGTTTGTAACAAACACTGCCTGAAATGTAATCGCGATTGTACACTTCACTGGGGGTAGAATGGGTTGTACTAAGCTTCACAAAATGTAGTTTGAGTAACACTCAGCATTTGCTTTTAACAAGAGAGAACCAATCGGATCACAGCAGAGGACTGTGTGCGTTTGTGATTGGCTCCCACCACTGGCCAAAAGCATCAGTCTTCTGTAATTATGGCTGCTGAAAAGGAGAGCCGACAATTAACTAAAACCAACACAGGCAGATCCCATCCTATCAACCCCCCCCCCCCCGGTGAGAAGACTGTCCTTAGTGTAACTGCTGATAAGACCAGTTTCAAACTCCTACCCTGACTGTTCCAAAACATTGCTGGTAAATTGAAGATTAGACCATTCTCCATTTGGCTAATGCGTTACGTTGACGACGTGAAATCACTGTCTGCCGGCAACTTTGCCGCCCTTCCAGGTCCCCCCACTTTGCCGAGTCCGGGATACAGACCTCGGGATGCACAGAAGATGATACTGCTGCTTTAGACACAAAATCTGTCCATAACAGGGAAAGTTTGGAAGCTCCACAAGAAACAGAGCAAATGTATATGGTTTATTAAGAACATTTACAGAGGAGAAGGCAATCACTCCACAGCTTACAGTCTTTCAGATATGCCTCTGTATGTACATAAAACCAGGGACAAGTTACTCATTCTGTCTGAAACCAGACAGAAGTGCGGTAGTAACCAATCTCTGAGGACACAGTGAAGCGAAATCTAATGCAATAACACAGTTTTCCTATGAATCTAATGCGTGTGATTCAGACCTGCCTGGTTGGGTTATGGTTGACTGCTGGCAGGTGTAACGTGCCCCCCCCCTGCGGGCTGGAGGAGTATGGAGGTGTGGGCACATGGCAAATTATCAAGGGGGCAACTCAAAAGGCTGGGAGCCCCTTGAATCCAGAGGGTTTGGGTTCACCTTCCTGGCTTTGCAAATCGGCAGGCTGATGTCGTGGGATAGTCCCCATCCCCAGTGGCCGATGAAGCACAAGCTGGAATGCGACATTGCCAGCTGTCCCACTGGTAATACCGGGAAACATACGTGCACACGGTCAGAGGAAGCGGCTGAGAAAGTAACTGTGACAGCAGGCCATGGAGAGAACAGCTCAGACGGACCCATGACACACTCAGAGAGCCAATCAGTCAATTGCTCGATCAATCACAACCAATCACATTCCACGGAGTGCCACAGCAGCCCCGCCCACCAGAGACAGGCCCCATCCATTACGCGAACGCAGCACATACTGTCCATCCGATGCCGCCTGTGCTTAGGAGGGCGTTACGTCCAGAAGCCAGAGGTACCAGCAACCCCAAGTACCACCTGATACCTCCCTGAAGGTTCGGAAGGGGCCAAAAATCCGACTCTCCCTCTAATCGGCACAAACGGTAAATGCGTGGATTAAAACTGACAAAAAAAAATAAATAATACTGCAATGGTATCAAACACAAACAAAGAGGGAAAACCACAACGATATGACGAGCCGCAAGAAAGGGTGGACATAGGATTTCAGATAGTCACCATTCATCTTTAAGTTGTAAACGGACACGGAGGCAAGTCAGGGAAAAAAATTATATTAAAATGTATAATAAAATTTACAAATATTCATAAAGCAATGTGGTCCTCTTTTTTTTTTTTCCCTCCAAGCCAGATGAGAACAGGGATCGTGTCATTAAGGCATCGCACTGCAAGAAGTCATTTTTCCACTGGTCATCACTCCCTGACACAGCAGCAACTAAAGTGCAGAAAGAGGCAGATTGGCATTCGGCGTGCCTCCGCAGACAGGCAACGGCACACCGACAGTGGGAGCGACCTGCACACACCTGCAGCAAGCCAATGGGGATAATCGGCCTGCCGCTGTAATATATTTTTGGTGAAATAAAATGACATCAGTTATAAACAGATGTCAAAAAATTGCTTGACGACAGCCAGGGAATAGGGAGGGGGAGGAAAAAACAGTACAGAATAGTGAACAGAACAGCAGAGAAAATTCACAAGAAGTCACAATGTCCACCAGGGGGCGAGACTGATGAAAGACATTTATACTTGTCTGTCTTGCCCAGCAACTACCAGCTTCGTCAGTGAAGTGGCCATTGTGATTGGCTAGCTGGCCTCACAAACAAGCACCCTTTATTATCTGTGCAGGCTCATCAATATAAAGTTTTCTTTTCCTAAAAAAAAAAATAAAAGGCAGCTATGACCAGTTCACTATATTGTGAACATCAAGCCGTCCTTTAGTACCATTTCTCTGGTTCAGGAAACTGCGCTTAAAAATAAATTTTACGTGCCGCAAAAGGCAACTGGTGCAGGTTCCACCTAATTTAAAGCGGACGCTAGGCTATACCGCAGCGGGCAGTCGTATCCAAAAGCAGGAGGAGACGGATTTACCCCCCAGTCCTCTATCCATCCATAACCATCAGTCCGGAAGGAGGGAAAAGAACATTGCAGATCCATGGTCAAAGTGTGAAGAGGAGGATGAGGACGATGATCATTACGACAGCCAGGACTCCGATCGCACACCACTGCCTCCGACCTGAGGAACAGATTTAAAAAAAAAAAAAAAAAAGCGGCTGACCCCAGATATAAACACAAATATACTAAGAATGTAAATGCAGGCAGGTGTGATCCAGCTCGGATGAGGACCCCAAGACAAATTCATGCCTCCCATAGCAATAATGTTAACAATCCATCCATCCATCCATCTCCAGTCCACCTCTCCTGCAAAGGGTCGTAGTAAAATATTTCTTTTCTAGATTTTTTTTGTGTGTGTAAACTGAGAAATTATCGATTGACGGTAATAATCGCATCCAGGTGCTTCAGGGTCCTTCAGCAACACAGGACAGGTGGGTCTGGTTTTACAAAACACATCGACCCGAATCGATTCAGAAGAGAACACTCACTGCTCGTCATGTGGGACACCTTCTCCATCTTCTTCAGGACCGAGTCCATCCTCGAGTTGGTCTGGTCCATCTCATCACCGAACTCCCCGATCATACTGCTCAAGACCCACACAGACCGAAACCGTGCGTTAGGCTCACGAGAACATTCAGGGTGGGGCAGATCCTGGAGTCTATTCCCAGAAGCTCAGCGTATGAAGTGGGGACACCAGTCCATCGCAAAGCAGACACCGTCACACATTAAGAGCAAGATGTCAGACACAAATCCGTCAAACCACAAATCTGTGAGGAAACCCTACAACAGGCAAACTCCACACACGGGGTAGGATTCAAACCCCCAACCTTAGGGCAGTGTGCCACCCTTAATACTCTAGAAATATATTTTGCCGTATCAACGGGAGCAATGAGGTGAGTGATAGGCGGCAGTGCCAGTCCGAGTCAAAGCGAAAATGGCTTGCCAAGTCGGTGCCCCCTCAGGAGATGGCACCCAAGATGGCCGCCTATGTTGACCGACGATGGTAGGGCCCCCCCAGCAGGGTCTGTTGCCATGGCGCTGGAACGGGCGGACTCACACAGCCTGTTCGTCCAGCTCGTCGCCGATGCGCTCCGACATGTCCTTCAGCGCGCGAATGCTGCCCGACACCAGCCCCAGCTGATCGTCCTGCTCCTGCATAATCAGCTGCCGGAAAGAGGGAGGGGCACGCTGGGTTCCGTCGTTCTCATTCGACAGTCTGGCAAACTTAGGCCCCGCCCCCTCCCATCACTGGCACCGCCCTCCCTGCCCCTAGCCCCGCCCACCTGTTGCTGCTCCTGCTGCTCCTGGATGTACCGCGAGTTGGCCGACACCAGGTGGGGTTCCAGCCCCGTGGCAGCCCGGGCCGCTCCAGAAGCCGCCAGCAGGGCCTGAGCGGGAGAGGGGGGGAATCAGAACCAGCCAGCAGTACACATTCATGCCCCAGTGCACAATGCCAGCTTATAGCATTACCTTTATAACTCATTCTCGGCAGTGGGGGGGCGGTGTAGATGGAAACGCGTTATGAGTGGAACACATTTATTTTACAGTCGCTTTTATCCAAAATGACAAACAGCCGGGAAAGCAGGGTACACCAGTCCCTGGAGCAACTGGGGAGGTTAAGGGCCTCGCTCAAGGGCCCAACAGTGACGTCACTATGCTGACAGGGGGATTTGAACCAAAGACCTTCTGATGACAGACAACTTAACCCGCCAAGCCACACGCTGGCTCCCTCAGCGGTCGCAAGGGTGCCGGCATGGTCTTACCCCTCAGGGGAAGAAGGACCAGATAACAGGCTCTATAATTAGTGTCTGGCTGTTTCAGCTAAGCATACCAAGGCACAGGGAGATAAGCTGGGCAGGCCTGCAGAAACGCATCAGCCCTAAGCTGACACACAGACCCCCTTTTCCACAAAGCACTCTGGATGTCATCTTCAGCGGCGTTTGGCGCGGTGGGGCGGACGCACCTGTCGATTCTTCTTCTCGGCCCTGGCCATTGCTGAGGGGCTCGAAAGCTGGTCCTTCATCTCCTGCCAGAATAACACAAATAATGACAATAGATACTTTTCATTGGTCCCCGTAGGGAAAGTCTCTTTTCACCTACCCCCATCTTGCGACCACCTGTAGTGGCACACAGGGAGCTGGGGGTTTTGGGGTTTGCTTCAGGGGGCCATGGATAGGCTGTGGCTGGGCTTGAACCAGCAACCTTCTGATTACAGGCACAGGGACTTAGCCTGCTGAGCCACATGCTGCCCTCAGGGCACAAGACCATGCAGCCTGACAAAGGAGATACGAAACAGCTGTTCTGAAGTGCAGAATGCCAGCCCAAAGGGCTCCACAGGGAATATCCTGCAGAAACACGCAGAACACTGTGTGTCACATGACGTGTACCTGCACGGCCTGCCTCGTCCGCTCCACAAAGTGCCTCCGGTCCTGCAGCTCGCTCTCCTCCAGTCTGAATTTGCCCGGATTGGACTCGACGATGCCTTGGAAGTTAAGGCATCACAGAGCTGACACTGTCAGAGCAAACCATTACCTCACCTGCCCCAATCCAGTGCAAGAAACTAGAATCGCTTCAGAAAATACACCCATCCATGTGGAGCCCATTTGAGGCAGGATACAGCACATGGCTGGGGGACACCCTGGAAGGGATGCCAGTCCGCAGCGCACACACACACACACACACACACACATAATTCACAGTCACACACTATGCGTAACTTATAGATATGCTATGTGGGGAAAAACACAGAGTGAAGGCAATATTCGAACCCATAACCCTAGAGGTGTGAGGCAAAAGCGCTATGAACTACTGTACTGCCTAAATAAATAGCCCCCCACCACCACGGGCTACACTGTCATCTGGATACTGATGGTCTCATGAAGGTCCTCGAGGTCCCAGTCGATGGTTCTCAGACAGTTCCTCAGCTCATTAGTGCTCCAGTCCAGCTCATCCCTGCTGACAGGAGTACCGTCCTCCAGAAGCTCCTCCCACCGCTCGAAGAGTCCCCGTGCCCTGGCCAGGGCCTTCTGCACCTCCCTAAACACAGGAGTGCGGGACGATTAGAGGGAAGCTCTCAGGCCTGAACCTGCAGCAAAGGGCTGCTTTCGTGCCCTTGGGCCGCAACTGAGCTGGCCTTTGTAAACAAACAGAATGTCAAACATTCAGATAAGATTAGATTAATTAGATTAAACTAATGCTGAGCCACAACTTTCATTCTTACACAACACTTGGTTTCGGAGTGAGACTCTTTTAAATGCCACAACCAACGACGTTACTTAGCGTAAGACAAAAGCTTCGCATTCATTCCACAGTATGACTAGCGATGAACAATGTCGGCTACGAATAAGACTTTGTACAAACTCTGATGTTTCCTAAATTACATCTCTATGTAAACAGTGTATTCAGTTACAAAAAAAGATTACTGCGTGATTGCAAACAGCACTGGGTTTGACGAGTTTGGCATGGAAATCTGGCGTCCATGAGCTAACGATCCTCAGCGAAAGTCAATGTGTCCCGGTAGCCTGACAGCCAGCGCCAGCCCGACCGTCAGGGGTACTTGTGTCAAACCTGTTAGCGGGGCAATATTTCTACATTTCTATACATTTCTAGTATATGCGGTTGCGCCTAGATCACCGATCTCTCCAAGGGCCTTTCTGCGTGCTAGATTCAGCTGACGCAGAGACTCTTTTTTTTCCAGGAATATGTCGGGGAATTGGGGTCTGTAGGGGAACTTCTGAACGGCGAATGGTGGCTGACTGGTCGCATGCCCCTCGGCGATTGCCTATAAACATATCGCTCCGACATTTAGCCCTCGACACCCTCCCCCCTACTTATGCGACGAGGACACGCAAAGCAGCCCCGGGGAAGGACGCGCGGCACGGGATCGCTCACCCTTTCACTACGAAGAACGGGTCCTCCATGGACATGCTGGCTCCTCGTCGGGACCCAAGGATATGCCGTCTGACTGCACCCAAGCACCAGTTACTCCCCCGTCACGTGACGGAGCTCGTCTGTCTTGTACAGCACGCAAAGAACGCGTCCTACTTCCGGGATCGGGCACGCGCGCGTGTGTGTGTGTGCGTGCGTGCGTCAGTAATTTTGTGTCTCTTTAAGGGGGCACAAGTAACTTAGTAACTCATTCAAGTACAAATCATGAACAAATACAGTAACTGCATGAACCGTTATGATTAACTAATGATGAACGAACACCCAGTTTCTGGTTAATTAATACACAGTGGTATCTCGGTTCTCGAACTCACTAGAACTCCAATTTCTTGATAGTTGAACGAACCAATTTTACCTAGAACTCATCTGAATATCAGAAGTCGAACCGTAAACGCTGACCTAATATAAATTGCAGTGAGTCATACCTTCTTCACAGACTGGACGATTAAGCAAATACAGCAGCTCAACATTACTCTAACTAAAAATAATTAAACCACTTACGTGTACTGTTATAGCATTTATGTAATTTATTTGAACTTTATTTTACCAGGTAAATTAACTGAAAACCAGTTCTCACTGCTTTACGTGATATTTAGCAGAAATAGCAGATTACGCATCGGAACTGCCTGGGATACAAACATCATGCATGTAACTAAACTCTTCAGCCAATAAGGGCAAAGGTGTGTCGTCACGGAGGGGGTTTCAGTTTGTGCAGCCGGGTATGAGGTCGCAATGCATTTAACCGTAATGCATAGCGTCAAGATCAAAATGCGTTTCTTTAAACCAGTGCTGTATGCAAGTCGAACACACCAAATGACCGGAATGGGGAAACAAACTGAAACGTGGACAAAATACAGAGAACTCGTGACAACAACCAGAAACAGCTGATCACACGGGGATTCTACATGAGGTTAATGAGGGGGCGTGGCACACGGAAGGAGCGGACGATCTGGGCAGTAAAGGGGTATAATGTTGGGATAAGATCTTTATCGTTTTGGAAGCCATTAAGAAAAAAATGCTCTTCTTGTTTTATCCTGTTCATATTGTGCTTAAATGCTAAAAAAAACATATTTAGGTGTAATTTTGGGGGGGGGGCGTGGAACCAATTAATTGGCTTTCCATTATTTCTTATAGGAAAAATTCGATCAGACCTCAAACTTTTTAGGATTCGAGCCATGATTTGTCTGATCTAATCTGGTTTGATTAAGCTCTTGCCAAAATATCAATCATTTTAAAACTTTACATTTCCGTATATTTTTTCAAAGATTTTGTATACAAGTGTAAATGCTGATTAGAAAGGAGAATAATGGCCCAAAAATAATGCATTTTTTAAATTCTTTGTTTTACAAGATTTACAATAACGTCAGAATGTTAAGTTAATTAAAATAAAATAATGTAATACGATGAGGATTTTATTTTTAAGGTCAATAACTTTGTTATTCAACGTTTTGTTTATAAACATTAATATTTAACGGGCATTGTGTCCAGCATGTTCCCCGCCTTGAGCCCTGTGCTTCCTAGGTGAGGCTGCGCATTCACAGTGACCCTGCACATTGTGGAAATTACAGTGTTAAAAGCGTGAGCCTGAGGACACCGCGAGACGGGAAATTCAAAGTCATAATTAGAAGAGGAAAAACGCCTCTAGAGGTTAAATGCCATCTGGCTGGCCAATCCCGCCCACTGCCCCTTTGGTGTACTAACCTTACAGCAGTCAGAAATACAGTAATTATCTAAGTGTTTCTGGAGCTAGAGCTGTGGACTTAAGTGGAGCCCTCAGTCAGCATAGCCGCTGATACTGTCCGGGTCTGCCGCCGGCCATGAGGCGCATTCAAAGTGGGAGTAGCATCAGCAGTATTATTTGAGGGTAATCTAGAAAATGCGCTGAGGTAAGAGAATTTTAAATAGGTGATCACTGATCTAGCCTGGCATACTCAGAGCATGGTGGCTGATGGTTCTAGAGCTTAGAGGGCTCTGTAGCTGAATTCTTTACCATCAAGAGTTATTGTATTTGTTGTAGGAGTTACAAGAAACCTTTAATCCAGACATCTAAGAGTGAATTCCAGGCAGTTGACATTAATCACACTGGGTCTCATTAAAGGGAAGTTGGATTTTTTTTTTCACATTTTCCCAGTATTGGCATTTTAGGTGCTTTCCTGTTTTTCACTTATCTCTAGAAAAATCACTGTGAATTATTATAAAATAGAAAAATATCATATCATAAAATAATTGAAAAATTATTATAAATATGCCTTGTATTAAAGGAAAATTGATTTATCAAGCAAGGACCAGATGTTCCATGTATGTTTCAGTTACATTTTTTTGCATCTTGAACAGCACAAAGCTCTCCTGAATATTTCTCAGCTGCGTTGGATGGCAAGTTAACACGTCTATGAAAGTACAGGTCTGAGATGACTTTTTGTGATACGTGTCCAGTTGTAGTCTTTAGTATTTAGGAATACCCCCCAGAAAAGTCCAAAGTTATGAACTTCCATAGCACTCAATGATTTTAAGACATGAGCCATGGATATTTGAAATAATGACCTGAGCCAATGCCTGTGCATATTTTAGTAAGCTGTGTTTCTGCAGATTTATGTCTGTCTTATACAGTTCATTTGTTTGTTGTCTTCATTGTTGTCTTTGCCTTAATTCGCTGCCACACATGAGATATATATATCTTCAAAAGAGATCATTGATTCCTAGAGAGCAGTTTGAATTGTTTAAACTGAATAAACTGAGCCCTCAGATTTAAGAGTTGACATCATTCACTTTATTAATTCCAGGTGCCGGAACCTTTTTTTTTTTGTCAAGGTTTAACAATATATCATTTCTTACACCAATTTCATTGCATCATTGAAAAGCTATGCTGAGAGGCAAAGGGCCATATCCGGGGCCTGATTGGTCAGTCACATCTGCCTTACTAATTCCTGCTTGTTGTATGATCTTCCTCAGCAATAGTACAGGTATACAAAACAGTACTGGTCCCAGCCCCGGCCCCCTGTAGACCTTTGATCAATGACAGCTGGGACCGGGTAGACTTATTATTAGCTTCTTGAAGGTAATGAATAGCATTGTCAGAATAAGGGTATTAACATGAATGTTTATTGAATGACAGGATGTTACACTAGGATTTCCTGCACTGTACCAGACGACCTTTAATCTGCAATATATAACCAGATAATGTCGTAGTTATATTGCTAACTAGATTGGGTGGCTTGGGGGTCTCTTAGCTTATTTCAATGACCAGCCAAACAGCTCAGAATCATCCACTTCCTTTGTGTATATATATACAGCTTGGGAAAAAGTTAAGAGACCACACTATATTCTTTAAAAATCTGCATTATAAAATCCTGGTTTAATCCTGGAAGCAACTTTGTAACAGCAGAGATGACAGTCAACTTATCCTGCAGTGCCTCATAAATCAGAGAATGACCTCAAGTGACCTTATAAAAGAAGGCAAGAGATTGAGTGATGTAAAGTGCACTGCTAGGACAGTTCATAACAGTCTTCCAGAAGCCAGACTGAAATCCCATAAAGCAAGGAATAAGCCCTTCATTAATGAAGAGCAGGGAAGAGCCAGGCTTGCAAAAAAAAAAATATATA
>JABFEA020000098.1:5720108-5732590 GCA_019775915.2 Cyphomyrus plagiostoma
TGTTGCCGCACGCCTGTCTTGTGCCTGTCCTGTGTATTTAGGTCTGCGTCTGCGTCTCTTCCGGCAGACGCGGCATTGAAGTTGTTATGTGTTGTTGTGCTTTGGCAAATAAACCCCTGTCTCCCCGTCTTCCCGAGTGGACTTCCCTCCTTTCGCCGCTCACAACCAACGCGTTCATAACACCTGGTCTATTAATAATAATTAATAATTGACAATTAATAATTAATAATGAATAATAAGCCCCCTCCTCATCGGATTGGTTATGGCACCTGCACTGCACAGAATCACGTACGCAGATGTGCAGTTAGAACTCCATGCTTTATGGATAAAGTATTGAAAGTGACAGCATAAAAATGTCATTGGTGGAGGGCGGAGCGGCTGACTGTGTCTCACCAGCCAGCCACGGCTCCCAAGCAAGGCTCCTGCAATCGGGAGCAAGTTTTATATTTAAAAAACACGACTCCTCTTAAGCTGCCAAAATGCGTGTGTGACTGAATGGTGTGTGCGCTCCGCCATGGGTTGGCACCCCATCATAAATCACCATACCTTCACAGATCGGCTCCAGGGTCCCATGAACCTGAATGGATGGATGAATGCTCAGACTCTTTTTATTGTTTTCATGACTGCATTTCTTATCAAGGTGTATTCTGGACCAGTGGATTATTACTCTGCATATACTATTAGGATATTAAGGGTAAAAGTAAGCACCAAATATACAATTAGGGGCATTGCTAAAGATTTTGGGCCCCAGTTCAGACCAATCCAGTTATTTTGGTAATTGTTTAGGGCAGGCCCCTATCATTGGTTTAAGAATCATCCTAACTCCCCCCAGTGTGCAGTATTCGAGTGCAGCACATAAAGGACATGAAAAACAGCAGTTTTTATTTATGTATATTTTTGTCCAGTTACGGAAGCAGCGCTTGTCCCCCGCATGGTTGACCTGCACCCCGGTGTAGAATGAGAAAGCTGGGCAGTATAGCATGGAGCTTGGCGTGGGCGATGGCCAAATCCCCTTTAGCTCCCACTATATATGGTAAAGGAAGTGCTATGAAGCGAGCGTCACCTCATTTTCCCCTGCGCGCAATCGTAGGGAACACGGATGCATTATATATGGGCATTTGGCGTGACGTCAGCGGAAAAAAAACGCTCTCGAAGTCTTATTCGAATATAATAGCTCCAAGTGTTGGCGACAGAGAGGCCGTTGAAAATACTTTTTGTTAGGGTCAAATTTTGAAAAAGTCTGGTGTTGTGTCGGGGCTAAATTTCGATTTAATTACAACTGGTATCTATAAAGTCAACTTTAATTTTATATTTACATAAAAGGTATTGTACGTCATTGTATACGTGAATTTACTGCCCCGGCAAATGATGATTAACTAACAATTTTATTATAAAACACTACTCTGACATTGGCTAATTAGTTGTCAGTTCTGTTAATTGTCCTTTTGTATATTATTTGTTACCAGGCTGTGTATCTATAAACGAGCAGGTGTACTTCTGAAAACTTACTCTTCAGGTCCCCATTTTTGAACAGAACACCATTTCACCTGCAGTATAGCCGGGCACATATAACGACCTCCAGTTTTATGTATATTCTTCTTCTTCATGCTATTATTAATATTATACATGCATTATTGTTAGACGGGTGCATATTGTATACAATTACATATGAATCATGCAAGTTATAAAACGCAAAAAGCATATAAAACCCCACGATCTACCTTCGCACAAATGCCTTAAATATGCATATTTTGAGTTTGTTGTTGCAAGGCACAAATATTGTGGAAACGTTGAACATGATCATTATGGGTTATTACATATGCATGTATCTTCATACATTCTCGTGACATTAAATATTGTGTTATATGCCACTTGATTTCTCTCTTACTGAACGATGTAAAAATCGGAACAGGCTGTACTAAAGGTACGTTTTATTCTTTCTATAACACAAGCCACCGCAAATGGGGCGGGGCGTTCCCTGTCAATCAAGCACCGGCGACAGCCTATTACGTCAAAGCCGTAATAAAACACCCACCCCGTGGCACCTATAAGTGTGAGTGACGAGCGAGCGGCTGCTGAGAGAAATATACGTTGTGCAGAACAGCGAAACACTACAAAAAAGTTTATTTTTCCTTAACAACAAAAAGGACAGTTCACAAAAGTGATAAGTGAAAGTGATTTCTTCGGGGTTTCCAGTTTCTCCAAACGCAAGAAAAGAGCTGCAATGGATGTGAGCGCTGAAGCCAAGCGGATCATCGCTCTGTCCTTCACTAAACTCTATGGCTTACGCTCCCAGCGCAGCGGGTTCGGGCTCCACCGGAGCCTGCTGCTGTCGCTGGTAATGAAGTCCGCCCGGACCATTTACCACAGTTCTCGTGTGATCAGCGAAAGCCAAGCGTCCGGTCCCCGGTGTGTCCAGGAACCGACCGAGGAACCCAAAGCCGAGACCCTTGCGGCTCCGTGCCCCCCTGCGGAGGGCGAGTGGAAGCCTCGGCTCTCCAGATGCGAGAAAAGCAAAGAGAACAAGGAGAACCGGGGACCGTCCCGAGTGGACCGTCAGTCGCGGAAGCGCAGAAGCAAAGCGGCCGGCGAGCCAGACTTCCTGCCCAGCAAAAGGGCGAGGATGGAGACTGGGGAGGAGGGCAAGACCGTGTCATTTATGAGCGGCGGCGTGAGCTGGTGTCGAGCTGGATTGACTTCCGTGCCCCTGTCCTATGCCATTGCCGCTTTCTGATGTGGGACCTCCTGAGCTGGTCGAGTCATTCTAAAAGCTCCCCAGACGCCGGGGACCCGGGGAAAGCCCAGCCGCAGCGCAGACTGCGAAGGATGAAGGGCAGATCGCCGGCCCCCGCACCCTCCGTGAAATCGGAGAGGACGGTGAAGAAACATGCCCGAAGTGGAGGAAAAGGGAGAGTCACGGGCAGGGCAGGGGAATCCTGATCGTGCAGCCAGGGCGCTGAATCATAGTTTCATCCGATGAGTCAGACCCACCTGGTCGCAGCTGGTTGCGCTCAAAACTTCAGCAAAACCACATAACGGGGAAAGCAGACGGCAGCTAATATCCCGTAAAGCCGCGGACCCCGGAAGGAAACACAGTTATGTTGGAGCTCAGACAACGTTGTTTTTCCAGTTGTTTAAATGTGAATCTTAATGATAAACCCTGTGCCGTATTTGTCCATGTACAGGTGTATGCATCTGCACTAATGCAGACGTATACATTCTTTATTAAGTGGCCAAAATGTTTAATTTGAATTCCATTAAGCCCCCAGCTTTAGACAGCTTTTGTAATTCAATGTCTTGGCTAACTTGGTAAATGAAATTTAAATGTTTTATGAATTGCTAATTTTATCATTGTTTAAATTGCCATTAACGTCTGCGTCGTAAGAATGCATTTGAAAATATGTAGGCCGCGTTAAACGCGGTCTACACATCGAGAATAGCGTGATAAAATGCATGCCGTAAGGGCCAGTTATATAGCTGAAAAATACCCTGATAATGAGGGAGATTCGATGGATCACAGTCCGTCATGTTAAGTTAAAAGGAAGGAATGGAAAAAATAACATCCCAAGATGCACATAAAGCGGTGTACATCTGCAAACGATTTATGTCCTTAATTATCATATTTTTGGTCATCCCTGCAATGCCCGACAGAACAAGTGCTGTTTATGTGAACTGTGGTCTCGTTATTAGGCAAAGAACACCAACATTTATATTAGTAGTAGCAGTGTCAGTATCCCAGTGTATCAGACCCCTGCGATTACATTTTAATAGTGACGACCGGTATTTTACGATTACATAAAGGCTGGGATATTACGATACACACAACAGTCGACGTGTGGAAAAAATGACCACGTTTTTACAAATAATACTGAGTATTCTTTTTCAACCAATTTTAATTTCTCAATGTCTCCTAAACGTTTCACAAAAGGTCCGTATCCATGTGTTAGGCCTACTGATGGGCTAAATGCCGTCCTTGCGGTACACAATTGTGTGAAAAATATAAACAATATTCTACAGTGTGATAGTCCATCCTGACACATTTTAAGAGTAGTCCAGCAGTACTTGTACCTGCTGCGTTGGAATTAAGAGACGCATGAATATCCACTCCTTTAAAGGCATTAAAAGCTTAAATATTTTCGAGTACCATATGTAGTATTTCTTCAATGGAAATTGAACGGAATTCTAATAAACAATTTCGAAATTATTTTTCCCGGCATTTTTGTTGTTGGATAAAAAAAACTCTGTTTAGCTGAATGATGTATACCTTCTTTGTATCTTTCTGCAAAGGTTTACAACACAGTTTGATATCTGGGGCACTAAAGGTCCCTCCGTACCCCTTTGGTTCCTACGTCTTAATATATGACAGCTAAATTTAATTGAACCCCACCCCGCTGTTCTCATGAACTCCATGCGACACAAAATGTTTTGACTAGACATTTCTCCGTTAACCTACATGTGCAGACCTGTTTATGCACCCCCCCTAACAAAACACACGCACACCCACCGAGAAAATGCCCGTGTGGTGTCCTGGGGGAAAGGGGTGTCAGGAAGCAGGAAATGATTCCTGGGAGCGGAATGTGGGCTATTAAATAGCACTTACTGAACGGGACATCCGTTCATCACCCAGCTGTTCGGTACTGGTGTAAAGGGGGAAGTATCAACCAATTGTAGCTTAAGTTTTCTTCTCTTGTTGAGAATTTTGTTAATCATTGTAGTTTATCTTTTTTTTTATTATTCTGCTCCTTGCTCGGTCTGAATACACTAGTTAAAACAGCCAATACCAGTAAAATATTAACAGACGAGAAGCAGTAGCGAACCGTAATCGGGCGGGTTGGGTGCGGGACCGCGGTTTGACTGGAAGCTTGGGACGGAAATGCCAGGACGGTTGTACTTTTGTCACAGCTTGAGATATTTCAAAGTATACATTATGTCACCAGTCACATACCATCCCACGTGTCTACTGGAGCGGCAAGACCCAGCCTCCCCACTGGGCAAAGTCCCCCTCCAAATCGCAAACACACCATCATTCCTTTTTAGCATCTTCCACTGTCTCTACTTGATCAATTTATTTGCTATGCTATTTATTATTGTATTTGACGGAACTGTAAATCACTCTGTGTAGCACCTCTGTCAGAGCAACTACTATACTTTTACTACAACAACAATAATAATCCTAATAATTATAACAATAATAATTATAATTATTATTAATAACAACAATAATAATCATTAATAATAATATAAATAATTATATGAATAACAATACAAATAATAAATATATTTCTCAATGCATTAAACAATGTTGTGTATTCAGGACAGTGAGGCAGGAGGACCCGAAAAAGAGGCGTAGAACAGGCAATGCATTCTCTCTGGTTTATTCTGATTCAGTGGGAAGAATTCTTTCCGGAATTACAAAATGCACGGATAGAAACTGCAGAGAGTAAGAGAGAGAAAGACAGCAAGACGGAGAGAGCTCTCTTACCCAGAATAAGTAAGATAATCAGATTCAGGCAGCTTCTTACGCTCAACAGGAGTGATTTAACTATTTTTTTTGTTTGTTTGTTTTTAGACATTTGAATGACTTCTGTCTAATTCACCAGGCCCCTGTGAACATTTGTCTATAGAAATAAAATATACATTTCCTGCTTTTAAAAATAGAATAAAGAACACATTGCTTTTAAAAGCATCTATATTTATATGTGTGTACTTTTCTGTTATTCTTTTGTTCCTGAAGATGAGCCCACACCGTAGCATGCACATTGCACATGCAGTTCTGTAAGTAGTTTTTTTTTTGTTGTCTTCGATCACCTCTTCCTTTTGTCTTCTGTCTTTTGAATTCCCTGCATTTAGGTACGTATTCATTTGATGGACTGGTTGTGTTATCCTGGAAATGTGAGGTATTGAGATGAGAGATGCTGTGAGAAGGGTATAGCACTTTACTGTGACAGGGCGAAGACGGTTCCCAGAAACGCGTACTCACTCTGGTGCTCAACATAGGCACACGACGCAGCTATCTTCAGTGCCAAACTTATATCTGCTTCACAGCAGATACGCTTAGGGCTATGTCTGGCCTGAAAGGCAAAGTGACCGAGACCAAGCCAGTCAAAGTCGTACTGACTTCTGTTGTCCACTGAAACTCGGTCGGGTTCCTGACACCCAAGCTCAACACTCAGGTGATCCAACAAGATCAGGCATCAACAGGCTCACTTAAAAGCAAGTACTCTAGCCACAAAGGTCTTTGCGTCAGTTGCTTGATGAGATGGTCATTGCTATAATTTTGCGTACTGGCACCTTCTAGGTACCCATTTCCAATAGTGCATATTCATCATGCCCGTACCTAATATTGAGGGCACCACGGTCAAGTCCTCATTATCTATGCCGCATATCCAATAACTACGATCCGTACTGAGGCTCACCTACGAAGGGCTATCACTTCTGACCTCGCTATTTTAAAAATCTTGAAATTCATTGTTTATATTGGCGCTGGTCCTCTGTCTGCAATTGAACTATTTGACTGGTTGCTTCCATCACTAACTGTTACCTAGGGTGACAATAAATTTCTGCACGTGCTGGTTACAGCACCAACCATATTACCCTGGGGATTGTATATTGAAGAGTATATTATGAAATCAGTTGCTTTACGGAAAATCTATGTCTAGAAACGTATGAGATGTCTCCTACAAAAGCCACCATCTAACAGGCATGACACTGACATACTGACATTGTGGAGATGGAGAGACAGTGAATTACGAAAAAAAGAATGGACACAATGGAATTAGTTCCTGAAGGTTTATGACCGTTACAGACAATGATTTTAAGAACAAATGTACAGAAAGGAAGGTGATCTACCCCAGGAGCCCCACCCACCCAGCGTGAGAACAGAAAGGGCAACTCATCGCAAATCTTACTTCTGAATTGTTCCCATGATTCAAAGCCTTGTCTCATGGAGGGCTATCAAGCAGGCATGACTCTTGGATGAGGAGAGGTGGTTTGGAGAACGGGAAGATGGTGAGTGAAAACCATTCTATGCCAATGAACATCTAAAAGATCTACCTATCCTGTTGTTGTGTGCCAGTCACTCAAATGTAGAAAATGGCATCTGGGGGGCGGCTGGTGGTGATGGAATTTATGGTTTTAAGGCACTGGAATCAATGCACTCTGAACGTGGCAGGGACACCAAATACGGACATACAGGCGCAGCCATTATGGAGGGCTGTGACGGCTGGCCTTCTCTGTGTGCTTTCCGTTAAGGGGCGCGGTGTGTGCCATAACACAGAAGCAGGCGTTTCTGTACCAAGACAGGAAACCGGCTGGATGGCAATGTGACGCAGTGTTCCAGAGAAGCCCTTATAAAAGTGAGTCGACGCGAATGAATCCTCAAAAGACTCACAAAACTGTCATGGGGACAAAGTCTTCAACAGAAGGGCAGGGCTGAGCATATTGATTTAAACAAGAGCTTATCTTAGGGACAAGGAAGAGTGCGGCTGGCAAGGGACAGAATTCCAACAGTTTCATATAGAAGGAAAGTTTGGAAAAGACCAAGCAGTGGCAAGTTTTAAAGAAATAAAAAAAAAAAACATGCATATTTGAAGGATGGCCGTGTGACACAACTTTAGAAACACCGTTGGTGGAGCATAGACGGCAGTACACGCATTGTATCTGTCATCTTGGAATCACACGTCAAAAGTCGGCATTTATCCATTTATTCATGGATGAACATGCGGTACTTGGAGCTGGAATGGACCTGCTTATCCATGTGGCCCATCCATACTCACTATTAAGTGCAAGTTTTAGGAGAGAAAAATATACGATATGATAGATCACTTGAGACCGAAGGATTTTTTTTTTTAACTGACAGGATAGACTTGGCCATTTGTGAAATTCTTGCAAGACCTGAGAGGAAAGAAAAGCACAATCCAGCAGTAGTGTGTGTTTTTTTCATGTCAATCCAAGGACACTTAATTAACTTCCTCTATGTTATCCTCATAACAAGAAGTTGCTAGAAACTACCAAATCGGCTGGGGTAATAACCGACACTAGTGAGACATACAGGCAATACACATATAAAAAGAAACAGAACATACTAGAAAACAGGTAGAAAACTCAGCAATGCATATTCCCAGTTAGGAAGACAGCCTTTTTATGCCGGGAAAAGCTCTGCCATCTTCTCCAATCCTGCTGAGCCTTTTGCCGCACCAACGGCAATTTCAGCTTTGGGTTCTGTTCCTGGAGAGCGCTGACCCAAACGGATGGGGTTTCTCTTCCATCGGGTCTCCTGTCTGTCACTGGGACTGACTAAGGCTCAGAGTCAGCCACAGGCAAATCTACAGGCTTGCTGGGCATGATGGAGAGGAGCCACAATTCTCAGGTCTGCCAGTTTTAGGCTGAGCAAATGCTCTGAGAGTGGATGGAGGCTGCTTAGGGGGGGATATAGAAGTACTCAAAAAAAAAAAAAGCTTGGTGGGCCAAGGCAATGAAATGAGATGAGATGGGAAGGGAATCACTGTAGCTGATATCCATCCATCACTTCATGGACTCAAAAACAGAAAGACACAATTTGGACCGACTACAATGGCAAGAAACAACCGAAAGTTTGCACTGCAGAAAGTCATTATTATTTCTCAGCAGAAACACTGTGTGTCTCAGGGTTCACTTCTCTGAGTGTCTTTGTTGTCTTTCTAGAATCACTGTTGTGCCAATAGACAGCAGACATAGTTCAAATGTGAGATATAAGTTTAATTTTGAATGAAAATGACCTGTGATCAATGGGAGTCCAAGACAGAGGCTGCTTAGATATTTCAGCAGCCTCATGTCCCGTGACATTTTAGATGCATACAGGGAGAAAAGATACTGCAGACAACTGCTTTTGGATCCAAGAGAGCCTTGTGAACATTGTGGTGATGTCATTTTCAATTTATGACAACAAACCAGAGAACCTGCTGTATTTTTTTCCTTCTGGGACGCTACATCTGCATAAAATGAGACCTTTTTAGATACATTCAGAACTGTACAATATCCAGGTAATGTTATGATAGTGTAATATTAAGTAAGGTGAAGATCATGTATGCTAAGATCTATATGGACTGAATCACGTGCAAAAGTATCTGTGTTTTATAGGGTGTATATTTTAATGTATGATGCTCTTTTCAATTTTGAACAGGTCAAAATGAGGTGAAGTGACAGATACCAGAGGGCCGACTGGTGTGAAAACGACAACAAACAGAATGACAGTGATAACCATGATGATCATGGGTGATGATGATGATGACGGAGATGAAGGTGGCAGTAGTGCTAGCCAATCAGCATACTGCTCACTGGTGTGCTTGATGACAGTGAAGAACATGCTCACTGTGACGAAAGTTAAGTATGACTGAAGAGGCCACGTCTTCTTGTCTCCAGCTCAGTAAAAACAAATGGAGGAATAGCTTCAGATTATGAAACTATGGACAACAGGCTGTCGTTACAGCACCTCCTGGTGGCTAAAAATAATGTAGAGCCCTGTCCTCCTAAGTTGCTCCCCAAAGACTCAACAGCACCACCCTACAGTCAATAAACAACCAACACTCACCTGTTTCACATTTCACATACAGGATGTTTCCAGTGCAATCAGAAATCAGATGCCCAGGGTAAATTTTGGAAAGGATTTTGAGGTGCTTGATCATGCCTTTAATGACCGATATTCCGATTATTGTTTGTTCACCCAAATTTGGAACTACAAACACAGTCAGACATCTTGAAATTCATAGTGTACGGAAAGTGTGCATTCCATCACCTTCAGGCAAGCAGGAAACTGAACGAAACATTCTTCAAATTAGTTCGAGAAGTGCCTCAGATTGGTACAGGATGCCTCCAAGCACATTTTTTTTTTCTGGTCAGGTAAACGCATTGAGGGCTTGGAATCTGGGATCAGGGGTCGCTGTTGGGTCTTTGAGAAGGTGTGGCTTCATCAGCTCAACTGAAGCTTGACCCCTCCAGTATGGTTTCAGTCCAGTTCAGAACCCCAGTTGTCAGGATCAGTCGAAGGTGCAGGCGTGAGTTTGAGCCCCCCCCCCGTCTCTGTAAATATACATGGTAATCCCAAAATTTTGGTAGGGTCATGTCCTTGCTGTCCATGCCCAAAATCTACGCCCTTGGTGCAGACCTGCCTCTATGTTCATGCTACTTTCACTATAAACAGGTGATAACCACAAAAAGCCAATGTGGTTCAGCACTCAATGCCAAACAAGCCTTCTCAGTCATTCAGAAGGGTAGCAGTCTCAGCCCTCACATGACTCTTGGTGCCTGGAGCTAAGAACTGGTTTTCAATGCCATGGCATCTGTCCCACAATGCACCTGTTTTAAGCAGATGCATTGTGTTCACAATCCCAGGACCCGAACAGCAAACAGAGAAAAACTAATGACAATACAATAATGGTACCCAAAGTGACCACAGTTGACTCCAAACACATAAAACAAGTTTACAAGAGATCGGCTCTCTTATAATCATCATCATTACCATCATTATATATATTTACCTATAATAATTTATTATAATTAACTCTAAAAGCTGAGAAATTCTCCCTTTCTCTCTTCTGTACATTCTCCTCTTTTTATATTTTCTTTCTTTATTTATCTATGTATTTTTTTTCTTTTGGGAAACCAAAGACTCTAAAGCTCCACTAGGGGCCGCTATGTACAAATCTGTTCAACACCCCAACCCCACCGGTAATTTGTATTTATCAATATAAAAGCAATAAATAATAATAATATAGTGCATACGTTTCATGGTACATTTGCTCTGCTACCATTATCTTGGAATGACTTACAAAAATACAGTGGAATAATGTGTCACTGTCCAATTCAACAACGTTTTATTCTGATAGACAGAGAGAAAGAAAGAATTTCTACAGACTTATAAAAGGACTGGAAGATACTCTCCCATCATACAGTAAAGCTTCTCTCTGTTAAATATATATATATATTTATCATTCATGCAGGATTCCATCAGAGTTTACTCTAGAGGGTCAAACAAGGCTGAACAGGTGCAACAAAATAATCAAGCTCGAATGTTCAAGTAGAATTAGACGAAGCAATAGAAGAAATACTTAACGATTTGTTCAGTTTTTTTCACTTCTTTCTTTTCCATTGTTTTCCTGGTTTGGGCCAGTATACGGGAAAGTCGGAAGGAGGGGGGGTGGGTGGCAGAAGGCATTCATCTTTACATCCGCCCAGCCCCCCCCCCCCAAAAAAAAACACTGTCCTGATGTCGCCGTGCTACACTGCTGCCCGAAAGGGAAGCTGAAGTCACAGTCAGCATTAGTGTCACTAACAGTAAACAGTGATGATAAAACTCATCAATACCGGCCAACATAGAGGTTGGTTTTTGCAGTAAATGCAGTTCAGTCTTTGAAGGAAAAGTGGCCGTTCTCTCTTTCTGTTGTTTTTTTTCCCAAGGTTGTTTTCTTGGAGGCAAAGGGTGTGTTTTTGTTGTTTTTTTTCTTAGTTCCCATGGAAATGGGACAAGGATGTGTGCGTGTGTTTGCTTTGGGGGTAGGTCGTGCATTATGGGGTGGGGGGCGATATTTCCTGCCGCACTGGGAACAGCCAATAAGCTCTGGGCTAGGCGTCGGACAGCACCTTCATATCAGGTGGTGGCAGCTCGACCTGGAAGTGTTTCACTTGGACAGGAAGTGGATGTTGGTGTACCAAGACAGAATACCAGTAGGGGTGCTGTGATAAGCACATTGGTATATTAACAGCATGGTTAGTTAAGCCCATGCTCCCACCGTCTCAGTGGAAATGACCCAAACATCATATTGTTTGAAACATTTATAGAAATGTACGCTAAATATATATATTTTTTCATGCTTCATACACAAAAATATAAGTTTTGTTGTGTGCCGTACCGCACAAATTCACATTTTGTTATTTCTTAGCTATTTACTCCTGCTTAGTGCACTGAGCCATACCTCTAACATGTTAGTGCTCAATGTTATTAATGCCGAATGAATGAGATCCTGAAAGTATGTATCAGTAAAAAGCCGGAATGTTTCTGGTGGCAGAGGGGGCGTTTCCGTAACCTCACGTGAAGGTGCTTCCAGACAGCTAGCCTGTAGCCTTTAGCATCCAGCGCAGAGCGACGCCGCTTCTCCCATGCCTGCGTCTCCCCTCTGCTCCGGCCTCCTCTGACCGCCTCCCCACTTCTCGAGCGGACGGAAGAGACAAAAAAAACAAAAAAAAAAAAAAACAAACCAACATGCCGTCTCTCCCGCTTCGCAGTTCAGGGTGTTTCCTCAGGCTACTGCCTCCCAATCCACCTTCCCCAGGATCCAGGAGTCCCACAGCGCCACCCCACCTGCCCCCGTGGCTAGCACCAGTCGTCTTCATCGGTCTCACTGTATGGTTCATGAGGTCCTTTCCTGGGTCCTCTCGGGTGGGGGGGGCGGTGAGTTGCCAGGTGGGGGCTGCGCCGGTGGGGGGAGGGCGAGCGGTAGCCATTGGGC
>JABFEA020000098.1:5732690-5745628 GCA_019775915.2 Cyphomyrus plagiostoma
GCCCGGGGGCCCGTCCCGGGGCGCGCGGGGGGGGGGGGGGGGGGGCGGGCCCGGGGGGGGGCGGCGCGGGGGGGGGGCGGGCGCGCGGTCGCCATGGGCCCGCGGGGGGGGGGGCGGGTGGACGTGAGGGTTGGGCGGATGGCGGGAAGTCCTAGGTGAGTGTGGGTGCGGGTTGCCCTGGGGGGTGCCCTGGGGGGTGCCCTGGTCATAGGCGGGTGGCTCGTGTCGGTCGTACTTGTAGTCCTGGCTATAGGGGACGCTGTCATTGTCCGTGGGGGGAGCCCAGTGCTGGGCGTGGCGGCCAGAGCGTGGGGAGCCTTGCTTGGGCTCAGGAGAAATGCGGCGAAGGGTGGGGGAAGCCAGTCGGCTCTGCTGGCCCCCCTGGGGGGGGTTGGCAGCCTTACGGACCATGGTGACGTGCGGCCGGGGTGTTGAGGGGGTGGGGGGCAGCTGGCGGCGGCCGCGGCAGGGTGTGCTGGTGCCGGAGGTCGAGGGGATGGGGCTCCCGCTCACAGAACTACTGCCCTACATGAAAAGCGAAACAAAGCAAATAAAAAGGCACCACAAAATTACCAAGAAAAGGAGAAGAACGAGACGACGAGGGAAGAAGGGGGGGGGCGACGTGGAAAATAATAGAACACCGGAGAGTGAGAGAAAGAGAGAGAGAAAGGCAAGGAATCCCAGAGAGTAAACGGACACAAAAAAAAAAACGACAAGGACAAAATAAGATTAAAAAAACAACAACGACAGAGAAAGAGAAATTGTTTTATGTGAGCTCTCAGGAATTAAAGCGTCTGATTTCTGCACTCAGGCTGGCTCTGAAGCTGGGGCTCGTCCGCGCAGATGGACATCGGGGAACGCCTAAATGCCCATGTGCGTGTCACATAAATAAACATCTATGGAGACAGAAGCTTTAAGGTCAGTGTTTAAGGTATATCTGTGGGTGCAGTGCAAGGGCATAGTTAGGGCAGTAAAGGCATCGTCCCCACATTCTCCATCTCTAGTGACGCTCCTGTTACAGTGTATAACATGGTGTATAAAATGCTGTATAACATGGTGTATAACACGCTGTATAACATGGTGTATAACGTGGCCCAGCATGGGAGTACAGGGCTAAGCGTGTGTGTCTCTGCCCGCGTTTGGATTGCCGAGGGGTCAGTAGGCATGGAACCCACCTGCCTGTGGGTCCGGCCCTCGCTGGGAGAGCGGGACCAGTGGCGGTCTCTGTCGTGGAGCCGGCGGCCGGGCTCGCCTCGCTCGTACCCGTAGTGCTCCTTGTCCACGGAGCTGTGGTGGTGATGGTGATGGTGGTGGTGGTGGGGTCGCCGCTCCTTGGCGCGGCCGCGTTCCCGCTCCCGTTCCCGCTCCCGCTCCTTGGCTGGCAGGTCCCCTGACTGCGTGGTGGTGCTGAGATCGGTGCCGAGCCCTGCCGATTGCAGCCAGTGAGGGCCCAGCGCTCAGCCTCCTTCCAGACTCACTGTGGATCTGCTCTGTGTCCCTCTTATACCAAAGCTATGGCATTTCTGTATGCTACAGGGGCGTGGGGGTCCTGCTTCAGCTGCATCATATACACACACATACCTGATAACTCCCCATTACCCTTCCTGCTCTCCCATCCAGGTCTCCCCTAATCCAGCGTTTCTACACTTGGTCCTCAGGGTCTCCCCAGACAGTTCAAGTTTTCGCTCCCTCCCAGCTCCCTGCCGGGTACAAGCGTGGCCTGTCTGGGGGTGTCCCAGGACCAGGCTGGAAAGCACAGCCCTAAATGATGCCCTGGTACAGGGTTCAGACTCTGCAATCTGCTACTGGATGGGTGGTTATGGATATATGGACATTTATCCTAGAAGAATGCCGGAGGGGAGTTTAACCTAAACCCACACGTTTGTAATTATATCCTTGTGGGTACTCTCCATTCATTTCTATGGGGGAAAGTCTATCCCAGCATGACGCCCTTAACCCCTACCCAGCCAGTTTTGATTGCATTTGCAGATCATTGTGGGAACCAGAAAAATGGTCCCCACATGGAAAAAACAGGCTTTTATGACGTTGTGGGGAAGATTTGGTCCCCACAATGTAATATAAACCTAATCCACACACACACACACACACACACACAGTTACACCCAATGGGGAATTTAGACACACCACGTCACCCAAACCACATGTGTTTGAACAAACGGAGCACAGAGCTAGGGGGTGTGAGGTGACAGTCATCTACTGAGGCACCATACTGCCCCCTAGATATTTTACTGAAAATGAATGCAGTTTCTCATTCAACTACATTCAGTTGGCATATATGAGTTCAAGCTGTACTTATAATATGATATATATATGAAGAAAGACCCTCCCCCCGGCAGGGCGTCCCTAATGGGTTTCAGGGTGTGTCAATCTGTCTCCCAGCAATAACAGAGCGACAGGCCGTCCTTTCAGAAGAACCTACCGTGTAGCTCTGCAGATGGGTTGAATGCACAAGTTCTCGTATCGATTAGTTAGGTCTGAATTTTCTGGTTATATAACTGGCTGTGGATGATTGTGACGCCCGTGACCTCTGACCCAGTGTTCCTGGCCTGTACCCGGCATCTTTATCTCTCTGACTTCGCAATCCTTTTCCTGGACCCGCAGGCGTCGAGTGGCACGTCCCTGAATGCGTCCCTGATCCCTGTCTCGTGTCCCCGTGCGGCCCAGGTCTTGACGAGGCTCCACGCGGACCTGGGGCCCTGCCGCCCACACTTACAGCCCTGACCTGTGTCTGCGTCGGTGTAGCGGCTCAGCGACCTCTGGGAGGCTAGGTGGCTCCGCTCGTGGCGCCGGTGCCCGTGCCTCTGGCTGTCCTCGGGGATCACCCTCTCCAGCGAGTAGTCGTCCAGCTGCATACCCCTCCCGGAACGTCCCTGGCAAAGGAAGCAAGCGAAACACTTGAGGGGGGTGGTGTCAGCGATGGTCAATGGAGGGATAGTGGACATTCGGGGGGGATCAAGGATTGTAGTGTCACTGGGGGGGGAGTTTGTGCTGTCGCCCCCTGTGGGCAGGGCTGTCAGCGCAGGCATGCGTCGGGATCCTGGATGGTCCTGCCCTGTAGGGGGCGCTGTGATGGATGCCTCGCATACGTCTTTACTTGAAGCCTGGCATCTCTGTCATCTGGTGCTCCCCCCCCACCACCATTGGTCCCCAACCTCACAGCACAGTGGGTTTCCATCTCCAGGCCCTCATCTTCCTGGCTGTCCCATCGCCGGTCCAGTGCCTCGAACTCGGCTGTCTGCCTGCTGGCGTCTCTCCTTGATCCCGAAACCCAGAGCTGCTCCGCCTCTCAGGCATGAGGCAGGGCGGCGGAGGGGCCCCCGGCGCCCCAGACGATGCGGGAGAAGCGACAGCCAATGGGAACAGGCCATGTCGCAGGCAGGGAGGGAACAGGACAAAGAGAGGAGTTCCTCCGTCTGCGGTGTCCCAGCAGAGCAGCGTCCTGGCTGCAGGACGCCTGTGGGCGGCTGCAGGACGGCTGTGGGTGGCTGCAGCACTCGCAGACTTTACTGCAGTTATTATTGCCGATTTAAAATTGGTTTCAGTGCCACCCTCAGGCCGAAAACGGCCTGAATTTGCGGGAACGTCTGTGATCTTGTTTTGCTTAAAAGCAAATAATTATTTTTGAATTAAATGCAGGGGGAATGATATTACATAGAAAAAAATTTGAGACGAAACTCTTACTCCGTCAGCCAAATATAAGTGGGCTAATTGCATCCAAATTTGGTCATATGATCTGTGCCTGGGAGGAATGCCCCTGTAGTGGCATAGCTAAATTGGGGTTTATAGGGCTGGCAAAGTGGGGGTGGGGGGGGGGGGTGGGGGAACAGACACCGAGGTTATTTCCATGGGGTCTGGGTCGTCTCCGCTGCTGAACAAGCAGGCAGGCAAGCGAGCGGGTCACAGACACAGTGACATTATAGGGACAGACGACAACAGTACAAGGCCACCGAGGGGACGCCCAGGAGGGACGAGGAAGAGGGACGGGGTGCAAGATTGGGTTTTAGGGCCAGAGAAGAGTTAAGAGGTTGAAGGTGAGAGGGAGCATAACATTCGTAACATTCCCCCAAGGGGAGAGTGGAAAGGAGGGATAAGTGGTGGGCATGCAGGAGAAA
Source organism: Cyphomyrus plagiostoma (assembly GCA_019775915.2). Lineage (NCBI taxonomy): Eukaryota > Metazoa > Chordata > Actinopteri > Osteoglossiformes > Mormyridae > Cyphomyrus > Cyphomyrus plagiostoma. The sequence continues at coordinate 5,736,824 of JABFEA020000098.1, forward strand.
AGAGCAGGCAGAGGTATCAAGAAGAGAGAGGAACAGAAGAAGGGGCACGAGAAAAAATAAAAAAATGAAAGAAGAGGAGAAAGCAGAAAGAAAAGCCAGTTAGACAAAGAGACTGGAGACCGCGAAAGAGACGGAAAGAGAGATGGAACGGTAGCACGGCTCACAAGGCCCCGGGGGATACCCCACACACACCATGAGGGGCGGGGCTCAGGTCCCGGAGGATACCCCACACACACCATGAGGGACGGGGCTCAGGCCCCGGGGGATACCCCACACACACCATGAGGGATGGGGCTCAGGCCCCGGGGGATACCCCACACACACCATGAGGGGCGGGGCTCCGGTCCCGGGGGATACCTCACACACACCATGAGGGACATGGGTCAAGCCCCGGGGGATACCCCACACACACTATGAGGGATAGGTTTCAGGCCCGGGGGGATACCCCACACGCAGTATGAGGGATAGGGTTCAGGCCCTGGGGGAAACTCCACGTGCAAGCACACACACACACACACACACCCTGGCCTCTTGCTGTGTTGCCATGGTAATATCGTGTGGGGTTTATCTTGACTGACCCACAGCTGCCCTGCCTACCTAGGTTTTAAAAAGGAACAAGCACACGCCCATTTTGGCGAGACTTGACCGATGTAAAAGACAGGAAGAAGGAGACAGAGAACGACAAAAACAGACGGCGATTAGGGATACAAGTGTGTGTGTGGGGGGGCGTTCTATTGTATTGGGTGTCTTGGCTGCATTCTTCCTTCGACTAGGTCACCCCTCTGCAGTTCACTTAGGTGTCTGCCTGTCCCTCACCTCCTGGAAGTGAAACCCCCCCCCTACTTTGGAGATCCTCAGCTCTGCACTGAATTCCGGGGGGGGACATACCGAACAACGGAGCGTGTGGCGACGGGCCAGAGGTGAAGAGTGGAGAAGATGGAGAGAGGTGAGGATGGGGAGAGGGCGGGGGGTGGAAGGGTGGTGGTGCTCACTTGGTAGTCTGCTGAAAGGCGGGGCATGGAAGTGGCCCTCCCATGGCCTTCCACTGGGGGGCAGTGCTCACTGTCCGAGTAACCGTCTCGCCTCATCTCTCTCATCTCTACTGTCTGCAAAACAAAGGGGGGGGGGGGTAGGTGTGACTATCACTAGTCTGGGGGGGGCAAACCTGGTTTAGCGCAGGTGTGCATCAGCAGGCACCCGGGGAATAAGCCAGACAGTGCCCCGGCATGCCGGCATGAGCTGCCGCTGTACCGAGCCCCCTAACGAGCCCGCCGTAAGTCCATCTGCGTGTCCATCGGTGTCAAAGCCGGGTCCCCACCGCAGGGCTGGGCTGAGGGGGGCGCTCTGCCAGGGTGCGGGACATGGGCGTGGAAGGAATCCAGGACGGGAGTCAAAACTCGACGGTGAGGATGGCGGCTCATTTGTGAGCTGATTTTTTTTTTTTGGGGGAGGGGGTACAGATGGAACTGTGTGTTGAAGAAGTGTAGATGGTGTGAGGGGGCATATGGCTTCATAGACACAAACTGAATTGTGAGTTGGGCACATCAAGGGACTGATCACATATGATCTGTGCCTGATTTTTAAGACTAAATAACACGGCTAACATGGATTGTTTGAGTGTTTATCACATTATTCCTGTTAAAAGAGGGCTGTAGGAACCCATGAGAGGCAATATTCTGCCCAGTTCCATCGATTGTGTCTGTAATATTATTAATCTTAATTTTGTCAGGATCAGCCCCTACCCCAGGGGTGGGCAATCTTATCTGCAAAGGGCTGCTCTGTGTGCAGGTTTTCGCTGCAACTCCCTAATTATATTACTAATTAGAGGACTGATTGGCTGAAGAGTCCTCACACCTGGGTTTGAACAGCTGACCTACAGGTTATCCCAAAAACCTGCACACACACCGGCCCTTTGAGGATGAGATTGCCCACCCCTGCCCTACCCTGTCCTGTTTTTTTCCCTGTCTGGCCAGCAGGTGTCACTGGTCACCCCTTTCCTAATGTTTGAGTCCTTCATGATAATGACACACACCCAAGTCTTGTTAGTCCTGGCTATACTGTTTGAGGCCGTAGTATTTTTAATGACCCTCACCCGTGCCTCGCTGCTCCCAGCCACAGTGTTTGCTTGGTTATAGCCGCCACCTGTCCCTTCTGGCAGGCCTTGCCTGCACTTACTCTGTTCTCCAGTTGGTCATTGCGTTGCTCACTGCCTGTGCTGCTTTGTGTTTTGTTCTGTGCTTTGCTGGTCCCCACAATGTAATATAAACATAATCCACATAGATACACAGACACACACCTATAATGGAAGTTGACGAGTGTCTGCTTTGTACACAATAAAGAAAGGTTGTATTGAAATATCTTCCTCACTGTTTTAATTGAAAACAGTGTTTTCAGCTCTGGTGCCAGACATTTGCATTGTGTGATACATTAACCGTGCTCAGCCGTACCTGCACAACGGCGTTACCAAGTTAAGACTGGACTTCTAACTGAGCAACGCAAGACACCGTAGCACAGTCCTACTGGGCATCTCACCGTCTCCAAGGTCTTTCTGTCATTTTTTGGGTGGCATCAGTGAACGGCACATAGTCCTCCTCCAGGCCAACTAGCACATTTCACAGGCGCCTGTGCCTATTGCATCCAGAACCTTCCACAGGTCTCTCTAAAGGAGAGTCAATCACTCGCAAGGGGCAAATGAATGTGACTCAGCACAGAGAGAATGCACTGGTGTATAGAGTGAAGACCAGTCAGCTTCAACAGTCCATAGGTTCTCCTGGATCCAACTTCAAAGGTTATGACTTAAACACAGATATTTTTTGGTACTAGTTCAAGTTCGTACATTTTACAACTTTTGCCCTCCGTGGCTGTTTGAGATACTGCAAAATTTATCTGAAAGTCATTATTTGGGGTTTTGTGCTTGCGTGTACATGTCTTACCCCAGGGTCGTGCTGGTTGCTGCGCAAGTCGTCCAGGTGTGGCCTCTCTGGACTCCAGCTGTCAGCTTTCCGGAACATCTCCTGTGAGCGTGAGCCTACCCAAGGCTGGCTGTCTATCATGCCTCCTGCTGGGGGCCTGTGAGAGTACGACAGGAAATCTAAGTTTGGGGGGGGGGGGGGACACTCTGGTCCACCTGTGGCCTTAAGGAAAACTGCAACAGAGGAGACAACTTACAAAGTGCTGACTGGTTCTGGACGTGTTTCTGGGGGGCAGGTGCCTCCTTGGCCTCCGTCCTTGGCTGGGGAAGGTGGCTCCATGCGTTGAAACATTAATGGTGTTCGATTCTGTGTGAGAAACGACATGGTTCTATAATTGGTCTCACACTCTAATGGGAAAACGAATCACAACGTCTGCAGTACAAACGAAGGGCTCCGGCAACAGCAGAGGTACTCTCGACAGTCCGAAGGCTGTGCTGTCCTGCGGGCACCAGAAACTGACTATGCTAATATAAAAAAAGACTGGCTGTTGAAAGCAGTATTCCAACAAGTTCGATTCAGTGACCCTGTGGTTCTTGTACGCTGGGCGCGCTACATTATTGGAGAACAATAAATCACAGCGGTATGTTAGCTAAAGGCAGAGAGACACTGGAGAATAATTATGTTCTCCAGTATATTAAAAAACAGCTTAGAGATAATTACGTCTTGTCGCCAACTGATACCCAGGGATTCATAGAATTGCCTCAAAATGTGTCTAATCCGGTGGCACAATGGTACTAAGGATGATGAAGAGAGCTGGGTCCTTCAGAGTTCAGTGTTCACCAAAGAGAACAAGCCCAACACATCAAGAGCTAGAAATGGAGGCCAGTGAGAGAACAAACAAGCAGAAATGTGCATCGCCGATCTGAAATCAACGGAGGAACTTGTCAGTCAAAAGTCTAACACAGTTCGAACTCTGCATTGAAGGCTGGAGAAACACAGGACAGACATACCAGAACAAGTAAGAAGGGGTGCAGAAGAATGAGGTAAGGAAAGAAGCCGGGCCATGGGTTGGAGTGTATGAGGAAAGCTTATACACCGAGGGAACATGCGGATCATACACAGACTCCAACTTGAAACAGAACCGTCCATGGATGTTGAGAGGACTTGTGCAGGATATTGGCAAAATTTCTCTGCTAGGCAATACAGGTGATGTTGGAACCTCACACCATCCATCTACTTATGTATTGTAGCAGCATATCCATAAGCTTCATAAGAAGAGACGTTGCAGGATGGATGGTTCATGGCATGTAACTTCAAGGTGTTCATGAATCAGGAATAGTCATGGGGAAACAACCTTTTAGGGCGTTCCTGGGGAACGAGCATATTTAATGGGGGGGGGGGGTCTGTTTATTGAATACAAGCTAATAATACTCTTTATGGGCCTCCAGTCACCCTACGCCTGAAACCGACAGTATGCATGATCTACTTCATAACAGGACCACAAAGAGGCACCAGAGTAACCACTGAGTTTGTCGTTCTGTCAGGGTAAGCAAAGGCTGCCTATTTCAGGTAAACATCGACTTGAACAATCGACTGTTGGGACAGATGAGCTCTAGTTTTGCAGACTGCAGCAGGGATCAGGCAGTGATCACATGTACGGTGTGGTCTCTAAAGCGATGGAGGGCAGGGGTCCGCAGGAGATGCAGGAGAGGAAAAGAGGATACGGAGACCGTGAAGTGGGAGGCAGTGGTGGAGGTAGAGCAGGTTCTCGATGTGGCGAGAGAGCACATGGATAGCCCGTGTGGTGAAGCCGAACCGGTACCTGCTCCTCCCGCAGAGCTTGAAGCTTCTTAGACTTGCTCTGTCGGTAGTACTCCATGATCATCATGGCTGCATAGATCTTCCCTACGGTCAAGTCGGTTGCTGCCAGGAGGAACAAAGCGTTACCGTGAGCGATTAGTGGATGTGAGATGGATCTCGGGCTGGGGGAACGGGAGCGGTAGACGACATAAAGCACAGGCATGCTAAGTCGCATACGACGTTTCCTAGCAATCAGGAATGTTCTACAAAACCAGCTTCGATTCTGAGTGGATTTAGCATTCATGGGAAGGTGTGGAGTGGTCTTGGTTGCAGCATATTGTGTCACATGATGCTTCCAGCAGTCACTGAGAAGATACTGGGTAGTATTGCATAGGACTGGGCTGGGCTCCAGTACAGTGCCGTCTAACAATCTGGAATACGGAAGCAGAAATGGCAAGCTATGCTTGTTCAGGGCGTCCTAAGCAGTGAATGGTGCTGAATGAGACAGAAGCTGTTTTCTAGTGGTCAGGTGATTTGGGGAACCAATCCCTTTGCGGCTCACCCTTGTGTGGGGTAACCAGCATGTCCAGGTTCTTCTGAGAGAGGTTGGGCCATATGGCCATCATCTCTTTCCGCAGCTCTGCATCCATCTGGTGTTTGTCTGCGCCCCCTGTTCATGGGCATCGACACACACGCACAAATATGGACACACGGGAGTACAGGCCCCCGCGTGCGCATACAACAGCCTAAATACACAGCTAAATCACAGGCGTGCATCTGCACGTGGGCGTGGTTATTTTTGTGGATAAGTGCTTGAAGACACCACCAGAAGGTTGCCCCCACTGTGATTACACTGTCTGGGGGAGGAACTGTCTCTGTAAGCCATGTCTCACCAATGGATCTCCAGCCACGGAGATCAGCAGAAAAGGCCACTTTAGCCACCCTAAAATATTATTATTTGTATGCCTGCCTTTGCGCTACTTATAGGAATGTTGTATTAAATGTTAATATAAGCCTATTGCTATTGGTATCACTGGATAGCCATATCTAGCGGCATAAAGGCTTTACTCATAATAGAATTTTCAGGGTTTAAATGGCAGCCTGATGACTGTAAGGCAAAGGAGGACTTTGAGATCCTCACGTACCCTTGGCTATCTTGATATCCAGCGCTGTGCGGATTAAGGCCATGAGGGTAGAGTTGAAATAGACAGTGTTGTCGTCACCGACTGGCAGGTCCATCCTTAGCAATCTCTGTGGAGAGTCAGTCAAGGTGGATGAGGGAAGGGGGTTTTGGAAGGTTGGGCTGGCGTGTTCTGATCCTCATGGAAGGGGGGAGGGACAGGGGAGGCGAGATTCAGAGGGGGGCGCTCTATAGACTTTGACGTCTTTATGCTTCAGCGTTTGGTGTTCATTTAAAGACCAGGACCAACATTGCTTGACCGATTCGTCTATATAGTTCCAGAATTTGGGAGAAATCGAGCCTAACCCTATTGTCACTTTCATTTCCATTCAATTGCCATGATCAGAATGCTCCGGACCCTACAATAGTTTTTGTGCTAATCCATTCAAGTCCCTGAGTGCTTGTGAGGGCCATGATTTCCAGTCCAAGAACTGGACTGGTGACTATTAATTTACTAATTCTGAGCCCAGGCAGGAATCCACTCTCAAAGTGCGCCAGCAAGCGCTGTCAACCCGTATTACTTCTGCAAATATACAGCTAGGTGTGTTTCACCTTAAGCAATACAATGAGCTGTAAACACAATCATCAATTCAGTGTAACCCTATAATAATACATCCAAAGGAGCCTTTATATATATATATGTTTATAGTTGTGTAAATGATTGATATACAATGAGTCCTTACCACTAACGCACAAATGTTTGCATTTTAATAAAATGTCCTAATAAGGGCCCCCACAAGCATTGAACAGCAGCATTGCAGTCATCGTTTCAAATGTTCTTATCTTAGGGTGATATTTGGGCGCGGGGGGAAACCCCCCCCAGCCATAGAGCCCCCCGCCTCGAAGGAGGTTCCCTGATTCTTCACAGAATAGTTCCTTGCTCAAACCAACAGATAAATGAAGGATTGGAAACAGGGAGCTGAATGCTTTGTGTTCAGCCTTCATTTATCGTTTCTCTGGTCCACCACAGAGTACCGAAGTACTCGCAAGCACATGACTGTCAGCGTGTCAGGCTGGCCGCTCAACACGCGTGGGCGCATGTCGCCACGATGCAGCCCGCCACCTCCACTGCCCAAGCGCAGCCATGCAGCAAGACAATTCCCAGACCCCATGCAGCATGCGGCAGGTGCATAACACTCACTACGGGACAGGCAGCAGCGCAACCATGCACAGAAAGCATTGCTGGTTTGGTTCGGTTATTTTTATTTTTTTAGTTTTTATTAGTTGAGTACAAACTTACTAAGACTCATTCACTGCTAGCCTAAAACAATGGTGCGAATCAGATTTTTTTACAGATAGTCTGACGTTAGTGCAATCTACAGGGTTAGACTATATTAACATTCCTCAGAGAAAGTGAAAAAAGTAATGGTTTGACCAACCAAATTTAGGGAGAATAAGCAAATGCAGGGAAAAATGTTATTGTAGAGTTATGGGGTCATACTACAAAAAAGGTTCAAGAAAGTGCATTGTTAGAGAATCAAAGAAAAAATGTAGTTGAGTCATGGAAGGGAGGTAGGAAGAAGACAAGCAGGAACAGGATGAGGAAATGGGAGGTAAAGAAATGAGGAACGATATCCAAGTTGGCCAACGATATCCAAGCTGGCCAACGATATCTAAGCTGGCCAACGATATCCAAGCTGGCCAACGATATCTAAGCTGGCCATGTCCACTAAGCAGGGGTCATACTGAAGGCTGAAGCTCCTACAACTTCAGCAGGAAAGATCTGGGGTGACTAGGAGGCGCTGGATGGTACAGGATGCCACGGACTTTCACTTTCAGATTAGGGGAAACCATCTCATCAGTGTGCTTAATCACACAATGATTTGCTGGGAGCTGACATACAGCTCTAGAAAAAATTAAGACACCACAGCAAAACTTTTTCAGTTTATGGGTAAAATATACATTTTTTTTTTCTAAACTGCAGCCTGGCTTTTCTCTGTTCCTCATTAATGAAGGGCTTCTTCCTTGCTTTCTGGGTCTTCAGTCCTGCTTCTAGGAGCCTGATACAAACTATCCTAGCAATGCACCTCACAACACAAACGTTTCACATTTTTTTGAAGGTTACTTGAGGTCATCCTCCGATTTTTGAGGCACTGCTGGATACACTGACAGTCGTCTCTGTCATTAGAAAGTCACTTCTGTCCTCTGCCTGCCTGGCTTTTTGGTCACTGCCAGTGTCTCCTGCTTCCCCTGGTTCTTGTGTACTGCCGTCTTAGAACCTTTCAGCTGGGAAGCAGTTCGCAGTGTAGCCTTCTGGCAGCAGAACCAGGGTTATACCAGGAATCGAAAGTGCAGAATTTTAAAAAAATAGAGTGGTCTCTTAATTCGTTCCAGAGCCGTATGTTTGATCTCCTATGCAAGCCTATTCCTCCCCCATTTAATCAGTACAGAAGCCCACAGTAGCTGAGCTGTGGACCTTGGGAGGGGTTCCATTTGGACAACAGGCCCAGACCCGTGGGAAAGCAACCACGAGGGGGGAAGAAGATTCAGGTGGGACGGAGCAGCAGTGGCAGAAGAGCATTCGGGAGGATGTGGACCAGGTGATGTGGTCCCCTTTCTGGGGTGAGCTTCTACTGAACACTCTCCCAAAGCACCTTTCCCATCTCCCTCATGACCCAGCAGCCCCTTAAATATCCTTCTCCTATCTACTGTGTCCTACTATATGCATCTATGGGACACTTAGCTTAAACCTTCAAACCGTGCAACCGTTTCCGCTGCTCCCTTTGCAGCCTGAGGCTTCGCTAATCATGGATTCGGCCACGAAAGCGTTTAGGCAGCAGTGACCTGGACGTCCTGCTGAGCCAGGAGTCGAAACTGAAACAGAAGCCGATCTTGTGTATGAGGGACATCAGCCACAAATAGAAAAAGTGTTGGTCGTGGCCAGGTAAATGGGGAAAACAGGGAGGGGGGGGC
>JABFEA020000098.1:5753633-5773243 GCA_019775915.2 Cyphomyrus plagiostoma
AATAGTTTTATTTATATATATATATATATATATATATAAATATATTTATATAATATATATATTGATGGATAGGAGTGCATTGATTAGCAACCAGAAGACGTGGTTGTTATGGAGACACCAATTCATGGATGGACACGAGTTTTATAGTGCATTTTGATTGGATGAATTTATCAGAAGGCGTAGACGCCAACAAAGCAGTATAAAGAAAGCATGTAAAAAGATAAAACAAGAAATAATCATTATGCTTATACTGTAGGGATAAACTTAGTTTAATCAAATGTTTTCACATATGCAAGCTATCATTTTGTGATCACATGTGTCATAACAGGCAGAATTTGATTCAAAAACTCCCATTTACACTAATTCTGGTAAAGATGCTTTAGACATATGCAACACATTTTCACACCAGACACAATCTATACCGACTAGACAACTACATCTCCAAATGTTCATAGAAAAAATGCTGAATTCTTCTTATTATAACCTGTACACAGACAGACATTTAACCAACAGAATCACTTGAACATTACCCACCCATTATCCCGATTAACTTTCTGTATCTATGATTAAATGTTAGTCACAGCAAAATGATTCTTTGTCTGAAGCTACTCTTGCAGTAACCAATGAGACAGTTCTAAGGGAGTTTTGCCTTTCCGATTCTTAATAGTTCATAAGAGGCCATGCTACACAGCGAACACAAACATGACAACATCTCACCACACTCGCCTTCCCCCTACTTACCCATATCTCTGTCACTAAAATGTCAGTGATGCTCCCAAGGACTGTCACACAATCGAAAATATTCCACGCATCTTTGAAATAATTCTTTAGTAGGAAGGGAACAGACAGGAGGAAGCCTGTTAGCATATTAACATGTACAGAATGGTGGCGATTTAGTCTTCAACAACAAAGCCATGTCACAGTCAACAAAATACAGCACGTGATCTGACCTACATCTCAACCAGAACCATAACACGCATATGGGATGCATATACTTTTGATTTATCCCAAATATTTTCTAAAATCTACCACAAAGTTCTGCTCAGTACTGTCTGCCTTACTCATTTCCTTTTCTCTTTACATCAGCTTCACGAGGCCATGTTCTGTTCTTAGTTACAGTTAGAACTGCCTCTGCATTTTCCCACTTTTTGTACTTTGCTGTAAAACGTAACCCTGGCAGGTACAACCCTATAAACAAACAAGATATGACTGGATCGTCATCTCTGGTCAGCTGGCTGGAGTGAGATTTTCGATTCGCCACAAGTCTGCACACACATGCACACGCATTGACATGGATGCGACAATTTTATTACCTTGTAAATAGTCTGTATTGGCTTGCATACTGTCCCAATGCTTTTGATGTAGCGAACTTTAGGATTATAATCGAGTAATACAGATTTACTTTAAGACTTCTTGCGTGAGGTTGTCACGACAGACGCTAAGAGTTGGCGACCCTGCTATAAACATAAAGCTCATGCCTTGTAGATCATCGTACACTCACCAGAAATCCAAAGGCAATGATCTTCAGCACGCACTCCATGGAGAAGAGGGAGGTGAATACAATGTTGAGGTACTTCAAAACCATGTCATATTCGTCAGAGGATCCGTCATACTAGGTTTACACACAAATATATGTGCATGTCCATAAGTAAAAATAACCAGGAGAGAGACATCCAAAACAGGAAATAAATAGGAGCAAAAAACTCACATGCAGCAAAACAGGAAGTGCTGAATAAGCAAGGATCCATATACATAAACTGTTATACTAGTTTTCATGAATCAAAAGGTTATAAAAAAATTCTTGGCATTCAAAAGCATTGCAGTGACCACAGATTAGATCTATCAACCATATTAAGGTGACATAAATGCCCTTGACTCTGTTGGCAGTAAAGCAGAATCTCACCTTCATCATGAGGACGATGGTGTTGAGAGCGATCATGGCCATGATGGTGTACTCAAACGGTGGAGACACCACAAACTGCCACATCCGGTACTGAAAGCTCTGCTTGTTCTGTGGCATGTGACGAGTTAGAGGCTTGGCATTGATGGCGAAGTCTATGCAGGCTCTCTGAAAAAAGAGGCACAGAAGCAACGCATGTGACCTCCCTGTAAATATGTAAGGTGGCATTTTGGAAGAGGGACCCACCTCGTTCTTCTCCAAGCTGTAATCTTCCATCATTTTGTCTCCCTGCTCCTGGAAGGTGATGATGATGAGGGCCACAAAGATGTTGACGAAAAAAAATGGGAATACAACGAAGTAGACCACGTAGAAGATGGACATCTCCATCCGGTAGCCCGGGCTCGGGCCCTGATTCTCATAAGTCGCATCCACTGAATGTTTCAGAACGCTGAGGAGGGGAGAATTAACCGATGGGATATGTGCCCGTGTGATTCCTTTTGTTTGAGAGCTATATAAAGGTAAGAGTGTGTGTCTTTGTGAAGGTCAGAGACACTTACTCTGGCCATCCCTCTCCAGTAGACACAGTGAAGAGGGTAAGCAAGGCCCAAAGCACGTTGTCGTAGTGGAAATCATACTTCTTCCACTCCCGTTTCTCTGACCTGACCACCTCCTTTTCATACACCAGATATTTCCCCCTGAATCAGCAAGGCACATTATAAACACTCCCAAAGACATGAATGCATCCCTTTGCCATAGACTTTCCACAACAACTCACACTTCCAAGAGTGCTTTTAAAAAACACAGCCATTAAGAAGAGAATCAGACAAATCTCCAGGTAACTCTAATTCGGTTCTACTTAAGGCCCGCAGCCAGAAGCAGTTACACTTGCCCAATTTTGGTGGCATGTGAGTGTGACATTTGTCACCATTTCATGTCCTGACCCCCAACCCACCTGCAGTCATGCTCAAACTCCTTGGACTCGTCGGAGCAGTAGAAAAAACGGCCCTTGAACAGCTGCACGGCCACCACAGCAAAGATGAACATGAAGAGCATGTAGACGATCAAGATGTTGAGGACATTCTTCAGAGAGTTCACCACACAGTCGAACACAGCCTGTTCCAGGGATTGGAGCTTAGGTCATTGGGGCAGGGCCAAGGAATAACCAGTGTAACTTCAACACACCTGCAGTACACTGTGTTGAAATACCATTTCCCATGTACCCCTTATGGTGATAGGCATACAGGTAAGTACAACACAAGTACAAATATAGTACAAAACTGTTTGGTTTGATCAAGAACGGTACCTTGAGTTTGGGCAGACGTTTTATGGTCTTCAGAGGACGCAGCACCCTCAGCACTCGCAGGGACTTGATAGTGCTTATGTCTTTCCCCTTACTGCTCCCCCTGTAGGCCAGCCAGAACATAGAAGTCAAGAATGGAGGGAAGGGGTAGACTCACAGTCTGGCAGTGATAGTCAGTTAAGGGATGTTGCTCAGCTCAGACACCCATACAAGGACAGCGATTCTGGAGGGAATAGTTCCGAAGCCGTTCTTTTGGACTGGAATGCGAGCTTAGGCATTTTTGATAACTCCTGGTTTAAATTGCAAACATCATGCAGGATTACATTTGAAAGTATCCTTCATGGTGAGCACCCCTGGTGCCTTGGTGAACATCATGACGTGTGGAGGCTAGTGATTTAAAATAGAAGCTGCATACTTTATACAGAGCGCCATCTAGTGGGATCAAGAAATACAGCAAGTGGTTCATGGAGCTTCATTTGGCAAAATCACTATTAGAGGTTTTAAAGAATGCAACACAGAGTCTGATGACCTTCATGGCTATCCACCACTCACAACAGTTCCTTCACCCACAGAACCACGGCCTACATGCTGCACCTTCGTTATCAACAGTACCTTGCTTAACCTTCTCCATTCATCTGTACTCCTCTGTATTGTCAACCTAAGCATAACACTTTGATTGCAATAATCTGTATCCCAAAAAGTATCCCAGTGTGAATGTGATTCAGACAGAAGACGCCAACCATTCAAAGAATGAGCAAATGCTCTAGAGGATTACTATGTAAAGATATCTGTTTTCCAGATTTTCATCACATGTCCGCAGGCCCCGCTCTGTGCTTAACATGTTTTTCTGACATCACTGTTAATAACAAACTGTAATTTTCTAGTATATTTGTCACAAGGGAGCAAAGAAGTTTTCAACGTCATTCATTCATTACCGTTGCCATCATTCATAGAATCAACAACAGACTCGGATATCTACAGTGCATTCTGTTTGGTCTCTAGGGCAGGCCATAGACAGACTAGTGGTATTAGAGAGAAGAAAGAACTAGGCAGACAAAAAGCCAAGAGGAAGGCCAGGTAGACAGAAAAAAAGAGAGAAAATCTCTTCTGGGTGATAGACAAACCATGCGGATCAAGAGGAAGAGAGCAAGGAGGAGAACTTTACCCGGTGCTGCTCCTGTTGATGTGGTCAAGTCGAGAGAGGGAGGGATCAGTGACAGCAAGAGAGAGGCAGGAAGAGAGCAGAGAGGAAAGAAAAGGGGGGCAGGGGGAGGATCCGGCAGAGGAAAAACATCTATATGAGAGACAGACAACAGACAGTGCAGACGGCAAGGCCCAACCCATTTGCAACCCCAAAACTCTACCCAACTCCATTACCCCTCAAAAGCTCATCTCTAAGCATCCGTCTGGTCTGCGCTACACAGTGTGAGGACACAGATGGAATCTGACAATCACAGCCTGCTAGGTCCATCAAAAGAGCCCACTTTTCTTCATGGTCACCAATTGCCTGGCCGTCAAGATTTGTATTTGAGCGTAGAATAGCTCGGAACAGATTCCAAAAGTCAGGTCCAGCCCAGGAGTCTATGTAGGCTGGTTTATTCCTCGCTGCAGACGAGCGGCTCTGCACGGCATCCTGGTCACCAGGCTTGCCCTGCACTCCCCTCAGTGCTGTTACATCTGTGTTCCACCATCCCAAGAACCCTGTCCTCGGGAAGCACCCCAGCTCCATCCTGCCACCTGTCCCCCCCCCCCCCCACCAAGCCAGCTGACCAAGGGGAGGGGAACTTAGTCCTCTGACAGCGGTGGCACGTGGAACTGGGTTTACGCCATGCAAGCAAAATGGGCAAGTGCGCCACCTTGTGGATATACCCCTCCCCGGCAGCATGGGACAGCAGGCTGCCCCTTTAGCCCCCACCCCTGGTCACACTATGCCTGACATTCACAAACACACCGAAAAACACGGTACACTCTAAGCTGGAGCACTCCCATATGAGTTGGCTCTTCTATAGTAGAGGGGCACAGTACATCACAAAATCATGTGAGGCAGCTGCTCAGATGTCTACTATAGAGTCCTGGAGACCTGGGTTCCACTGTGAAACTGGTACACCAGGGTAAATGTGTGAATACCCATTGACTAGCTTGTAGCCCAAGGGGCTTATGGGTAAATTGGTTGCAAAATAAGTAGCTGGGAGTTTTTGGCAGTAGCTCTGCTGGAATGAGCCTGACAGCAGTGGGCTCTAGGGGGCGCTGTGCTGTCAGTAACCCAGGTCTGGTGTAGCCTCATATGGAGGGACATGGAGTGTGTAAGCTCTGGCCCCAGAGTCTTACGTGGGATTGGGCTGGTTGGGTGGGGGGTAGGCTTGATGGGGGCAGTGTCATAGGCGGCCCCCCAAGATCAACTCTCTATCCTGACCGGCCTTGTCGGCTAATGAACACGTGGCGTGTGATTTCGCAGTTATGGCACTGCCTGCAACACGCCTGCAACACGCTTGCATCTCTCAAGCTATGATGAAGACAAGCTTCCACTGGCCACCTGCATACTGAGGGTTGCAGGTCTGACAAAACATCTTCAAACACATACACTGTGTCAAAACCATACCTTCAAATATCTTGTATTACAATATACTCCCATTCAGGTAAAATGCCTTTCTTAATTAACAACTCAAACATAAAGGGCTCCTACTGAGTGGGTCAGGTTATCTGTCTAATCTCTGTCTCATCACTCCATCACGCTGCCTTCAGGTGCTGACAGATTTTGGGCGTCAGACGTTTCCCTGTGAAGTTTGCGCTCTGAAGCAACGGACAAAAATATCTGCCCCAAGCAGATATTTTGATAAAATAGCTCATTTAATTTTGTTCCGAGCATCACTGGAGACACACCGTCACTTGTACACGCCATTGTTGAAACAATGAATGCAAACTTATCCTCTTGGGTTTATTTTCCATCAACAGTATCACTTTCTAGCCTTCATTGGCTGTATCTACATGTCAATCACTCTGGGTGGGTGCTATCTATATGCCCAGTCTGCACATTTATTAGACTGTATTCTATAATTTGATGAGTCTAAATGGCGCATCCTAATTTTGCAGAGTTTGATGTGTCTCTGGGTCTACAAGTGAGGGGCTTGAGCTAGACTTATTTAACCAATCAATGTATTCATTGTATGACATTATCACATCTATTAAAACCAGTGTTTTCTGTTACGTGGCAAGAGGTACAGATTTCAAAAGTTATTGTGCATGCCATTTGATAGCTAAACAGGAATATACTTACCTACAAGGGCTGAACAGAGCAATGCAAGGGTGTCTTTATTTCATGTTGATAATAATAACCATAAAAATAATAAAACTTGAACCAGCAACTTCAACTTAAAGCCTTAAGTAATTTAACACCATACGACAAAGAATGCGATTGGTTAAAGTACTGAAAAGCAAACCCCTTCACTGTTGACCCAGGAACATATTGAAATTAGGATGCCTAGTCTAAAAGAGTCCCTTCTATAGAGAGGTCAGTTGCACTGGTCCAATCTAACAGGTTCTAGAAGTTTCAGTAACTCAAGCTCTATAAAAAAACTTCAAACGTAGGCACTCTGCACTCCTACAGGCTACCCTCTACTACGCTGCAATCCCTGGGGTGTCTCAGACCAGAACATCCCAGATTCACAATGTTATGCCGACACATACACGTTACACCGGACTGCTTCCAGGCCTCCCTGCTGCTAGAAACCCAGCACTCCAATCTACACCCACTTCCGCAATCCAGGCACGACTGACTGCCTTCTCCTCGGCCAATCACTGGCCAGGGGACCCTTCTTCTAGGCCAATCACTGGCCAGAGGACCCTTCTCCTGCACAGTCATCCAGCCCCTAGCAGATGGAGGGAGGGGAGGGGCGTCCCCTGAGGACAACATGCCGGAAAGAAAGCGCAGTGGGGTGATTTATTTATTCTTTTTTAAATCGGCAAGTTTACAAACCTATCGGCCCGTACGTATTCGCCATACTGGGGATGTCGATAGGTTTTTTTTCTTTTTTGTCCAAATGCTACTATCTACTATACAGCCATTCACATCTAGATGGACACACATATATACCATATTCATACACATTTATGTACGCCTTCCTCAGTCCTGTGGTCTCCGGCCTCCTCGCCCGTCTCCTGACGCCCTGCTCAAGGGACTTAGTTAGTATTACAAGTCATCAGGATCAACATGAAGAAACACGGCAAGGGGAGCACAGGCCGGATGCAGTGTGAGGGTCCCCCCAGGGTGGGGTGGCAGTACCCAGCACGTACGTGCGCATCGACTGGACGGGAGGCGGATCGACGGACAGGCAGGAGGCGACACGGAGCAGCAGAGCGAGGACTTGGCTTCTGGCAGGGACATAAACCATAGACATGTGGTCCATTCCTTGGGTTTATGTTAAGCGTTCTCGTGACTTTTTTCAGCCTGGGCTTCTCATTTCTGCATCCAGAGGATGGGCCCAACGAGCGGTGAGACAGCGCCCCCCTTTCTGTTAGGTATATTCTTTCTTGGGGGATGTAACGGTGACAGAATCTTTGTGTGGCTAGGCCGTTCAATAACTCGCCAAGGTCCCGCCCATTGGATGCCATAACACATGGATCCTCCTGATCTTAAAGAGACAGTGCAGTGCTGGGGGGGAACGTGTGCATGTGTCACTTTGCGCTCTAGGGGTCAGTGTGCTGCCGTGTCACCTCTTCGGGCATTGCAGGATCCCAGTACATGTATTACAATGCAAACTTAAATGCAATTTTTTATTCATTTATTTTTTGCAGTTCCTTGCATGAAGCCAGAGCACAGGCGTGTGCAGGACCTGAGGGAAGGAGGAGCATGTCCGTATCTGTTAACGTGTCTTAAGCACACATATGTCCGTGTTTCTGGACATTGGAGATAAAAATCATCCTACCACTAGGATGTATCAGACTCCTCCTTGGCTCCAGTTCGCCCCCCAGGTCCCAAGCCCCAGGCCGCGCCCTTCACCCACCCACATCCTCCCTTCATCCGGGTCCCCCCCATCCCGAGCAGGCTCCCCAGGCCGTGCAGAGTAAGGTGTCTGAAATACCTGCTCCGAGGGACTGTGGCCTGCTGCATCTGAACCACCTGGGCACTAAAGGGTTAAAGGTGCCTGGGGTCGTCCCCCCCACGGAAATGAGCCATGGGTCGGCCAATTGCTGAGCAGGGGGGAGGTGCCAGGGTGGACCAGGGGTGGAGCTACTGCTGACACGAAATGACTGACATATGAAGAATGCAGTTATATGAAGATGGAGGGAGGGCGTGGCCTGGTGGACTGACACTGTTATGGTAATGTGAAGGACCAATCGAATAAGGGAAAGGCGGAGCCACGGAGAAACCCAAAGAGAAGCCAAGGGGGATGATTGCAGACGAGTTCAGAGAGTCAAGAGAAGAGATGCGGAGCAGAGACGGGGCCTGGATTAAATCCGGGCAGGCGGATGCAGGGGCCGGCTTGCTGGGGAGGGGGGCGCTCAGCACAATGAAGTTTGCAGCAATCACATGGGTGATGACGGAGGAGGCGCATTGGGATAGAGAGGACGGCTGAATGGTGTGAGTGGAGGACCAGGCCCCGAGGGAGGATGGCGGGACGTGTGTGTGAGGTGGGGTATGAGGAGCACTTACGTGAAGGCGAAGGCCACCAGGGCACCACTAACCACTATAAAGTCCAGGATGTTCCACAGGTCGCGGAAATAGGAGCCCTGGTGCAGGATCAACCCTAGAACCACCATCTGCAAGACAGAGAGACGGGCGTGAGCTGGCAGCAGCTCGGTCTGAGCCAGGCCTCCGTGCGGCATGCGGGGAGCACAGCTAACCTTCCCGCGACACCAGGAGAGCCCGCGGAGGTTATCACGCAAACGGAGTCTGCCCAAGTACCCCCAGCACCCTGCGGCGCGTGACGGCAGCGTTCAGAACTCACCTTGATGAGCATCTCAAACGTGAACACGCCAGTGAACACGTAGTCGAAGTACCGCAGCACCTGAGAACACAGAGCCACAGCTTGGAATGAGCCAGAAGCCGCGCAAGGGTCAAAGCGGAGGAACGTAATGGAAGGTAGGGAGAGTAAATCAGGGAAGGGAGGAAGCCACAGGGTAAAAGAGTGTTCTAAAGAGTGCCCTCCCAAACCAGTCCTTATGTCAGTCGTGGCTTTTAGCAAAAATGTTCCAGAACATGGTGAGGTCAAATCCCCGATCAAGGAAGCAGAACAGCTGCATGTAGCAGCAGCTGCCATCTTTATTTTGCTAACAAAGACATGCCACAGTTACAGGACCCCCCCCAAGGAAGGAGATGGATTAACAACGGACAGTTTTTTGGCCAATGTGGGACAGGTCTGGCGGCTGGGGGGGCAGCTCACATTATTGCGGGGGGAATCCGGCTGAATGGGGTCCTCCGCCGCCAGGGCGATGCTGCTCATTGCGATGACGGACAGGATGCACATCTCGAAGTAGCGCAGCGTCACGATGTAGTGGCACATCTTGCGGAAGCTGCCCGCAGGGCACGAGACAGCCAATCAGCAGCCGCCTCCGCCGAGGTTTGGGGCCGGCGGACGTGCGTGTGACGGCGGGCAGCTTACGGGTTGGTGGTGGACAGGATGAACATGGAGCTGTAGGGGGGCATGGGTTTGCGGCCCTCGTCGCCCTCTCCATCTGCATCCTCGCCCTCTTTCTTTTCCTCGTCCTTCTTGGGTGCTGGTTCCGTGTTGGCGTTCTTGTTTACTGCCAGAACCAGGTTGGGGTGGGGGTGTGGTAGTGGAGACATGTTTCACTGGTTAAATAAGTCTAGCTCAAGCCCCTCACTTGTTGACCCAGAGACACATCGAACTCTGCAAAATCAGGATGCACCGTTTAGACTCATCATGTTTCACGGACATTTATTCTTCTTCTATATATATCTTGTCCTATACAGAATCATGGGGGTCTGAAGCTTATCCTGGAAACAAGGGAGGGGTAGCGAAGCCATTGCAGGGCAACTCACACGGATGATTGGGCAACTCACATTCATCATAGCGGATCAGAGAGGAAACAGAACAGCCACAAGCAACTAGAGACTAAAGAGTCCCGAAATGAAAAAAGCTGCAAACCGTGAAAAACAGGGGGGGATGGGGGGCAGATGAATAATTTCAGTTATTGTATAGTATGAGAGGGGGCATATTTCAAAAAAAGAAACACATAATAAAAATAAGAAACAGTGACTCAGGTGTAGGATAATTTTGGAGAGAATAGGGAGTACTGACACATTAATTGTTTTCTCTGAATTTGTACATAATTTGTATGTATCTTTATTTTAAATGTCAGTTTACTTTGTCCATAGATAGCAATAGTTTGATGCGGAATTAAAAATAAAATTTTGAGAGTGGTGCTGTAACATAACACAGACGTTGTTATAAGGGATTGCTTCATTATATTAGAGCTGTTTGTGATTTATGTCGTTAAGGCTGCTAGTGTTTCTTATCGTATTCAGTTAATGAAAAGAACAAAGTAAAGCAATATCTTAATTACGTACTGCTACTATTCAAGAGTGATTCTGCCGACGTGATTCTTCTGTATCTTTATTTTTTATGCTGCAGTTTTTAAAAATAGCCCACTTTCGTCATATGTTCCCATTTTGTCAATCGCTCCCATATTTTTACCTGGAATTTACACTTACAGTATAACACTTTTCTCGTAAACGGCCTAGGCGGAGAAACAAGATGTAGAAATCTATGGAAAAGCCTGAAGTGACACAAGCCACTGACTCCATGCAATTATTTTTATCTTGCTGAAAGACCAGTGGGGCAATGGAGGGGAGACACCAGAGATGCCATGGGGATAGCACACAGAAAATCGAACCTCAGTCTCTAGAGTTGTGAAGCCACTGTCCTAACCATGGTACCACTGTGACATAATTAAAACGACAATGAAATATCTTAAATATCTATGCATGTAGGTCAAACAGATGCCCGCCAATATGGAGGGTGAGAGACGCATGTCTTCATCCCAGTGGTGTTAGAAACTCAGAGAGTGCCCTACGTTAGATTTGCTGCTTCTGAGACAAAGTGAAATATGCTTGTAAGTCAGCACCCCACCAGTAGGCGGCGCCCTATGTAGTTGCCTATGTTGCCTGATGGGCAGGCCGGTGTTGCTTCCTCCTTACCCTGCAGGATGGCATTGCTGGAGGGGTACACAGGAGGCATGTCCACCACTGTGTGCTCCAGCCTGTTGGCCACACTCTTCCTTAAGTTGTCGGGGCACATGGGGGCAAAACCACCCTCGGGGGCTCTCCCGGGGTTACCAGGCAGCTGGGGACAGGAGATGGGAGCCCCGGGCTCCCCGGGCTTAATGGCAGGCAGGGCTGGCGGGGAGGGGCTGCGGCTGAGTCCCACCGCGGTCCTCATGCCTGGGGCCTGCGTGGCCAGCTGGCTGTTCTTCACGTTGTCCATGTCCTCACTGCGCTGACTGTCCTGCCGGGGAAGTCCTTGCTGGACTGGCCGCATGGTGGAGAGGTAGGGGCCGTTGCCCTGGCCCTCTCTACCACGGGAGGGGGCACGGGAGAGATCAGGAGAATGAGGCTCTGTTTGCAAATATTATTTCACGACATCACTCGCACATCAATCAACATAACATCCGTCGATCTCTCACAGCTGCTCATCCAGTACAGTGACACAATGAGCCTCGATCCTATCCCAGGAAGTACAGAGGACACCCTGGACAGAATGCCAGGCCATTGTAGGGGACACACACATACTCAGAGGGACATCAATTCATCTAATATTCATGTGGGAGGAAAGTGGAACCCAGGCCAACACAGGGAGGACATCGTTCACACAGTCAGTGGGGACAGGATTCAAACCCACAACCGACTATGTGGCCCAGTCTGCTAACTGACTTTACCAGCCTCCATAATTACCTTCACAGGCTGATTTTGCTCTCTTTGGTTTGGTACCATGTTCTCTTATTCCATCTTTTCCCAGCTGCCCGCATACTCACTTCCTGGGCCGGTGTGGCCGCACATGCTCTCTGTCCCTCCTCCCGCCGTTGTCGGCGCTGGATTGCACACCGTGCCGACTCCGCCTCGGCCTCCTCTCCGCAGCGTCTGCATTGTCGCCATCCTCCATCTCATCGGGTCCGCGGCGCCTGCCCCCCCGGCCTCCCCCTCCTCCATCCTCCTCCTCCAGCGGCCGGCGGTGCTGTCGGGGCCGCCACTGCTCTGGCGGCCCCCCCCCCTCTCCACATGGGGTCCGGCTGCGACCTTCCCTGGGCCGGCCCGCTGGATTCCTGTGGGGCTGCCTGCGGTACGGCTCACAGCTACGGCCTTCTGGACAGTCCAGGTGGTTGAGTGACAGCTGGCTCTGGCTGTGGGGGCCCCGGTACTGCTCCCTGGAGTCCGCCCTCTCGTAGGACCTGCCGCCCCCTCCCCCGCCTCCGACCCGCTCATGGTGGCGCACCTGCTTGCGTAGGAACTCTTCAGCGCGCTGCTGGCTCAGTCGCTGGTCCTGAGACACTGGGTCGCTGGGCCGGGTCTTGTTGGTGTTGTTGTTGCGGTTCTCCACCACCAGCGGCCGGTCCAGGTGGGTCTTCATGTGTCGTGAGTAGGCCACCTGCTTACAGACCAGATATCATAGAAGAATTTGAGTCAATGCTCCCTACCAGCCTTTAACTTCATCGACTAATTGCTAATCCTCACCTTCCAGTGGTCCTCGGGGTCCAGTTCATTGTATAACGCCTCGCGACTCGTCATCAGGTTATGCCTACGGATCTCGCTAGTCCGCTGCTCCCACACTGATTGGCTGGCCCTCTGGTTCTTCTGCTGCTCCTTGCTAAACAGAGTTAGGAATGAAAGAACATCATGAACCATCATGAAAATGGCTTTGGCGACACCAAAAAGGTATTGCTAGCACCTACAACTTTGACAAAGAGCTTTGGCAAGATGGTGCACGATGCCAACAGCCATCTGCCTCTCAAATCCAGGAGCTCTGATTTGAGAAAAGCCATGGAGCTTGTAATGGTTTGGGCAATGAAAAAGTGATGAGGAATAAAAACAATGAGAGTCTCAAAGAAAGTGCAGCGATCAGTGGGAATGGATAGGGAAAAGTCGCTGCTCTCCACAGGCAAACCAAACAAGATGCTCAGCCTATGATGCCTCAGGGTGTGTGGCAGAGCTACAGAGAAGAGCGAGAAGGAGCAGACAAAGAGAGACCAAGGAAGTGGAGAGGAAACATTAACAGAAGAACAAAGAAAAAGAAAAGAATCAGTAAATGAATAAATACCAGTTCAGAAAAGTCTCTGTGTTGCTGAGACGCTCAGTGTTTACTGTCACTCTGAGGAGGAGACAGTTGGGGTGAGATGACACTATGGACCATGGGAATGTAAAGAGAGCCCTGATAGATTCCTCCAAGGTCTTTCTACAGTTTTTCCAATCTAGGCTCAAGTGCATAACAAGCGAATGAGCTTAAAACAATCCTCATGTTCTATTAATGACATCTTCAAAGTACTAAGACAGTGCTATCATGGTTCTACCGTTTACAGGACAGTACAGATTTAGAAATGGTCTTAGTGATTCCAGATTTTAAGCTTTCATGTCTGCTGTCCAAGATGCAAAGTACCCATTTACATATTTCTGGTATGTTTCCAGTGCCGATGTCTTCCATCTTGGTTAAAGATAGTCACCATGGTCACACCTTGCCTGATGTTCACAGCTTACCTCATCATGACAGTCTGTTTCTATGAAGCTAAAACCATCACAACTTTGTGCGTGTGAGCTTACTGACTCTCCTATCAATGGTAGGATAGCCCCAGGACTCAATAAAAGTATATGAGTAAAAGATCCTCTCTCCTCAATTGTCAAACTGGAGTGATGGAGCAGCGATTGTATGCTGACTTTCTGCAAAGTAATGAACTCCTGATCTCTCTAGATGTCTAGATCATCTAGAACATCCACGGCTAGTAGACAGATTCTCAGCATTTTTCACTGTGACATCCACTTTAGCAGAAAGTACTTACGCCGCGATGGAGAGATTGGCTGCCGACAGTGGGCTGACCTCTGCCATCTCCTTGGCTTTCTGGAGGGCGATCTTCTGGTTGGTGGCTTGTTCCTCCTCCTCTTCATCCTGCCGAAGATTCCGGGGAGGAATGCTGAGATTGGCAGCAATCACACCTCCAGTGTACGATACTGGGTAAGAGTAAGCTCTTATGGAAGTTGATTTTGAGTCACGAGTTGCCTCAGTTGAAAGGTGTACTTCTGATTTCAGTTAGACAAACATGAGGTGGATTTAATTAGCAATGTATGACATTTATGAATGTATGACATTAAATTGAAACTTTAGAAGGATAAAAAAACAGAACTAACACAAACACATATGAGTAGTATCTGCGTAGAGGACATGAGCTAAGCCTCCTAGCCAGTCATAACTAGGAAGAGAATGAAGGAAAAATGAATGAAAGTTTGGGTGATACCAGCAGAATCCTCTGAGCTGAATTTGGATTGGCATGGGGCGGAGGGGGGGGATTACCTTGGTCAGCTCTTGTGCATTGGCCAGGTTGTCCACAGCGATGGCCAAGAATACGTTGAGCAAAGTGTCTGAGATTGAAAAGTTAAAGAGCACACACCATATATATGATAGCCTTTAGCTGTCTGGGATTAGCTGCAAAGCTCTCTTGTATCTCTGTACTGGAAAAGCAGATGGGAGATGGTTAGGTAGGTGTGAGAAATACAAGGTTTTTAATCTTTCAGTGATACACTTAGTGCTGCGTCTCCACACCAACAGTAGTATTAATCAGGATACAGTTCCCGAAGAGCGTGAGGACAATGAAGAAGATGGAGTAGATCATGCCATTATTAACGCCACCCTGAGACTTGATTCCGTAGTACATCACCACGTTCCAGTCCTCTCCTGTTAAAATCTTGGGGGGCGGGGGGGGGGTAAATTCAATCCATCAACCAACATCAAATATGAAAGCAACAAAAACTGGGATCATTACAAAAGGAAAACCACTAACGATATAAATTAAAGACTGTCTGTGGAGATGCTGTTTCCAATCAGTCCCACTGACTGAAATCAAAATTATGAGCTCGGACAATGCTGGAAGATTTCACTGTAATCTTTATTCTCTGACATATAAGGCGCTGTCACTGGTGCTGTTCCATCTTCAAAATGCAAGAGAATGAATGTGACGGACAGTAAGAAAGGAGAACAAACTTTTGGGATGCCACCACCACATGGGAAAAAAGGCGGGAGGGAGACTGAATCTGTCGTCACTCGTCTTTAATGATTCTTACCTGAAACACTGTCATTATTGCTGCTGGGAAAGTATCAAAGTTGGTGGATGGAGTGCCTGACTCAAAATTGAACCTGCAATGGAAAATTAGAAGGGAAGAAGTCAGGAAGGCAGTCAGATCTACTGGGAGTGAAGCATGGAGAAGGGGTGTTTGTGAAGGGGCCCTCTGGGTGGGGGAATGTGGTTCGGTACTGACTGGCCCCCGAAGAGCTGCATGCCCAGCAAGGCGAAAACCACAATGAAGAGGAAGAGCAGGAACAGCAAGCTGATGATGGACTTCATGGAGTTCAGCAAAGACACCACCAGGTTGCGCAAGGAGGACCAGTATCTGCAATAAAGGCACCCAGTTACAGACTCATGATTATGGTCAGCTTCCTCATTGCACAAAACGACCATCATCATCATCATCATCATCACCATAACCATCATCAAACTCATCATCATCATATCATCAACTTCTTCATCCTCAGTCCCCACCATCATCAGTCATTACCACCATCATCATCATCAGTCATCATCACATCACTGTCATCAAACTCATCATCAAATCACCATCAACTTCATCGTCAATCATCATCAACTTCATCGTCAATCATCACCGCCATCATCTTCATCATTCATTCATCATCAGTCATCACCTTGATCAATCATCACCACCACCACCACCACCACCACCATCATCAACATCAACATCATCATCTAAGTCATCACAATCACCCCTGTCCTTACAGCTCAAAGGATATCAGACCTCAAAGTAAACATCAGACTTTGCGCCATGTGATTTCAAAAGAGAGGAGTAATGTAAAGATGAAGGTGAAAAGGGACGGGTCCAACACACAAGGTAGCGTGCATGAAGCGGCCACGCTAGCGCCCCCGTGTGGCGACTCACTTGGTTACTTTGAAGATCCTCAGCAACCGGAGTGCTCGCAACACGCTGATCCCAAAGGAGGTGCCTGGCTTGATCATTGCCCATATCACCTCGAATATGCTTCCCACAATGACCTGCCACACACACAGCTTTGTGTTAATTACTGTACAACACTATAGCTATACTGATTAGTGTGTATGGTAGCATGGACTGGCTGCAATGTATGGTAAAAATGCTCAAGCTAATTTGCCCACAATCTAGAGCAGTGCTCCTCAATCTGGTCCTCAGGGAGCCGCGGTTGGTCCCGGTTTTTGTTTCAGCAAAAATGTACACTGTCTGTGGGACCCGGAGGTCTGCATTGGCAAACACTGATCTGCAGTAAGCACATTTTAGTGTCTTCTGATAATACATTTATTTATTAGATGCTTTTGTCCATAGCACGAGTACAGACCAGACAGCAACTGAGAGAGCAAGCTAGGTCAGTCACAAGACCAATTGGGGTGAAGGGCCTTGCTCATGGGCCAGGGGCTGAAATCGCTCTGCTGACCACGAGAGTTATTTAGCGACGCTGTCATCCAGAGCCACAGAGAAATACACCGTCCTGGGTACCTTTATGAACCTGATCATAGAGGCTGATCGCGCCTCCGTTTGACGTGCACGAGGCAGAAAGCGACTCACGGCACAGTCGAAGCAATTGAAGGAGGAGTGAAAGTACGGCTGAGTGCCCAGTCCGTACATCTTTATCAGCATCTCCAGCATGAAGAGGCCCAGGAAGATGAACTCGGCATAGACTAGGATGGAGAGGAGAAGAGAAGGTAACAAGGGGAGCGAGGGATTGAGTGAGGGAAACAAAAAGATACATTACTTATTCATGCGGGGAGATTCTCTTTATGTTTCCCTCAGCTCTCTGTAGGCGAGAGCAAGCTGGCCACAAAGCAGGAGCTGAGGGCCTTGATGAAGGACCCACGGATGTGCTAAGGCTGGGGCTCCAACCAGCAACCTTCTGATCAGAGACACAGAGGCTTAGCCCAATGAGCCACACACAGCCCCTCATGTTACAACTATCCAAGCTATATCACGTAAATAATTTTGGTTCCCTCTTTTCGGGGAGCCGGGAGTTTTCTGTCCCGGTGTGCAAGCTGGAGACAGAGAAGACCTGTGGTGGCAGAAAGAGGGCAGTGCTGCTTCACCATCAGATGCTGGGCTTACAGGAAGATCATCGATTTAATGCACCACATGCTAACAGTGAGCCAGGATTCAGCATTAAACGGAGCAGCGTTCACAGCTCAGAGGGTGACTGAGAGGCATGGGATGAGCCCGAAATCCCGGCAGGGTCTGGGTGGGCGGGAAGGAACTCACAGAGGAAGTCAGAGAGCAACTCCGGCTGGTCGTAGTGCACGATGGCTACGCAAAGCGTGTTCAGGCCCACCAGGCTGAGCACGGTCCAGTAGAAGGCTTGAGTCTTCACCATATGCCGGATGAAGAACCGTAAGCGGCGCTCCTTCTTGCTGAAGTTGGAGCCCTC
This sequence comes from Cyphomyrus plagiostoma, assembly GCA_019775915.2. Taxonomy (NCBI): domain Eukaryota; kingdom Metazoa; phylum Chordata; class Actinopteri; order Osteoglossiformes; family Mormyridae; genus Cyphomyrus; species Cyphomyrus plagiostoma. The sequence goes on from JABFEA020000098.1 coordinate 5,771,506, forward strand.
CTTGCCACTCTTGATGCTGGCCCGAGCGAAGGGGGACCCTGTGCAGGGGGATTGTGGGTAATCCGGCACTGTTACATGAAAACCGTGGGAAGCGCTGACGCCGTCGACAGCGTGGTGACGGCGTGGCAGCGTCTGATTGCCCCTCTGCTCGTCTTAAGTGTGACATCTGCATTTTTATGGTGACCGAGAGCTGCAGATACATGCTGGTCCAGCCCAGTGATACCTGGAAATTCTAAGACAGTTCTGCAGGTCCACTTCCCTCGACCTTTTCTGGGTATCACACCTAATTACACCTCCATTATGACAGCTAATTACACCCATGGTGGGGACAGTCTGTCATTCTGATGATACTTCATATCATGCTGTGAACTGAATGCAGTAACAATCCCCCTGTCTTTTCTAACTGTGAGCTGTTAGGGATTTTCTACAAATGTATCGACTGGGCTTGCAAGTTGTTTTGCTGGTTAAACTGAACTGAGACAGGAATTTCTCTACAGTGTGAATCGCGCGCAACAGGCAGCTTCTGTGCTAACACACTTTGTTTTAAATTTGGTGCCCCCCCACACAGCGACGACCCCCCCCGGACAATGTACCTGTCTGTCCCCCCTGCGGGGCTCTCTTACCCACAGTCATATCCCCCAGGTGGTCCTCCCCTTCCTCGGGATTCAGGAGGTCAGTTTTGCTCTTCTTGATAGTTGGTCTTCGTCGTGATCCTGCGCATGACACACACACACACACACACACACACACACACACACACACACAGGTTTGTAATTATATCTTTGTGGGGACTCTCCAATACTTTCTATGATGAAAACTCTAATCCCAACATTACAACCGTAACCCCTACCCAGCCCTAACCTTAACCATAAGTAACCAAAGAAAATGTGACACTTTTTGGAAGTTTTTTGTATTTTTGATTGCATTTGCAAATCTTTGTGGGGACCCGAAAAATGACCACCACAATGGAATATAAACATAATCCACACACACGCACACACACACACGCACACACACACACACACAGACACAGACACACGCGCACACACACAGACACAGACACAGACACACACACACACACACACACACATACACACAGGTGATAGCATCTTCTTCCTGGCCTCTATTCTACACCCTTTATTTTATGTCTGCTCTTTGCCTTCTCCCTCATTTGTCTCCTTATCTCCCATCCACATTTTCTTCCTCTTCACCCCAGTCTCATCCTCTCCATCCTGCACATGCCCCCCCCCCCCATCACGCTGGCCTTCAGCACCCCAGCATGGCCTGTTCAGCTGTCACTGCTATACGTAAGAGAATGAGAGGAGGCATCCACCCCACTGAAGGGACAGACAAGAACATGAATAAGGGATAAAGGAGAAGAACTTACCGTCAAAGGGCATTCGGTCGCTGGTGTCATTCTCCTCCTCCGCCAAGATGACCTCCTCTAAACAAGGGGGGGAAAAGGCCTCATTCATGCAGCTCAGCTCAACACTGTGTCCCCAAATTCAAACTGTCAGGCTGCGTGTTAGTGACTGTGTCACTGTGCAGATCAGTCAGCGGCGTGAGTTTGTCAGTCAGAGTGTCAGCAAGGCAGTGTCAGTCAGAGATGTCATTGTGTCAGTCAGCATGTCAGTCAACAGTGTCAGTGTGTCAGTCAGCGATGTCAGTCAGAGATGTCATTGTGTCAGTCAGCATGTCAGTCAACAGTGTCAGTGTGTCAGTCAGCGATGTCAGTCAG
>JABFEA020000098.1:5799289-5817719 GCA_019775915.2 Cyphomyrus plagiostoma
GGAGGAAGAAGGGGAACCCAGTTACAGCCGAAGAGGGAGGAAGAAGGGGAACCCAGTTACAGCCGAAGAGGGAGGAAGAAGGGGAACCCAGTTACAGCCGAAGAGGGAGGAATAAGGGGAACCCAGTTACAGCCGAAGAGGGAGGAAGAAGGGGAGGGGGAGTGGAGGGAGATGCAAACAGACTGCAGCTGGGCCCCAGTAATTAGGAGATTGGCATTTTTTGGCCATCCTGCTTGTTTTTAAAAAGACTGAGTGTGTATTAATTGATCCGCTGATTGATGATGGCTTGGTGGGGAGGGACGAAGCTGCCAGGGGGGGCCATGTGGGGTGGGGGTGGGCGCATGTGGGTTTGGCTGCTGTGCTGGACTCAGCTAATGGGTTGGACACTAGTGTGGAGTAAGCACTCTGTTGAGGATGGTCAGCACTTACAAAAACAAATTCATGCACACACGAGTGCACACTCACACACACACATGCAGAGTCACACAAACCTCATCCAAAACCTACTAACGTCCTCCCTCCTCTCTTTTTGCAGAGATCTAGCTTTCATACTTGCACAAATGAGTACTTCGATTAGCTCCCTGACCGGCTCGATGTCTGACCCAATCCGGCCCCCACACAGGAAGGCTGACACGCCTGCTGACACGTGACAGGTGGTGGGCGGGTTATTAAAGTGGGCCGGCCAACAGCAGCGTTAGAAACGCGTAGAAATCTGGACAGCTGCCATTTTAAGTCCCACGAGGGGCTGCCCGCCGGCGCAGGCTTGCACAGGGCGTCTCATCTGAATGAATTAGTCAGCTGTATAAATCAATACGGGACTAAGCCGGGCCGGCCTAGATGTTTGGCCCGGCCAGATGAAGGATAGTAATGTATAACAGAGGGAGGCTAAATGGGAGGAGGATGGCCTATGCTGGAGAAAAGAGGGCCAGGGAAGAGGCAGAGAGAGAGAAAGAGCCGGAGAGGGGGAATGTTCTAGTTTGAGATGAGTGAAGGGACTGAGGAGCTGGGGTGTGTCAGCACAGCCAGAATGAGGAGGAGGTGTGTAGGCGTGTGTGTGAGTGTAGCGGGGGGGCGGGGGGGGTTAGGTAGCGAGTCTGGCTGAAACCACCAGCCACGTCAGCCCCTCACCCCCCCATCTAATCCATCCATTCTGCTGAGCGGCTTTTTGTCTAATAGCGAACGGCAAATCCCATCTAATGATTCATCACTGACTGCCATTCAATTAGGAAGAAAACACCAAGCCCCTCCATCCTGGGGGGGGGGGGGGCTGCAGTTCCGGGAGTAATTAAATGAGAGCCTTAATGAAGCGTTTGAAAGACAAGGGGCTGATCTAACGAATGAGCAAGAACCTTTCCCAGAAGCGAGTGCAGCGATGGAGGGGTGCATGTGGGGGCACGGGGGGCAAAGAGAAATTTATACATATCAGCCAATAAATTAGGTCGCTTACTTTGCTTATTCTGTAGGACTTAATTGTTCATTATTCCCAATCAGCATTTAATTAGTTTGACTTAAGTGATGTATTACAATCGTTTTTTTCCCACTAAAACTGCTGAGAGTGATGAAGAAGGAATTGCACTGGAAACATAGATAGATAGATAGATAGATAGATAGATAGATAGATAGATAGATCACACAAGAACACGGAAATGTCATGGCCATTTAAATATATGGTTATGTTCCTGTAAAAATTGTATTGTTCTGTCAGAGTGGGAGGTCTTACCTGGCCAGCAAACCACCTCCCCTCACCTCAAGCCCCCCTGTCGCTTTCTCCCACCAAGCCTGCTGAGAGCAGTGTAGAAGGAACTGCACTGGAAACATAAATAGATAGCCAGAAATGTGGATAGATATATAGTCACATAGTCACTGCTTGTCGTTCTAGTTCCGCCTGCTCTGCCACATCACCCCTGTAAATCAAACCCCGCACGGCAGATCATTGAGAAAAGAGCAGGCAGGAAGAGCAACGGCCTCCCAGGTTGGACTGGCCAATGGGGTGTGGGGACAGATTGGAAGGGGCGGGGTTTTTCATCCTGGAAAGGTGCAGTCGGAGAGGGCAAATGGAATCAGCCCTCTGTCATGCTCTGAGTGGCCAGTATCAGTGTTAAATGGCCCATTCCAACACCAACTCACCATAACTGCCCCACAAGTGCCTATTTTACACCTGGCAGCCTATATTCTGAAATAAAAATAGGCAAACCTATGCTGCGTGTCCCGCCTCACCTATTTCCATCCCTGGTCCTAATCAAAATGCAAGCTTTCCACGGATGGTATTATTTATGAACATATACCTTTTCATGCTGCACCGTGAATCTCTGAAATCATAGATATTTTTACACTGAGACCCACTGCCTACTCAGGGTGTCATAAGAGACTGCAGGAGTGTCTGTGTTAGGAAAAAAACACGCACAAAACTAATATTACACCCCAATGCATTAACAACAGCCTAAAGAAAAAAAGCATATCCTGTCTATATTATACAGTATACATGCACACGTGATGGCTGATAACCTAAAAAAAAAATGCAATGGATTTCAGCCTTAAAAGTTAATTAAGCTTTGCCCCACACCACAAAAGTTGGGGACGCCCCCCGTAATGTAAAAAGAGCACTCAGAAGAGATCAATAACGGTACTCATAATCTGCATGGGGGAGGGGGGGCGGAGCAGAGCGAGCCCCAGTAGCTACCAGGATGAGCCGCCTCCCGTGCGAACTTTGCGAAGCAGGTACCCTATACACGGGGTTTTTTTTAGGGCTCCTCTGGCAACAGCGCTCCATGACGGTTCTTGGGGGTGTCTGCAACATAGTTGACGCAGAGCTGAAATTTGACATGGATCCACCAGCGTAGGCTGAGAAGAATGCGTCGTCTCTACCCCCCCCTCGTCAGCGCCTTCGCCGTCGGCGTCCTTCACGTGGTCCATGCACCACGTTGGAGGTTCGGCAGACTTTCGGCATCCCCGCCTCCGGTGGATGACCCCACACCCGCGGGCAGCTTCCTATGCACATCGCTCACTGTCAGATCTTGCAGTGAAGCTGCGCCGCACCAAGCCACTTAATCGCTGCTGTTAACCTATAAAAATACACACACGATCCCGATGAGCAACAGCTTGGACACCTGCGTGAGCTTATCCGCTAACGCGGACCCGTGCTGCCAAAACGACTGTGAGCGCAGAGTGCCGGTAAAAAAGGGGGGGGGGGGCGCATCTGTCTCAGCACCGGGGCGGTGCCAGAAGCGCAGACTGTGACTGCACCTCATTGAGCCTGTGCTTAATTGGCGCTGACCGCAACACGCAGTCAGTATCCGTGTTCGGTAATTTAGCTGATTAAAGCCATTCGGTTCATATCGATAAAGAAAGACTGTCAATATGGGCTGTGGGCCTGGTTTACTCCTATCCTATTACCTTAATAGCCCATGGAATACAGTCCTGTTAGTTCGTATTTGGGTGTTATAGAATTTGCGCCCGAGGCCTTTTGGGTGCAAGAACACTGGGAAAAACTAGTACAGAAAAACTAATACAGAAAAGAAAAATAAAATGGAGATTCATTATGTAAGCAGTGAATATCTTAATCAGGATGAGACCTAGATATAATACCTAAGAGAAAAACGTCTATCTGTGTCAACATTTTTGTTGTTCTCTTTTGCTATATAGCCAGTAGACACCAGGGGGAGCCATTGCTCTTTTCTTGCCGTCATATCTTCCTGCTCATTAATATTGCAGGGAGCCCAGTACTGGAGTTTCTCTCCAGCCTTGTACTTCTTTGGCACTAATAATAGCTCTTGTTCTCCTTTCCTTTACGTATGTGATGTCATACATAGGCTTCGCACATGCACACACAGAGTTCATATATTTGTATCTTTGTGGGGACTCTCCATTCATTTCTATAGGCATGACCTTAATCCTAACTACGACAACTCTTATCCTTACTCAGCCCTAACCTTAACCATAAGGAACCTAACAAAATAACAAAATTCAAGACCTGTCGCTATTTGAGTTTTTAGACCAGATCATTTTTTTAAACAATTGAGGCTTACATCGTGGGGTCTTGAAAAACAACAGGTAACAGGTTTTACCATTTGATACCATGTGGTAAAATACCCCCTCCCCAACACACACACACGCCAGTCGACACACACACAGCCTCACATATCATCACATTGTACCAAGACGCCAGTCAATTACAGTCTCCCAAATAAAGGTTGTGGTGTATCTTCATTCGGACGTGGAGTTCCAAAGACACGTCCCTCCCCAAAAATTCAAACTGCGTTTTCTTCGTGTTCTCTCTCATTCTGATGCGCTCATAACAGAGCTGTTTAGCGTCGATCGAAATATATGGTCATTTACACGGAATTACCCGATTCATCTACGATTCCATCCAGATCCAGTCACAATCACCTGCACTGTAACAGTTATAACATCAAAATACACAAAGAACAAATAACATACAGTCTGGACTCAGCAGCATCATGTTAAGGAACCTCATCACACTTAGCTTTGGTGTTTTTTTTTCCCTTTACATTCTGCTTCTCCAGATCGTGTAGCCCATGAGTCATAACCCATCACAGCGCTGTGAGTCACTGCCTGTCCTGGGAGGCTTCGCTCTACGCAGCCAGTCTTTCTAAAACATTGCATGGGATGCTTGGTTTGGTGACACCAGTGCACTTAGTGTATGACAGTTACCTACAACCTACAACCAAAGGCACATGGGGTCTCTGGAAGCTTCCGTGGAATTGCTTCATTCCCATCTCTGTGCCTCTCTCTGTCGCCTTTCACCCTTCCTCTGTTTAGACCCCAACTTTGCCTCCCTTTTTTTATTCACCAGTGCGGCTTCCGTCTCTTTCCGTCTGTTCTATCTTCCTGTTCCCCCCGGTCTTCCCACTCTGCCCCCCTCGCTCGCTCTGTGGCTGCTCTTTCACAAGGCCAAATGTCAGTAGCCGAGAGTGTCACAGGCAAACCACAGTCCTGCTGCCCCGTCCTCCTTCGTACAGGAGATGTTCTATCTGACACACTGACACTAGCTTGTCGTCAACAGCAGCACGTATCCAAGTAGCAGAACTCCTTCCAATCTGTTCATATTTGCTATTTTTCTATTATTGGCATACAGAAGCAGGGAGAGGCTTCAGTAAACCCTTCACCACCTTCTAGAATGTCCCAGACCAGACCAGTACACCCACACCCACGTCCATGTCCCCCTACACCCACCTCACTGCTTTTGGGTGACTCAGCCAGGAGTTGCTGGGCCTTCATCATGGCAGGACAGGCCCTGTTTCTCATCCCTAACGGCTCTGCTGACAGACTCCGCAGACGGGGGAAGCAGCATCCTGCACTGTCAGAGCAGCCTAATGGTTCTGCCTCTCTCAGACCCAGACAGGAATATAATAAGTATACCACCTAGACTATTTACATTACACTCTGCGCTCCAATTTTTCAGATTTTTCAAAAATAAAACACAGGATTCTCTCTTGACCCCCCCTGAAATGATTTTCCACCCCGCGTTCATTTTCCCATTGTACCATGCATCGTTTTATGGCTGCGTGCAGCCGACGGAAGGCTTTCCGAGTTCTTCCATCAGGCGGCTTTGGTATAAGATCAGCATTTCAGAGACAAATCAGGCAACTGCAACAGCAAAGTGCGCCCGCCCGAGGTGGCAGCCGGACAGAGAAACCACCACGCTGCCCTACACTGAAGGCCCAACATCACAACACTGAGATTACAGGGACGAGACTGCGGAGGCAATATTTAAGGGGAAATAAAATGAGGTGATGCTGCTGGACATTGTAGCAATATAGATTTTCACAGCTGATTTGCGGAGCTCATTCGGGCTGGGCAAAATTAAACGATACAGCTATTGATATGAAAGAAATGGAGGCAGAAGGTATTTTTCAACCTATAATTACATACTGCTACACAGAAATCAATATTGTAATAAACATCTTATCTTTTATTGTCTACTCACCCGCATCAGCTACATGATCAAAGACGCTCATTATGTTACAAAACCAGCGCATTGTTTTAATTATTCATTTTAATTTTTAATTGGATCCCAATTAAACAGATGTATACAGCGGTACAGGAAAGTATGTGAACCCTTAATAAGGATACAAATAATGGTTTGGTTATATTTTATGAATATTTGACAGCAATAAGCTGAACAGCAGATAAAGTAAAATACTACATGTGCTATGCAATACCACCTAATATGCAATACTATGCAATACTACATGTTGTACGCTAACTCAAAATAGTGTGCAGAAATAAATTAGCTATTTAATTTAGCACCTCTCACAGACTTGTTAGCATCCATAGGTGCTAACTTAATATGCAGTTCTTACTCTCGCACGCCTTCTTCAATGAGCTCTTGCCTTGAATTATGGTGTGACGTAGACCGAACATTCTGTGTGATGTAGACCGAACAAGTTGACGATGTCATTTTAACTATGAGACAGACTGCTCTCGCTGACGTGTTCGATATCTTTTTGTCCGGACGTCCTTCGGCAGATGCTGCCACCTTAGGTACCCATACGTGTAAAATAAACTGACCAAATGTACTGCCTTTATATCAGAGGGCCACCTAAACTTTAATCCAATCACTGGCTCTTTGATGGTTTAACTTGTTTATGCAGATTGTAGTAAAAATAGGTTATCATGTGACGTTTTGATCTATCACATGCATGAATTACTCCGAACAACAGGTCAAACTGATTAGTATCATCCATTTGCCACAAAGGACTGTTTTAAAATAAATGTCGATTTCATTGTACTGTATATAAACATCTTAGGTTCATGTTACGGTGCGATACTCATGTGTGCATCCTCCTTGCATCTATTTCCTGCAGAATGAAGGTCACCTTGTCCCAGTCTGCATGTTCAAACTCTCCCTGTTCAGCACCTTTGAAATCCTCCCCCAGTATACTGACCCCGACCCCTCCTGCTGTGCTCCTTCTCTCACGCGTGCACCCTCCTCGCAACCTCCCACACTCTCCCAAGCGCATGCTCTGAGCGAGAGATAAAAAAAAAAAACACCAGAGCTACGTTTCCGCATCTCACGCAAGCAAGATGCCGAAATGCTTCCACAGCACCGATCGCTCCTGCTGCCATTAAAGTAAAATGTATATAAATTCAATAAAATTTAAAATTTTAGGAAGGTAGTTGCAAGAATGAGGGAAAACACAGAGAATCATAAAATGCTCGGACACAAGGTGGGGGGGGGGGGAGCGGCAGAGTTTAATCTCAGTGATGACAGTGGGCTCTCCTGGCAAGAGGGAGGCCAGCTGGTCTCCTCCTTTCCCATTGAAGCTTTCTCTACTTCCTCTCAATCACTCCTTCCCTTTCAGGGCACCTGCCCTCGCCGCTCCCGGCTTGGCTCTCCCGTTACGTCACTCCGCTTCCATCCCTCCGCTCTCGGACTTTCTCCACCTCTACTTTCCTTCCCCGGGCTCCCCTTCTCTTTCCATCAAAGCCGGCGTGCGTTTTTTTCCCCGGGCAAGGAGCTCGACTCCCCCCGGAGCATTTAACCTACACGATGAGAGTAAATATATGCAACAGCATCTGCTGGCAGACGGCAGCTTGCTTTGTTTAGAAGATGTTTTGTAGCTCTTGTTCCACTCCTGCTTACGCTTGTACCCGGACATTCACTGGAAGCTCAGCCAAGCTGGCCAGTCAACTCCTTGGCAGCATGTATGGTTGCAATGTGATATTTGCTCAGTTGAACATCACTTGAAAAAATATGGTTGGGTGGATGGATAGATATCTTTGATGGTCTGTGATAGTGTGTGACTATGGCTGTTCTTCCATGTCCTTCTATCTCTCATCCTTTATCCTGACCTCAGATCAAACCTCCTACTTGTACTGGCTGAATCCTTAGCGTACTTGGCTCAGGTCGGCGAGCCCCCCCACCCTTACCCATCCCGGAGACACCGGTGGGCCTGAGGCCAACGTGTGAATCACCAAGCAGGGGCGGCCCCCGGTCCAGGGGGGAGGTGCAACCACTGGCAAGGTGACTTCCCAGTGGACCGCAAGAAGCTTTACTAGGATCTGTGATTAGGAATGAAGCCTGCATTTGACCCCTAGCCTGTCGACCAGCAGGGCGGCGCCATTAGCATCAAGTCAGAAGCGCAGGGTGGGGAGCTTCCGGAATGATCCGTTTTCAGGCCGGTTTTGTTGTGCTAAATGGGGAACTGTCAAACAAGCTCTTATCTTCAATCTGATACTCACTCATCATGCTGTGTGTAATCAGCTGCTGGGTTTGTTAGCAGAGCGGTATTTTAAGGTTTAATCAGACTGTTAGCCATCCCGAGGGTAGTATTTATGTGTGTGTGTGACTGAGCTGCACGCTTAGCTGTCGCTGGTCCTCACGGCACGCAACGAGGCGTTAAGATGGTGAGCCAACTGCAAGGGTGTCGCGAGTGGGGGAGAAATAGTGGAAGGAAGGAACGAGGGAGAGGAGGAGAGCAAATACGGGCAGCCGAGTGTCCCAGCCAGGCACATCGCTCCTGTTCGCAGCCCCGCTCGTCATCAGAGACTGACCGACGCATTGTGGCGAGACAGAGATAGAGAGAGAGAGAGAGAGAGAGAGAAAGATGTGGCAATCGCCACGCAGCACCTGCAGCCCGACGGACTGGCCAGGAACATTGACGCCCCGGTACTGACCAGGCAGACATCTTCAGTTCAGAGAAAAGGCACCAGCTACCACACCATGCGCCAGGCAGCAAGTGCAGCTGACAGGCAGCAATCCTTTGTGTTACTCAGCCCAGAAACATGATAACATACCGGGCAAACAGAAATATTCCAGTCCCACGCAGCCCCATCACAGACCTAGAATAACAAGCTATAATTAACTAAAAAGCTACGTAAAGTGGAGAAAAAAACATTTGGGTAAAAATCCCATAAAGGTCAAATATCGCTTCAGAGACATATAGCAAGCCCCTCCCTTTGGCATGACATGAACATTTGGCTGAAGACTCCTCGTTTGTTTGTGTATAACCCCCATCACGATAATAATCTAATAAACTGATCCACCTTAAAGTGCTAAACAAAGAGTAAGCGACACCCATAGCAAGTTTAGCAAGCAAAATGTGGACCTAACACATACAGTGCATTAAATAATAAACACGCTTCGTCAGTGTGCTGAAGCTTTGCTGACGTATGAATCTCCTAAAGCTTGGGACCCATATTTTTGCTCCAATGGCCGTCCACCTTCGCAACAAGCACATGCATCGCCTGCCGCTCAGCGGGCACTGGTGGGCGAAATGCCAAACCCAAGACGGAGGGTTGGCAGCTATTGGGTGCGTCAGCGGGGCATGCTGGGTATTTTTGTGGCCCTCCCTATGGCACCTCACGTGCGCAGGGTTCAGCACTGAAAATGAAAGAGGTTCTTCACGGCAATAGTAAAACATGAAAAAATTCACCGCTCTACAGCCAAGCTATCACCTTTGGGAAGCTCTGGCCAATGAGTGGGGCAGAATCCTTGCCGCTGAATGAGGCTCGTTACCAGTTGGTGAGGGAATGCAGTGCAGCCTCTCTGAATTGGCGGTCAGGTGTTACTCACTCCCAGTCCTTGCGACGGGCCCGCGGCGTGCTCTGCATCTTGTGGCTCTGATGCGCCTTAATGACATCCCTGTGATCCACCAGGGCCCCGCGTCTGCCAACAGGAGGTGCCCACGAGTCTCCAGCCACCAGCGAGTGGAGCGTACCACCCACCACCCCCTCCTCGGGGGATTTCCTGGTAGCGTGGCCAAAGGAGAAGGGTGCGTCCCGGCATTTCTCCACCCGCACGTTGTACACGGCGTGGTAGTAGGTGGGGCTCCGGCACCTACTGCCCCCGCCTGGTCTGGGGTGGTAGTGTACCCGTGGTTGTGCCACGTGAGCCGGCCGGAGGGGTGGGGCTCGTTGTATGATCACAGAGCTGTCTGAGTACAGGGGGGAGAGCATGGAGCTGAGGGGGGAAAAGTGGAAATAGGAGCAATGGAACAGGGCAAGGAGAAAGAGAAGGAGAAGAGAAAACAACAAATTCAGTTTATTAAAGTAAAATACGATAATCATTTTCTTAAACGATGGGCCGCATTGGGGAGGCGACAGTAAAAACACCCTGCTGCCCCAGGGATTCAAACCAGCAACCTACTGGCACTGTGCCCTAATCCACTAAGCCACAGAACAGCCCTGGCAGCCTTGTATATAACTTCCCATGGTGGCTACGAGATGACCCCATCAGGCTAAGTGATGATCCTTAAAGCGTGGCTATGCATGTCAGTGTGAATGCATGCTGTCATCCATGATTCCCCTACTGGCATGCAGTACAGAGACTCCATAAACCTTAATAATATTGTGGGTGCAATTCTGCATTCATTATGCATTCATTTAGAATCTTTTGCTAGGAAGTCCCAGTCATGGCGTGGTCACTTGGCATTGTCTCCATATTAATAAACCCAGACAAGATCTACTCAATGCGATCGATCTGTCTTAACATTCTATCACCCTCTGTCCCTCCAGGGGACCCCTGATCTAAAACCACCCAACGGTTTAAAACATTCTCCTTTATTGGAAAGCATAACACAGTAATCGCGATAAAGGAACTGCTCGAACTCTGTGAGGCCTGGTCAATAGGTACCAGTAAAAGCACAAATTTACCGAAAAGTCTTTGCATAATTGCATGGCCCAACAGTAAAGAAGAGTGCACTGCTGGGTCGTTACCTTTGCACGTTGAATTATATGCAGGATAAAGAGTAAATGTCTAAACTATAGTGTAAGCAAAATGACACAGAGTAAAATGAATACATCACAGTCTGTTACCATCACATACACAAATTCAGCACTCACTAATGCATTTGAGTAATCAGCAATTAATCATTTTTAAGCGACTCCTTCCCTGTGTAGGTGTATGTGTGGGGGTGCGTTTAAAATACATCCCCTTTGGCCCCCTCCCTTGCAATTTTGAAGCTAGGCTGAATAGCGGAGCTCAAATGTAAGGTTTCGACCTTCATGGGAGAGGCATGCGCGTTCCACGCCACGGGTCCCAGGGAATGGTCCGAGGACGCGGTTTCCATGGCAGCCCCCGAGCTGCGTGGCATACAGGTGGATGCTATTCAGGGAATGGACAGCATATTCTTGGCAGATCGGACCCAATCTGCTCAGTGCTTGGCCTTCACATAAAGCCAGGCCAGTCTGAATGCCAGAGCTGCAGTCTCTGCAAAGAGGGATTTGTGACGTTTAACCTGATCTAGACAAAGGTGCTGTAATTCAAGTCCACTCCAATAACTTTAATAAAAGAGGCTGTTGAACTTGATGATTAAAGAGCGACCTCTTCTTTCTCATAAGCATCAGGGAACTACAAATCCTTGTTTTCATATATGCATGCAATCCAATGTGTTTCTGTACTTTGATAGCTGGATATTAAGCCCTATATGACCCAATATTAATCCTTCAAATTATGAACTGTCCAGACATCTACCAAACGATTATGCTAAGTGAGGTTTCGGGGGGGACCTGGACCTGATCGCAGGAAACGTAGCACAAAACACACCCTGAATGGCATGCAGGGCCATTTGAGGGCAAACAGTCACAAATTATGGACAATTTGCAAACGCCATTTCACACAGCTGCCTCCCTGTATGCAAAATTCCAAGAAGAGAGTGGATCGGGGATTTGAGGCCTCAGTGCTACTCAATCAGCAACCGTGACCCTCCATAACAAATTGTTATTTTATTAAAAATCCATCCAGCCGCCCACCTAGGCTCGGAATGCCAGGAGACTTGGGAGAATTCCCACTGGGCCCCTTAGCTGTTGTGCCAATCAGAAACAAAATAACTTTAAAATTCTACAGCAACACTTCAGAATGTTAACCAGCAAGTTTTCTTATGTACGTACACACACACACACACAGGTTTGTAATTATATCTTTGTGGGGAGTTTTCTAGTTCCTGTGTCTTGTGATTTGTATTCGGTTTTGGTTTCATGCTTTGTGCCTGTGGTTGTGTTTTTCCCTGTCTGTTATTCCCCAGTGTTAGATTCGGTTTCCCTGTTTCTGTCAGTTTCTTAGGTTCCCCGTTTGATCCCCCAGTTCTTTGATTTAATTATTAGTTTCACCTGTTGTCTGTTGCCTTGTGGCAGTACTGCAGTGAGACACCATGAGCATGACATCCGCCCACCCAGCCAATCATCATCGCATTTGCAACGGCGTCATCATTATCTCTCGTCAGGCAGCTGATAAAGCCAAAGCTTGACATCTCACGCGTCATTAAACCAAATTTTAGTAACGCGCTACTTAACATTCTCAGTAACGATAATGGCGTTGCAAGTATGGGAAAAATAATTAATTAGATTACTCCGTTACTGAAAAAATAACGCCGTTATACTTAAACGCCGTTACTCCCAACACTGCACACAACTACTACTGCTCTGCATAGAGAAACACACAAATACGCAGCACACGCATTGGCGCGATCACTTTGTAATTTAGAGCTGAGTGAGCGCAGCGCGCTGTTTCGGTGAAGGCGCTACAGCTAATATCGTGTCACTGCTAATCTCTGGAACTCTGAATGTTAGAAAGAGACCAGGCAAGACTGAGAAAGTCAGACTGCTTGAACAGTTTAATACGCTATTTATTATTTCCTTCTTGAAGCCAAAACGGGCCGGTCTTGTGCATAAAACCCAGGGCTGAAAATGAGCCCCCCCCCCTCCGTGTCTGCACCCACCTGTTTGCCAAATTTCCTTCCATATGCAGTGGTTTTTAAAAATAATAACCAGTTATAAATTGATGATTTAATGATTGATATAGGGGGCGGCAAATTGCCCGTAGGTGTGCATGTGTGAGTGACTGGAGTGTGAGTGTGCCCTGCGATGGGCTGGCCCCCAGTCTAGGGTTATTCCCTGCCTCATGCTCGTTGATTCCGGGATAGGCTCTGGACCCCCCGCGACCCAGTAGGATGAGCGGTTTGGAAAATGGATGGATGGATGGATGGATGATTGATAAAATTTATAGTAGTGCATGCTTGTTGCTGTCAGCCTGCCAAAGCATGTATAATATCTCCCACTGGGTATTAAATTCTACAGGGTCTCCATGTCATTGCTACTGAGCATAAGTATGCCTGACAGCTCCTGGATATCTGCACCTCCTCCGAGCCCGTGTTACTGAACATCTGCATCTCCTCCAAACCTGTGTTACTGGACATCTGTACGTCCAACAGTTGTCTTGGACCTGTTACTGCATTTCTGTATCTCTCTCAAATCACTGAGCATCTGTATTTCAGACATCCTGTATTACTGATCATCTGTACGTCCTCCAAGCATGTGATACTGAACATCTGTACATCCGACAGCTCTCTCAAGAATGTGTTATTGAACATTCCATCACTGAACATCTGTATCTCCTTTGAGCCTGTATTATTGAATATCTGCACAACCCACAGCTCCTCAGAGCCTGGGTTACTAAATATCTGTAACTCCCTGGAGTCTGTATTACTGGACATCCTGCCTTCCAAACTGTTCCCACAAAGTCAGAAGCATAGAACTGTCCAAGATATCTCTGTATGCTGAAGCATTAGGAGTTCCCTTCACAGAACTAAGGGGCCTAGCCCAATCCCAGAAAAACAAACCCATACCATTATCCTTCCTCCACCAAACTCAGGCAGATGACGTTCTCCTGGCATCTGCCAAACCCAGACTCATCCATCAAACTGCCAGACAGAGAAGCGTGACTTGTCAATCCACAGAACGTGTTTCCACTGCTCCAGAGTCCAGTACGTGCTCCATAACGTGAGGCTTGCATGCAGCTGCTCAGCCATGGAAGCCCATTCCATGAAGCTCCCAGCACACAGCTTTTCTGTCAGAGGAACAGAGTATTTTATGGTCACTTGGTGACCGCGCTCTGTTACTTTACATCAGTGGTTCACAAACTTTCTTCGCAGGGCCCCCCTTCTCTAGATAGGTACATTATTGAGCCTCCCCCCCCCCCCAATTCAAACTACACAGGTTCATATTCAAACTTTATTTGAAATACAGCTCCCTTTTCTAATTCAGTGAAACAAATGGTGCAATTTCACCACTGTGGGAGAAAAAAGACCAATTAATTAAAAATAAAAGTCCAGCATAGGTTTGAAGTTATGCAAATACAGATTTAACATTCCTGTTGTAAGATTTAACATTCCTGGTGTAAACAAATTAAAAGTTTGTCTACGTTTACCGCATTTTGATTTTAATGAAAACCGCAGGTTTCAGCCTATATCATAGCACAAAACAACACTAAATCATACCCATTAATACTCTCCCTGCACTTCATGTAGGAAATTTAAAACCTTGTTTTTCATGATATGGTTATGGTTAGATTTTTTTTTTTTCCGACGCTGCAAAACGTCGCCACGCATCGCCAAATCACACGGTACAAAAACCTTGCATTAGCAAGACGACTTAAGACAGATCATACAGCATCTCTCAGCCGGCTGAATAAACTGGAACAGCCTCCGTGACGACACAACTTTTGCCTTATTGACTGAAGAACGTGTCGTTTGTATGACATTTGTATACCGGGAAGTTTCGATGCATTATCTGCTATTTCTCCCGAATTTCACGTAAAGCAGTGAGAACTGGTTTTAAATTAATTTACCTGGTAAAGTAAATTTAAATAATTTAAATAAATGTTTTAATAGTACACGTAAGTTAGTGGTTCATTTATTGTTAGTTACTGTAATGTTGCGTTGCTTTATTTGTCTAATCGTCCAGTCTGTGAAGAGATTATTTTAGGGTGACACATGCCCCTGAGGCTATCCCATTGGTGCACCCCCCAGTTTAGGAACCACTGCTTTACATGTTCTGTCACTTCATGGCTGAGTTTGTGTTGTGCCTAAATGGTTCCACTATGCAATCATACCACTAACAGATGACCATGGAATATCTAGCAGGGAAGACGTTTCACAAGCTGACTTATCGCAGAGGTGGCATCCTGTTTTTTATTTATGTACCTTGGGTTTATCTTTGTTCCATTAATATTGTTATGTACCTGAAAGCATCGCTAGGGAATCACATGCACTGAGCTTCATTATAACTTGTAACATTCTAATTCAATTCATTTGAATTCAATGAAATTTTATTTGCATATTTGCACATTTTCACAAAATTATATTGTCTCAAAGCGCTTTACATGATCACTGTCCAAAGCCCCCAGCGAGCAGCCAGAGGTGACAGAGGTAAGAAAAACTCCCTAGAAGTAAGAAACATTGGGAGGAACCAGACTCAGATGAGGAGGCTGTTCTCCAGGGGCTGGCAGGGGAAGTCAAATGAGCAAGACAAATTCCACACCTCCCCCACGCCAGCGCTACTGAACATACGTATGACATGTGGCTCCTCCAAGCCTGTGTCCTGGAACGCCTACCTCATGTAGCTGTCTGTGTCAGATTCCCGCTCCAATTCAAGAAATGCCTCAAAACCCATCTCTTTCGAGAACAACTGTACTAGCCTGCATCACTACATAATCCCCAAATGCTCTTGTTGGTGCCTTTGTTTGGGAGACATTGCACAGCTCTTTCTCCAGTACTGCTTACACTTGTACCACGGTTGTGCAAAATTCAGAATTTATGAATTATGCCCCATTTCATTCATGAATTGGAATTTGAGTTGAATTGGCCACACCCTACAGGAAGATGAATTGTAATGACAAGAGGAATATAATTAATTTCTATTCAAATACATTCAATGCAAACATAGCAAAACATAAATATTGAAATATAATAAATTTCTAGACAGTAGATATATGTATACTGAATTTATTTTGGCACGTTTGTTTTAAATTTTTTATATAAATTAGCAGGCTCATTCCATTCTAATTCAATAAATTTCCAAAAACTTTTTGCATCACCCTTTTTGGTTATCTTTGCCATATGGGTGACACAATACATCTTCCACACTCTGAACTGAATTAATAGCGATTAGTGTAGCTTCAGTAACAGTTCAATGTTTTACATACCATTAAAAACCATCACTAATCATCCATAACATTAAAACCACCTGCTTATTATCTCGTAGGTCACTCTTGTGCAGCAAAACAGCTCTGACCCATCGAGGCACAAACTCTACAAAATTTCTGAAGGTGTCCTGTGGGATTTGGCACCAAAACAATAGCAGGAGACCCTTTAAGTCCTGTAAGTTGTGAGGTGGGGCCTCCATGGATCAGACTTGTTTGACCAGCACATCCCACAGATGCTTGATCGGATTGAGATCCGGGGAATTTAGAGACCAAGTTAAAACCTTAAAATCCTGTTCCAGTTCCTCAAACCATTACTGAACAATTTTTGCAGTGTGCATTACCCCGCTGAAAAAGGCCACTGTCGTTTGGGAATAGTGTTGCCATGAAGGGGTGTAGTTTGTCTACAAAAATGTTTAGGTAGGTGGTACGTGTCAAAGTAGCATCCACATGAATGCCAGGACCTAAGGTTTCCCAGCAGAACATTGCCCAGAGCATCACACTGCCTCCGTCGGCTTGCTTTCTTCCCATAGTGCATCCTGGTGTCATCACTTCTCGAGGTAAACAAACCACACGCACTCAGCCGCCCACATGATATAACAGAAAATGTGATGCATCAGACTAGGCCACCTTCTTCCGTTGTTCCAGGGTCCAGTTCCGATGCTCACGTGCCCATTGTAGGTGCTTTCAACGGTGGACAGTGGTCAGCATGGGCACTCTGACATGTCTATGGCTACACAGCTCCATACTCAACAAGCTGTGATGCACCGTGTGTTCGGACACCTTTCTATCACAGCCAGCATTAACTTACTCAATAATTTGTGTTAAAGTAGCTCTCCCGTGGATTCAGACTGGACAGGCTAGCTGTTCTTCAAAGAGCCTTGGGCATCCATGACCCTGTCACCGGTTTGCCAGTTGTCCTTCCTTGAACCACTCTTAGTAGGAACTGGCCACCGCATACTGGGAACAGCCCATAAGACCTGCAGTTCTGGAGATGTTCTGACCCAGTCATCTAGCCATCACAATATGGCCCTTGTCAGCGTTGCTCAGACCTGTACACTTGCCCATTTTTCTTGCTTCCTACACATCAAACTAAAGAACGAACTGTTCACTTGCCTAATATATAATGGCCCCCTTGACAGGTGCCACTGTAATGAGATAATCAAGGTTATTCACTCCACCTGTCAGTGGTTTGTATGTTACAACTGATCCGTCATATTATATTTCATTAAAAATATCAACCTGTTTCTCAAAGCCCTGATTCTCGAAGCACTGCTTTCTTAACCAAATGTAGTTTAAAAATGTGGTTTGCTAGATCGTTATCTTATAAATATTAAAACAAATGCATCACTCTGTATTATGATTATCAATAGCAACTTCAAAAGAATACTGGTTGCCACAGCATAAGGGTGCAGAAAGTTTCTATTAAGTGATGACCTTAAGGATAAGAGTGGCCCCTATTCTCTGCTAAGCAGGACGGCAACCCCCATACCCACTTGGGGAAGACTGCGGGTCTTGATAAGCAACCAGCATTCACTTAAAAATATGAATCAGGATCCTCTATTACTCTGAATTATTACAGAAATGAATGGTCATGGCCTAGCCTGCGATAGCCGGTACTGTACAGCAAGGTATTTTCTGTGCCTTGGTTTCCTTGCTTCCAAAATGTGGTTGACGCAGGTATACAGTGACATTATGTGTGGCTCTGATGACAGAGGAGGGATTAGTTTGACTGCCAATGTAAAAAAAAAAAAAGTTTGGGATATTTCCGTGGTTGCCCACCAATTATATCCAGCACTGAGTTTTGTGGGAAGACACTCAACCTTGAGAAGATCAACCATGGTACACAAATTGACAACTAAATTATTTATTCTACAGGTGACACTTGAAATGCCCCGATTTTTTGTTCTGGATATCTGAATAGCATGACATTTTAAAGACACTGGGTAATTACACAATGACTAAGACACGTCAGGATCAGGCAAGAACAAAGTACAAACACACATAATGGTATATACGACAGCCAGGTACACAAGTACACGATATTGCCAAAAGTATTGGGACACCCCTCCAAATCATTGATTTCAGGTGATCCAATCACTGCCATAGCCACAGGTGTATAAAAGCAAGCACCGGTGCACAGAAATTGCCAACTGTCTGCAGAGTCAATAGCTACAGATCTCCAAACTTTGTGTGGCCTTCAGATTAGCTCATGAACAATGCATAGAGAACTTCATGGAATGGGTTTCCATGGTCGAGCAGCTGTATCCAAGCCTTACATCACCAAATGCAATGCAAAGCGTTGGATGCAGTGGTGTAAAGCACGCTGCCACTGGACTCTAGAGCAGTGGAGACATGTTCTCTGGAGTGACGAATCACGCTTCCCTGTCGGGCAACCAGTTGCCAAGAAAACGGTACTTGCCTGACTGCGTTGTGTCAAGTGTAATGTTTGTTGGAGGGGGATTATGGTGTGGGGGTGTTTTTCAGGGG
>JABFEA020000098.1:5833367-5844108 GCA_019775915.2 Cyphomyrus plagiostoma
TCCTGTCTGCCCGCAGCAGCTGGAATCCAGGCAGCACCACATTTGTGTCCGGAGTTAGCGATGTTAGCCAGGTCTCCGTTAGCATCATGATGCTACACTGCCGGAATTCAGTCTGATGCCAGGTTAGCGCCGCTAGCTCATCCATCTTGTTTGGGAGAGATCTCACGTTTCCCATAGTGATGGAAGGGAGAGATGATCTGTATCGTCTCCTCGGGCGACGACGCTCCTTCCCAGCTTGACATCCCCGTCTCTTCCTCCTCAGTTCGCTGGGAATGTCGGGTCTATCCGCCGGTAGCACTGCTGCGGAGCGCTAGTAGCTCCCCTCGAGTGAAAACAAAGGAGGCACTCGCTGTTTCACCAACCACAGGCGAAGAAAGAAAAAATATGAAGCGAAGGCTAAAACTAGCACAAAACGGTAGTGCATGGTGTCGGACTTAAGATACTAAGTTGAAAGTAAGAATAAGTAAAATAGAAAATAGGAAAAATAAGGAAAAGCTCAGAAATGAGCAGAGCTGCCGTAACAGGCTGCCACTCGCTGGGGGCGCCGGAAGTGTACCTTAATTAATAGCCCTTAATTTGAGGCAGGTTTGTATTTGAGGCAGGCCTTTATTTATGATTCCCTCTTTTACTGCATTACCTTGCTATTACAAAATGTACATATGAATGAGTCAAATGCCACCACTGTGTCAGTTTGAACCCTGTTAAACACACTGGGTATGCTTACTGGAAATATTCTCTTAAAATAAACTATATAATAGTAGATTATAGTATTGCAAGGCCATTGAAATTTTAAGGGCTGGTTAACAATCCCAGTATTTGGCTTCTGAAATTGTGTTAATAAAAGTTGACTTTTCATTACAGGCATGTTAATAACACAGTTTAACTTGTGTGTAGTATGACCTGTAAATACACCCAGGTGTCACAACATAAAAACCAAAATAATTCACGAGTTCCTCCAAAAATTAATGATGATAAACATTCTTTTTTAATAGCACAGTCAAATATCTAATAATGATCAGACTCGGCTGCAAGCAAGATCTGAACTGAAACACAGTTCACTTTGATAGACAACTACCACTCAGTAGGTGTTTATCAGATAAAATGATAATGTTTCTGTATTTATTAACGCGCATTTCACCAAGAGCCACAACTGACCAAATGAGATGGACATTTCTATCTGAACTCTAGATGTTGCTTTTTCCCGTTTCCTCCAAAACCTTTACATGAGTGCTGTGGACCATTTGTAATGTTTTATTTATGTCATTTCTTTATAAACCCCAAAATCTTTGTATAAATGTGTGTACAAATGTTTGCCATTTATTCCATCCGTACAAAACCTTTAAATGAGCCCCCATGGCTTTACCCCACCCTCGGTCTATATCTTTTCATGTCGACCACACCCTTTTGCCAGTATCCGAGACCCAGCTTTTAATTGAATTCTGGGTTTTATTTGAGGAAGTACAGTACGTACATGTATAAAAACACTTGGGTGAGTGTCTTTCTCTGTTTTATATTATATATTATCTCTTCTTGTAATTGCATAATTTGTCTTTACTTTCACTGTTAGAAATTGGATGTTGTTGCTGTTTACACCTTCACTTCCCCTTGGGGATTAAGAAAAATCCATTCATTCATTCATCCATCCATCCATGTCTGTACAGATACACTGGCCACAAGAATACTTCATACAAGCTGGACTGCTGTCTGTCCCACAAGGACACTCATGTGTTAAGCTGCTCTGAGGACGGCTATGTCTACTTCTGGGACTTGGTGGAGGTGAGAGGAGAAACGGTGGAGGCGTTGCGGGTGGATGTGGGAGCCTGACAGGGGTGGGAATATGGGTTCCAGCTGCTTAGGGCATTTGATTAGCAGGTACCACCACAGCTTAGAAGAATTTCCATGCAAACATTCACTTTGTATTCTGTATCAAGCAAGAACAGATTTTTTTTTTTTCCTGCGATAAGATTCAAGATTCTTTATTTGTCACATGCATAGTTATACAGGTACAACATGCAGTGAAATGTACGCTGAGCCGCTCATACTATGTGCATATAACAAAGAGACTATAAAATAAAATGAAGCAGAAAATAGAAAATTGAACTAGAAAATAAACTTGGAAAATAAATTGTAAAATATACCTAAATTATAGAGAGTGCATACAGAAAAATAACCTATGAATTTACAGGAGAGTATATACAAATTACAGGATAAAATAAAAATACTGTGCAAGAAATGCTTATAGCCTGTTAGTGTGTGCAGTGTCAACACAGCAGTGTTAGTTTGGCCTGATAACCATAAAACTATGACCGGGAGAGTGGTCTGTCTTGGTTGAGGAGTCGAATCGCATGGGGATAGAAACTCCTCCTGACCCTCTCCGCCTGGCCATAATGACACGGAACCTTCTGCCTGAACGCAGGAGTTTGAACAGTGTTTGGGGTGAGACAAGTCATGTGTTCATTCTCCATTTTTGTTTCAAATATCAAACTTTATTGTCACGTGGATCGTTCAGACTGGTGCCAGTAAATACAATGAAGACGATAAATAGAAGTAACACCTTATTAGACAGACATGCGCATACGTATGTGGAAAAGATACTTTAAAGGTAGATTTTGGGAACGATGTGGCAGATTGTCGCTGCGTTTAGCGAATAATTAGCGTTTGTTGTGGAGATGAATGGTCTCCGGGTAACAACTGTGCCTGAACCTTCTGATCTGAGCGTTTATTGGAATGTGGCTGCAGGGTGACATTTCTTGGGCTTTTCTAAGGCAGAGTATGGCCTCGGTGTCCTGCTGGACTTTTGTGTGTCTGTCTTCTGTCTGCCTGCTGTGACCTTTTGAGTCCTTTGTTCCCTTTCAGGGCTCTGTGTCGTTGAAGTTGCCCGTGGGCAAAGCGGCTGTGCAGTCACTCTCGTTCCACCCTTCAGAGCCCCGCCTACTCACTGCCATGGAAGGCAGTGTCAAGGTGTGGGGGGCGGAGCCTGAGGACACAGTAGAGGATCAGGGACAACAGTGACGCTCTGAGAGACAAGAATTGGCATAGAATTGACTATTTGCAAGCTGGGAGAAGAGTCTTCATTGCCTGTATTTGTAATAAAATATGTTTTTGTAATATTTTAGCATTTTCACTCTGAAGAAGACACTGTCTTCACAATTTTCATATGGATTGTGATTATATTTCTATAAGATTCAGTTGAAATAAACGATTATGTTACACCAGCTGTTCAAATTATTGAGGAATTACGACAATGACGTAACAGGGTCAAGGATACATTATTTGCCATTAATTTTGGATCAATTATTATTGATCTCGTCGAGATTCCATCGTTCCAATATTTAAAATTTTAAATGTTTTAATCAAAATGGCCTGTACGTCTTTAGATTGTTTCTAAAGAGCTTTAATAATGCCAAAATGTCTTATCCAGGTAACAGCTAGGCTACGTCAGAGATTTCTGACCACAAGACACCTCCCATAATTCCTTGCGACACGTCAATATGGCGATGCCCGTGTGCAGGTGCCGGAATGTGTACGGATCGGAATGAAAGATAAGCATGTAATTTAACTGTCATATCTAGGGTCCAGATAAAACCATTATGTATCAAATATGAGAGCGCTGTTTACAGTTTGTAAACGTCTGGGTGAAAAGGCGCTTGTGGGTCTATCTCCGACCCCGAGATGGGTGCCTCGGCGCCCGCGATCAGTCGGGGGAATCCCCGCCTGCAACCCAGCGGCCAGACGGCTCGTGTTCAGTCCGTCATCCGAGGTGTTGGAGAAGCTGCGAGGGCATGTGGAGGTGAGGGAGAACTTCATCAGCGAAGAGGAGGAGAGGGCTTTGCTCAGGGAGCTGGAGCCGGGGCTCAAGAAGAAGCGATACGAGTTTGACCACTGGGACGATGTAAGTATCGGCCACTCAGTTTAGTAAGCAAGGTCATTTTTGTTGGTCGTCTCAGTAATATCTTTGTAATGCATAATAATTAATATTTTAAAATACTTAGTTTTCCGGTGACCTAGAGCGGGTTCATTTGCAGGAACTTAACGCTTTCGAGTATGCATGGCAGAACTGAAATTTTAAGGATTTTATTCTGATCCTTCGCCGCCCTTGTCAAGTTAAGATGATTAGCCTTTCACCTGAACAATTTAGGCGATCCATGGCTACCGGGAAACGGAGCGACTGCGATGGGGCCCCGAGTGTGAGGCGATACTGGAGCGTCTCAGGAGTGCAGCTTTCCCGCAGGACAGTCAGCTGCTCGGCCCCGTGCACGTCCTAGATCTTGACCAGAAAGGATACATAAAGGCACATATTGACAGCGTGAAGGTACGGGCCCTTTCACTGTAGACCGAAAAAAGGGAAGGAAGGGGAAAAGCTACGATAAAAGCATGTTTTTTGAATTTTGCCGGTTTCAATTTAAAGTGAAACGTTCCCACTTTCTCCCAGTTTTGTGGCAGCACTATAGCTGGAGTGAGTTTGCTGTCAGACAGCGTGATGCGACTGGTCAGTGAGGATAACGTGGAACACTGGGCGGACTTGCTTCTGCTAAGGCGATCTCTGTACATCATAAGGTAGGCAGCCGATGGCGGCAGATCTACCATGTATGAACACAATCATGGCTTTTCATTCAAATTGGTGTGGGACTGGCTTGATGAGATTCTTTTCCTGCCACCCATGGGGTATAAAATTAACGATGTTTTTAAATGCCTGTTCAAATCTTCAAAGGTAGTCGTTTTTTTCCTCAAGTCATATAAAGACTACTACTCGTCCTAGGTGTTTCCCTGGAACCAGTTTGTCGCTCAACCTGCTAATGTTAACACGCTAACGCTCAATCTGCAATGTTTATAGCTGTTTTAACCTGCCGGTAGTGTGAAGAAAAGAGCCGATTCACGATTAATATTAAAACGGTAATATAAATTAAACTACAATTAAGCGCCGCCTTAAATCTGTCAGCCCTTAATTATTATGACAAGTACTCCAAGCAAAGTATTAAGGTGTGTAGGAGCATTAGAGAACAACCTACCACTTATACTTCAATATCTCCTAATTATTGTAAGAAGAAAGGTATCTGCGAACGTGAAGTATCGCGATGAAGCGCGAGAGATTATCAACGTTCAGTTATTTCGTTGATTGTTATCTGTTCAAAACTTCCGTGATCATTTTATTTCAGGGACCGGGCAAGATACAAGTTCACACACGAGGTGCTGAAAGACGAGGATTCGTTCTTCTTAGGGGAGAGAATACCCCGCGACCGCCGCATTTCAGTCATTTGCCGGAACCTTCCTGTCTGATGCGAGAGAGATGGGGACATATTTCACTGCAGCACAACTTTTATTGATTTATAATGGCCATATTTAAAGATAAAGAGAACTTTACAGAGCTGGATATATTTAAATTAGTGATTATTGCTATTTAAATTATATTGTATCCGATTTTTATTTTTTCATGTGAATTAAATAAAAATGGTTATTGTAGACAATGGAGTGAAACACGTGGAAGTTTTTTTTACAAGTCAGATGACATTTCTTAAAAAATTTTTTTTACTCATAATAACCACTCAAATGTGCACCAACTTTATTAAAAATTTTACAAAATTACACAGGACCACGTATAACAGAAAATATAATAAATTAAGTAGCATGGAACAAAGTTTAAAAAATAATTTACTACATAAAGATCACCCTCGTTGACAGTGCTGGTCCTAGCCAATGTGGCACTCTCGGCAAGCTTCATCACCGCTGCCCAACCCCCGTCTGTTCACCCTCAGAAGTCGGTGCCCTAGGCAGTCAACTATATCGCCCAGGGGGTTGACCAGCTCTGCTCATTTGCTCTTGAGAGCCAAGCCAGAGTGCTGTAATCAGAAGGCTGCTGTTGTCACGCATGGAGGGCGTTAGCCTTCGTATTCAGGATCATAGAAGGGCAGGATCAATGGGACCATATATAATAGCACATTGCAATGGGAAATGCCTGACCAAATGAAAACAAGAAAATAATTTATATACATTTATACAGGCTTGTACAATGATTTTCCTTCTCCCCAATTGCTCTGTTTTATAGCATCTCACTGTCTAGAGTCACCATTGATGTGTCTTTGGCCCCTCATTTTTTTCCATCAGCCACTGGAAAAGCTTTTGCAGTTTCCCCTTCCCACTGCCCCCGAACATAAGCACCCAGCCCCCCCATCCCCCATGCCCCTGTCTCTAGCTCAGCCCACACAGGTGCAGGCCGCAGCAGACAACTGTTCCACCTTGTGCCAACGGTGGGTGTTATCCAGGAAAGCGAGGTCCTCGTGGTGGGTGGGTCGGCAGCAGGGGGCGCTGTGCCAGCTGTCACCGGGAAGGGGGGGTGGTAGTGCTCCCCGCAGTAGGAGGTTGGTGAGGGTCAGGTCGTGGTTGGACCGCACCAAGGGGCAGCTGCCGCTGCAGTACTTGAAAAGCACCGTCTCATCCGAGTCGTAGCCTAGGCCCAGCTCTCGCACCCGGAGCAGCAGCATGCGCTGGCCGCAGGGTGACTCGGCGTCTCGACGGCCACGTGCCGCCCCCTGCCTCTCCGTCTCCTGCTCTTCACCATCGCTGTCCTCGAGCAGAGCCCCCAACTCTGGGGATTCAGGGGTAAATGCCTTCCCCCGCAAGCCTAAAGTATAGAAGAGACGGGGTCACATGATCAGGAAGTATGGGTTTGATTCCAGTATATGACACTTCGTATATCTTACGGATGCATGAGGAAATCCACAGAAATGCAGGGAGAACGTGTGAATGTGGAAACGCAAAGTGTACATTATCCACTATTTGTGTTGCCACTCTCTTCAATGCATAAATATTTAAACATAATTTATATAAAATTATACTGGCATTGTATTGTAAAGCAGCACAGTGCCTTTGTGCAATATAAAAACATCTATTTTTTTTTATTCCAGAGATAATCATACTAGTGTGTTGCTGTATTGCTGAATACAAACCACATTTTCATCATTACATTCTTCAAAACAAGTTCTTGGTTGTGTTTGCAGGGCACCGAAATTATTTCATTTGGTTAAAGTTTGTACATAATGAATTGCTGATTATTATGTGCAAACACTGTATTTAATTGCCTCAAACTACTAAATGCCTTAAATGAAAAATGACTTTATTTCCCACTGCTATAAGAGCAATAACTGTTTATCTCTAGCTACAACTGGGAAATACAGGAACCTTACACGAAGATGACAGTCTATAAGCCACAGTAAGTCTGCTTATGTGTCTGCCGTTGATTTTAAAGGTTTTTGTTTGGAATGGAAAACTTAAAAACATAACCCTTTGAAAGGTATATTCTCATATATGAAATATTAGTAAGCTGTCAATTATGACCTTGGTTTTATTTCTCTTTGTTGTCCACACTGATACTGCATGAACCAGCTGACTTTTTTTTTTCTATCCCGTTATGCAAGGCTATCATATGTTATTCATGGTGTATTTCAGGTGTGTTAAACCATTTCAGCCAAAGTAGTCGATTTTGCTTATCGTTTGATTCTCTTCTGAAAGATAACTAGCATCCCTGGGGGATGTAAACGTTTATCTGAGGCTGTCTTCCATCTCCAGGTGCACAATGCAGATTCGTGTGGTGGTGCCCCACGCAGAGGTACGTTATCTTACCCAGCTGTGAATGCAGCAGGTGTCCATCATCCCTGTGGATGCAGCAGAGCAGCACGGCCACGTTCAGCAAGACCTTCATGTCTTCGGTGTTCTCTTCGTGGACAGGATGAGCGCGTCGGACAGGGGTCGGTGCGTGAGTGATGCTGAGAGATGCCAGAGTCACTCCTGCTCAATTTATACCCTTCTGAGTTGGAGTAAAAGTGAAATGGGCTGGGTGGATAACCCTCTGTGTGCTGGAGTGTTTCCCCTCACCTGTGAGGAAGATGCATGCTTGTTCATTATGTTATTGGAGTCAATCAACCCAGAATTTCTCTCATTATTACAATCTAATAGTTAATGATGACGAGCCTCAGTAGTCAAAGTGCATTCAGCACAAGACCAGAGAAAGACAATCCTCTCGGCCATAATATAATTGAAGGTGCTCCGATGTAAATCCAAAGTGGAAGGTGAAGTTCAAAGGTCTGAGGTTAATTCCAGAAGGCACAAGGGACATAGAGTGGCCGGTGGGTAAATGACTTACAAGAATAAGATTAAGACCCCAAGGGTAAATGCAGGGTGGGTGGGACTGATCAGGGAAAGATGTATTGACTCAGAAAGAGATGGATGCAAAGAGAAATGGTCAAAGGAAGGGTTAACTGAATGAGGGATGAAAGTGTCGTAATTAAAAAAGAGAAAAAAAGATGACAGAAGGTATTTTAATGGAAATTCCTAGACGGAACACCATCTTTAGTAGCCTGTACATAAATTGTGGGATTTTATCAGAAATGCATGTTTTTTTTTTCCACTGCCCTTATGTAACATCGAAGAAGGACAACAAGCAGAAGCGGGTAAGAACGGAAGGAGGAGAGGCGAACAGGTGATGCTTCTCACTCGGATATAGATGATGCCCTTTTTTTCAGTTTGTGTGTTTGGTTGTAACTGTATACTGAGTAAATTCTGTTGTTAACATTAATTAACTGTGTGACTCACAACATATGCACAACATCCATCCATCCATCCAGTTTCTGAAACCGCTAATCCTGTTCAGGGTCACAGGAGGGTCGGGGGCCTACCCCAGAGGCTACGGACGCGATGCAAGGACCAACCCAGGGTGGGGCGGCAAAGCACCGCAGGGCGCGCTACACACTATGTACACACGCACTAAATGCAAACTATCGTGTCGTCAGTATTCTGATGGTGCAGGAAAATATCTAGGACATCGCAAAATGGAGCCATGTGACTCCAGGAATGGGAGGAAGGATTGGGGATGATCTTTAAATATGGGTGTAGAGGTTTAACATAAGTGGGGGGAGCAAAGCAGAGCTGATTTCTGTGTGAGAAGAAACATTCACAAGAAATGAAAATGGGTCTTAAGTCGCAAAAAGACTACAAACTGTGAGGCCGATCATTAGATTCCGAGTGTGTTTCCTGGGGTGACAGTTAAAAACTCCATCTTGCAAGACGACTGGAAATACAGGGCCGATGACCTACTTTAGTGAGCTCCTCACCTGGCTTTGCCCTGCTCTGGGACGTCCAAACTGCCCCTTTCCTATAATCATGGACTTTGTCATCGATTCATTTATTTACGACTGTCAGAATATCACTCAGCAGCATCAAGTCTTTGGAACTACAATGCCTGGCTTTCAGAAGGACCCACTCCACCTGGTCAGGGTTTGCTAACCTGTGCTCTTATTGGCTATTCCCGTGGCAGTGTGCGACCATCACGCGTGGCATAGGCTGCTCTACTGAGCATGGGGTCCCTTCAGGCTGGAGCTGCCAAGGCAGCCACTCTTTTTCAGCAGAATGACCCTCAAAGTCTGGCTTTTCTCTCGTTGTTACGCATCCATACCGTCCTCTGCCATAGCACTCACTGCGATTCACATCCTCTCCTGGGGCATGGCTCTTCAGCGTTCTCCGGAGTAGACGCTAACTGAAAGCCAATAGCTAAAGTAAAAACAACAGAAGGCCATCAAACTGCCATGGAAGGACTGAAAAACGACCAAGTGCACAAGCCTCCAAACACTCCCCTCTAGCAATTATTCAAATCACAAGGAATTTGAAACAAATGTGTATTTTTCACTGATCCTGTTGGCCTGCACTTGTTTTCTGAAGCTTACAGGAACTAGGAGCTGCCATACAACGTTTGTCAATGAGCTGATTAACTTCCCTATAGATTGGGAGCGTGATTCCACGACGGCACTTATGTCTCCACATTTGCGTCACCCGATTTCCAACCCTGTCATTATGTGGCTGGGGTGATTTTGAATGGCAGAGCCTCGATCACATTCCTTCTGATATTCAGGGCTGGGAAGGAAAAGTTTTAAAAATACCATCAAGGTGAAGCGATCCCTTTGGAATTTCCTTCTGTTGACACACAGTAACATGGAACTCCTACTGTCAGAGAGAAATGGGAAGAATTTGGCATCATTCTTAATCCGACAGTTACATATTGACATGGGGAAAACTGTACATCAAATGATACATTTTTCCCGCTACTGTAGTACCAGCGGTTTTCATCAAAAGAGAGCAGTTTGAGCGACAGGTTATGGAGCCTAATGTCTCCACCAATGGTGTCTGTATGACAGTTAATGTACAGAGACGCAAAGAGCAGCAAGATGAGGAATTTCACTCAATGTGATCAGGTTGTTTGTGTCTAGTACCTTTTATTGCAGTTGGACGTGCTCACTTTTAGTTTCCGTACAGTATGCCTTTAAATAAAAAGAGTGACACTGAGGGTTTGCTGTGGCTAAATTGGCTTCCTCTGATTGGGTGTTTGCTGTGTGATGGCCGGAGTGAATGAATCCTTTGCAGCCATTGGGTAACACTGCAACAGACTCAAGGTCAAGACGCAGCTCCATAATAAGGCTATGAGAATTCCCCTTGACTCTTGACTGTGTCCTTATAATTGAGGTACACCTAGAACTTTATTCTCCTTAATATCTGCCAGAAAAGAACAATGTCTGCCAGAAAAGAACAATCTTCAATACTTTATGTCTGCACAAAAGTCTAGTGCATAGTGATGTATAATAAATGGAAGAATTAACCATCCTGCCGTTTTCAATAAAATGGCAGTGTCAACAGAGATCCTGGAGCCTCAACTGGAAAATAAAGGACAGGAGACGCCTGGAATGCCAGTGCCTCACAT
>JABFEA020000098.1:5895581-5909833 GCA_019775915.2 Cyphomyrus plagiostoma
CTGTAATGTTGCGCTGCTTTATTTGGTTAATCGTCCAGTCTGTGAAGAAGGCATTCAAGTAAGAATTGCATTGTAGCGGTCAGTATTCACCGTTCGACTTCTGATATTCAGATCGAGTTCTAGGTCAAACTGGTTTGTTCGACTTTCAAGAAATTCAAGTGAGTTCGAGAACCGAAGTACCACTGTATTTAGACAGCAGAAATACATTGAGACAATGATAGACAGTAAAAGTAATTATTATTATATAACAAAATACATTTAAAAATAAAGATTTCTTATTATTATGTATTATTGTATTAATAATAAACCATTAATACAGTTAATGATAATAATATTGTCGTGCGGAGCGGGACGGAACAGAGACAAAGGAGAATACGTGGTTTAATTACAGGTAAGGCAGGCAAAACAAAGACGGACAATATGATGACCGTACTGAGGAAACAAACTGAAACGCGGACTAAATACAGAGGACTAATGACAACAATCAGAAACAGCTGATCACATGGGGATCCCACAGGAGTTTGAAGAGGGTGCGTGGCACACGGAAGGAGAGGACAATCGGAGCAGGACACATATTGTTTGAATACATTTATTTCCTTACTTTACAAATTACTGTTTTGACAAAAATGTCCTTAGATGTGTTAGGTACAGTATATGCTCTTCTTGTTTATCCGGTTCATTTTGGGTTTTTCTGGAGGAACTAATTAATTGGTTGTCCATTATTCCTTATGGGGAAAATTCGATTACAACTCGAACTTCTTAGGATTCGATCCGGAGTTCTGAACGGATTAAACTGGAGTTCTGAGGTACCACTGTAATTACAAACACACGCACACACACACGCACACGCACACGCACACACTACATTGCCATTCCTCCCTCCTCCATGACATATTTCGGGTTTTCTGGCTTTCTCCTCTTCTGCATGAGACAATGACAGCTGCAGTCATTTGACTTTCACTTACTTCACTCTTAGCTCACTTCGCTCACTCCAACATCCGTGACTGATCCGCGCCCCAAAATTTCCCTCACGCTGTTCCACAGCATTAAATGCTACCTCGGGTTGGGGTGGGGGGCGTTATCACGGAGATTGATAGTCCAGCTGGCCAAACAGGCCAGAGGCAGAAGGCTGCAGCCAAGTTTTATTTTCAGTCTGGAGCCAATCACTTGTAAGGGCCCGTAGACAAAAGGGCAAAGGCAAGGAGGAGTAACATTAGGGCAAGGAAACCAAAGGACGAGCTATAGAGATCACTTTGGACTTCATGGTCTCAGTATTTCTTATAGTGATGAGGTATGCAGATGTTTAGTTACTAACGAGGATAAATAAAATAATTTTAAATAAATCTCTCTTGTTAGTTGTACTGACTGTATGTTTTGGGGGGATATTTTATATGGAGGTTCTTTTTTCTACGTAAATATAACAGAGGGCTATATAGAAAAAAATCTATAGACTATATATTATTAGATTAGGCAATATCATTTTAATTAGCACTATATGTTTAATATTGACGTTAGAGTAATACCTAGGATTCTTTTTGTTCCCTCTTGACCCCCCCCCCCCGGCGCATGAAATCGCTGTAGTACACTACAAATGATAAATGATTTCTTGACCAAATAAAAACTTTAACGTCAATGTCAAACAATGCATTTCTTATACGGAATGTATCATTTCTTTGTTTTCCAATTTTTTCACCATATTGTGCTGGCTGCATTATATATATATATAAACATCACATATAGTATATAGCAAACACTATATGCCGAACTTGTAATGGTTTAGGTGGAAATTAAGAGGTCCGGGTCTTAGGAGCGCAGATAAGGATCCGTGACCTCAGTTCATAAGGTGGCCTGTTTATGGCGCAGTATCGTACTGCTTTTTGAAAGGCAAACGTACATACTGGTGTAAAACATCATTCGATATAAGTAATTTCAAAACTTCATTGAGTAGAGTATACGCTGTATATAGTTATGTCAATACAATACGTTTTGAAATATTTCTTGTCACGAAACCTGTTTCAATGAACTCGCAAAACTAGCAGAAGCTTTATCATATAAAATCACAATATTTGTATATACACTACTGCCTGTGCTTTACTGAAATGATATGATTGCATACTACTAAGAATAAAATGATCCACTTTATTTTTACTGTTTAAATGTGCGTGTGCGTTTGTTATGTGCCTAAGGTAACATCTAAACAAACTGGCAATTTAATGTCATGTTATATACGTGTGTGTGTTTCCTGGTTTAAATAACACTGCACATGGCGCTGTGCAAAAATATCATTCGCCTTCCAGCAGCTTTACAATATAGTAATGTCCCGTATTGCCGCTCAACCCCCTCCCCTATTTATAGGCAAACAACAGGGAGGAGCTGTGGGCTTGAGCGCCCCCCCCCCCCACACCGCAAGAGACTAAGCTGAAAAAATATATATGTAAAGAGGGTTATGCTTTTCATATGAGCGGAAAGGCGTCACTTTCAGAGCAGAACACAGTGGGGCGAGTCTTAGAGAAGGGAGCGGGGCTGGTCCGCAGATAACAGGCAAGCGGAGAATGAGGGGAGGGGGCGGCTCACTGTAAAAACGTCAAAGTCCTATCAAGGGCTGAGAGTAATTTTGCTTTTTCTCTTACCACCGAGATTACTTACGTATATTCAACGCATTTGCCGTCGTTAAATCGACTGTCCAGACGTCAAACGAGAAGAGCGCACTAGCGATTTAGTTCCTTTTTTAAAACCTCTCCTTTCTCGGCTGTTATTATGCAGTAAACAAGAAATTCATATTTCGCCAATTTTAAAGGGACAGAGCGGTGAACGGACCGCGGGAGGCTGACTGATCTGCTTTCTGGTCTCTTTTTGTTTTAATCTGGAGGAATCGCGCAGCGGCTCTCACATGCACAGCCCCGGCGCGCAGCCCCAGCTATGCGGCAGCGGCATTAGAGCGACGCCGCTCGACCGGGAATTAAACCGATGCTGGTAACCCGGTGCGAAAGGCGAAAAAATTACCAAATAAATAATTAAAATTGAGAAGATCGCCGGATTTTTTTTGTCTCCACGGCGACCGTGAGACCTGCTCCTTATCCGCAATGAAGCTCTAATAGCCTGCATCACCGTAGGCGATGGGTAAGTGTTTTCTTGCGGCAAAAGATGTGCGGTTGCTTAACTGCAAATCGACCCCCCTGTCTGCTCGCACTTGTGTGCATTTATATGTGTATTGGGTGCTATGTTGAGTATTTGGGCAGATTCACCAGTATATATACGAGCTGTTAAATTATACTAAGCTTGCAAGTAGCTGTATAGGAAAGGAAAACGGCAGTGCTATAAAGAATTGCACTGTGTTGGGTTGGTATATTAAAATATTTCTTTCATGACAACGTCACGTTATAGGAATCCAATACACCTGTTTTTCTGATCATCTGCATCATTCAGAAATAACCTCTGCTTCGCTGTCTCAGTTTCGCGCCGCTAATCATATTTAGGTGGCATTGCTGATGCGTTATCTGGAGACGTTCAATATGATGTCGGCTTTCTGATACCATGTTTCAGGAATTGCTGCAAAAAAGCAAGCTTTCGTCAATAAAACACACCCTTTCACGGCCCGGATTTATCAATCTTGCGCACGACACACATTGTAAATGAAAACGAGGTGAGATCACTTGCAACACACTGGCCCATTACACTCCCCACCACCCCTTTAAACGTTGTGTCCTTTCAGGCGCCTATTTTGATCGTTATTTAACATGACATGACAAAAACGCGACATGACAAAAAACGTTCGCTAGTTTTAACAGCGCCTTGCCAAAATATGGGTTCGATTAAGCTTAAAAAAGTTACTGTTATGATTCAGACGGCATCAGATCACGAGAAGGTCTTGCCTTTGTATGATTAACGCATAATTATTTTTAGTTTTCGATTCTTATTTGTCAGTACCATGTTGTGTATTGTTAATTTAAAAAGTAGCTACAGAATGCAGTGCTGAAAGAGCGTCAACCTGTCTGAGAAATGAAGTCATAATGCCATCATACCTTATCAGTTGTGCAAAAATTATGTGACTGGTGACAACTGGTGAGTTGCAGATGAAAATACGTTTAAACGCTCCAACCGAAATCATTGCCTCTTGGGGTTCTTGGAGGAGGTCCAGTAGGGAGAAAGGACACAGATGCCCATGTCTAGTTCTGGTTCAGACTAGACCTTAATTGGACTGGATGAGCTTTTCAGCAATGCAGGCCGTGTTGCTGTAGCGGAGTATGGCTGTATGCCGTCGCCCTGAAAACGGCAGGCCGCATGCCTGAAAAGGGAGATAATGTAAGGTAATGAAGTCGTACTCTTGAGATCTTCGTCACCAAGGTTATTTCTGAATACCATGTACTTGGGGGAAGGATGTAGAATCGTGTAAGTGGTTTATGCAGCAGCGGTAGTGTCTTGGGAATGAGTGGCTACCCCCCTGGTGTCTGGCCAGAGCGGGGGGAGGGGGGGTTAGGGTCTCACTCTCGCTGGTGGGTTTCCGTCGGGTGAAGGTGACTTCCTGGGGTATGAAGGTTGGCCCTCAGACGCAAGGCCCTTGTCAGCAGGGCCTTCACTAGCATGGTGAAAATGGACGCCGTCGGTGTGTAGCCTCATCGGCGAGTCCTTCACAGCTTTTGTGTCCAGCCCCTTTTGTCATTCCGGTGTCAGCTGTCAGACTCGTCCCCCCCCATGCCCTCCCGTCACCTGCTGGGGAGCTTCTCCTGACCTGTGTTTGAACTGCTGTGTGCATGTTAGTGCTGGACACAGCAGATGGTCCGATTTGTATGTCAAGCAGGGTGTGTATATTTTGTATGTGTGTGTGTGTACATATATATATATATATATATTTATATATATATATTTATACACACACACACACACATTTATTTATTTGACTTTCAATATAATTGACTCCAATGCAGTGCAATAATTGAATCCCCCACACACAACTACAGCAAATCATTCAGCAAATCACCTTCTGTGCTTTATTTATTATTATTATTATTATTATTATTATTATTATTATTATTATTATTATTATTAATAATAATAAAATCCTTTCAGCATAGATTTGTGGTTTCTGGGGCTAAACCATCACTAACAACATTAACCAGTCATTATTTGGGCTGTTTTTTTTGTTGTCTATTTTCAATGGAGCACCGAACTGTCAAGCATGTGAGTGAGCAGCTGCTTGGTTCCCTGTGCCAGCTGACTGTCAGTCTTGTGCAGGATGTGGAGAGAGTGTGTGAGACACAGCCCTCCCATCCAGATACATGGACACCTTGCCTTATGGCCCAGACTGGCCAGCATTTCCCAGATGAAATAAATTCTGAGAAAAGATCAACTAAATGATCCCAGGGGGAATTTCTTGTTCTGTAAAGTGCAGATAGACAAGCATATTCAGGCAGTTCCCAGGTTATGAATGAGATCCATTCCCTAAGTATGTCTTTATGTTGAATTTGTAGAAAAATCAGAAAAGTAATAATACAGAGCTGTGCAATGTTTTCAGAAGCGTCCCAAAGTAAAACGTGTGCGAGGACAGTAGCACAAAACAAGACAAAGTGCAAAAACAGCACAGACAAGTGAACATAGTAAAAAGTGCTCAGGACACAAACAGAATATATTGAAAACAGAATATTACAGAAATAAATAAATATTGTAAGGTGGTGGAATGGTTACTTCTGCCTCACACCTCTGGGTGTTGAATTTTGTGAGGTTTGTGGGCTTTCCTCTGGGTTATCCGGTAGGTTATCTATAGTAGCTAATGGCATACCGACGTGTATATTTTAGCTGGTGCCGATAACGATTATTACCAATTCCGATAACAGTCTTATTACCAATTCCGATAACCGGCTAACTTCCATGCACCACAGATCGGTCATTATACTGATGTCGGGGACGTTACTTCTTAAGATCCTCTGAATGTGTGTAGCAACCACATCATATAATGCAGACAATGAAACATCAGCAAAGTATCTCTGACTTTGAAGACTGTAGGGAGGTTCTAATTGGCGAGTGAGCCAAACGAAATTCCCCTTCCTCCACTATGGAAAATGGCTGATCATCATCTCCATTATTTTAATAGTTATGTGTCTAACTTTGGTGCTTCTAACTTTGAGTATTAACGGCCATAAGCCTGTTGGCGCCTTTCCCAATATTGACCAAGATCGACACATTGACCTGATCGATGTTGAAATCTTGATTCGAAATGAACATTGATCAATACTGATATGATAACTGATAGGTCTGTTTTACATCTTTTATAGTAGCACAGGGCTAAAGGCTAGGTTATGCCCTAGGTGGGATCCTGTCCCATCCTTCATATCCTTAATTTAGTAATATGAAAACCAAATTTTAGAGTCATGTCTGCCCCCTTGACCCAAGTGTTTTGTTTACATTGTAGTCGTTAACTAGACTTGCATAAATCTCTTGGCAAGCCTTGAGCATTACAGAGTGTTTCGCCTTTCTGACTTAGGTTTGTCCTCCAGTGCAACTTCAGATGCCCCTGTTCTGTTTAGACACATTATAGTACGACGTGTTCCAACCTTATGCTCACTGGTATGAGCACTGCTGTGGTCCCTCAAAAGTTTATCAAGCAACATGTTAATATTTGGACTTACTGGTGTTGTGATTTTACCCATCCTGCAAAAGGTGGGCAGGAGTGCTGCTGATTGGTCGGATTTCATCAGCCATGTGTCCACTGAAGGCTGCATCACTTATGACCCACTTTTATAAAGTATGGGCATGTGGCACGTATTGTAATGGTTGGGATTTTATCCCCAAAAAGGAACAGGTTGCCTTTTGTAGAACCAGACTGGCCTTAATGTTGTACTGGCCAGTATGGTCACTGAAGCTCCAGTTGATTTAGTAAATTCACAGCTTGATAGATGACACCACCATAGAAGCTTCACTTGAGCTACAGTGAAGTTGCACTTAGGCTTGACATGTTCAATTGAGATAAGGACGTTTTTTTGTGGTGTAGATAGGTGTCAGTCACTCTGGTTCCTCGGAGATAGATGCCATCCTGGTAGCTTGTTACTCTTCCTCTGCGAGCCGCTCACTGTCTCCGACTGTTAATCGGGCCCAGGGACGAGGTCAGGTCTATAGAATGGTACCGAGCTGCGCAGGAAGACCTGAGGGTTGCTGCTGGTAAGAGACCAATTAGTAGGTATCACTCGGCACCAAAACCGCTGAGTGTGGCCATGCGGAGCCAGGGCCTCCTTGCTGACCATCGGCAAACGAAATACACCACAGACCACCTGTGCTCCCAGGTTCCTGGTCAGCACTGGAAGATTCCAGGGGATTCTCCTCCGGAATTAGCGCTCGAATGGGCTGCTTAATGCTGACAGGGGAATCAAGGATTAAGACCAGAAGTGGGTGAGTTTACCACCTGTTCCTGTTTGCGTCGCTAACCATTCAGGTTTATGATGTACTTTACGGGTGTGGTTGCGTATCTGTGACGAAGAGGATGGTAGGTGTTTTGTCAAGCTGTCAACTGTCATTTCCTGAAAATAAGATGAGTATAGTTTAAAATGGGGGGTGGCTGCATGTTGGATGGGGTAAGCGCCCAGGGGGGAGAGAAGGGGGCTATTGTGTGCAGCGAATGAGGAATACACACCGTGACACTGGAGATTTGGGGGGCAGGACCCGGTGGATAATGAGCCTCATTGTGCCGGGATTCCTGTCTTGCCCCTGGGTCGCGATGACGCATAGACAGACCTCGTACATAACACTGCCTAAGTGCATGTGCCATCCATTGTCCCCTGTTATGTGCTGACGTGCCAGCTCAGGGAGAGTGGCATTCCGGATGGCCTCTTCGCTTGAGGACAGACTCCCCGTGTTCCTCTGTGGGAGGAGGCCGACACAGACAGGCACAGACGACCACATTGGATTCTGCTGTAGAAGTTTGCCCTGACTTACTTCCATTTGCAGTGCAACCTAAAACTGTGTTAAGGACTTCATAGGTCCTCCAGGGGTCTGCACTGGAGAAGTGGATGGAGGATGGATGGATGGATGATAAGCTGGAAGCTTAAATTTTGCTCCTATCTTTGGGGAGAAAAGGCAATTACAGTTTTTTTCTGATTGCTTAGGCACAATCCTGGAAACTATAGGCTATTTTTGCAAAATTCAACTCCAGGCCTGCACGTTATCACATTGTGATGTAATCGCGATTAAGTGGCACATGTGCAATAATCACTAGGGCATTAGATGACTGGTGAAAGATGTGTCCAGATGCTGGCTTTTCAGTACTATACAGACGTTTACTTATGCCCTCAATTTGGTAAGCAGATTAGCGTAACGCCTAAAATATCAATGAGATGCATGTTGTGAGGCTCAAAGTTGTATAATTTTGACATATCCTCATGTTTATTAAATTCAGTTAGCGGAGCATGCTGCGTGTTTTTGTAAATCATGGAAGCGATGAGCACTGAAGTGGCGGTGAAGAAAAGAACAGCTCAGCAACCTAGACATCTTTTAAAAGAGGAGATATTGTGGGTAAACAAGGTAAAAGACGTAGGTTTTGTGACAGTACTTTTTGCAGTTTAAAGTCAGACATGTTTATTAAACAGAAAGATATGTCAAATTTATACATATTACTAAGTTGGGAATCATAATATGCCTCTCATTAATATTTTAGGTGTACTACTAATTGTTTGCCCAATTGTGGGCGTAAATAAACCTCTGTATAGTACTGAAACACAGGGGTCTAGTTTACACCCATCAACTAAAGTCCTGGTGATTATTGCACACGCAGCATATAATCACAGTCTGGCATCGTGCAGCCCTGTTCTGTACACGAGCCACAAAATCTTATATCAAACCAGCAAAGTTACATATCTCATGAAAAAACAAACAGTGCTTGCACCCTTCAGAGTATTTTTAAAAATGGTCTTCGCATCAGTAGGGTACCCACAAACCATCATTTGAATTCACACTGAAAGCACCATGCGCTTTGCGCTGACAGTATAAATGACATACACTTGTGGTTTCATCTTTACCTGTATGCAGGGAATAACAGTTAGCCGCATGTACATGTAGCAAACACACATACACACATGTATCCAAAGAGACAAATGTTTACAGTTTCGCTAGAATTGTGTTATTAAACTATAGAATGTAAAGTACTGAATTATGTTTATAGTTTTGCAAAAAGTGTGTAATATAATTGTAAAGTGTAAAGCAGAGAACATTTAATCAAACGTGGTAAATTCATTGACTACACGTGTGAATGGTTTGGAGAATCGCTGTTAGTGTTTGCGCATTCAGAAAAAAACCCAGTAATAATCAGATGATCTAATAAGCCTTTTTGTAGTCTGTCTATTTTCTTATCCAAACAAGGTTACAGAAATCAAGAGAATGTTTTAGAAACCACTGGGCCCAAGGTATGGGATGTCGATGACATGGACCGTCTTTGAACCGGAAACCAGTGTTCCTACCAGCAGAATGTATAGATATTGTACTGTTTTACACTGTTTTTGAACTATATGTTTATTTGCTTGTGATTTGATTCTGCCAAAGCTTAGTTCTGACATCTGATGGAAAGACATCCCAGAAGAGTAGAAGCTGCAATAACAAAGGGTGGATCAACTTCATATTACAGTTTTCTTTTTTTTTGAATTGCTAAAGCACATTTCCTGAAAGCTTCCATTCTTTTGTCAAAACAGTAAGCACAAAGCCTTTGACTCCCCTCGCAAAATCAAACAACCTACTCAACACTATTTTATCTTTGCTCAAGACCAAACACTGCTTTAAGATCACACTCAAAGCCAGTCGATACATAAACACTACTGAGCAGTCATTTCCCCCTACAATGAAACCGGTGAAAAGACTATAGAGTCAGAATTCCTGGCATGTAGAGAAACATGTAAAATGTGTAAATGGTCTTTTGTATGTCGAGACTGCTGTTAAAAAAAGGGGTTGTTCAGCAAAAATGTTTGTATGTAAAGCAATATGCAGTATTTGCAGTGTTCAGCACTCCAAAAAAGTTATAGTAAAGGACAAAGTAAAAAAAAAAAAGGGAAGATACATCACAGTGAAATGCTGTACAACCGCCAAGCCAAACTTAAGGAAGAATATTTATTCTGCCTGATCATCATGTCTCAGGGCTGGATCAGAACAGAGAACATCTGCATTACTGGCTACAGTACATTCTCCATTCCTAGGCAACAGGGGAAGAATTTTCTGTGGTGACCCATACATACCTTGACATTGAAATTCAGCTTACCTGTGGCATGTTTACTCTCATCCAGCATGTATTCTCTGCTCTAGTTACTCATTGCCTTCTTCACATGTGCGAACAATTCTGAGTCATCGTGTTTAAACGGTGACTACTGTGTGTTTTTGTGGCCTGCGTTTTTCATCTTACATCGGAGTTCGCCACGGTGCAAAATATATTTTGATGAATGAGAACGTGTTTAGATTTTTTGCAAAACGGGTGACTCATATCTGCAAATAGTGTCTAAATAGGTGAACACTGTTTGCAGTTTTGCAAAATGAGCGATTGATTCGACGAGTTTTGGCAGTTAAGAGTTTTGTTCCGAGAATGTGGTTTCCCTGTTTTAGCTTTTCAAAAAAACTACATTACTTTTGGTTTCAGAATGAGATGTTGGAGAAGCTGGTGTCCATAAATAAATTTTGGATTGGGGTCAGTGAAGTTCATCTTATCTTATTGGTAATGTACCTGAACCTGGCGACATGACAATGCTCCTCATTTTGTAAATCATTGAGGATATTTTGATCTGAAAGAATGTGGTACATAAACACACTTACATCAACATAAGTGATTCCAAAAAGAACTTTAAGCCGTGATGCAGGCCTGCGCTTCTGCCAGCCACACATCTGCTAAGCTTCTCAGTCTGTCTCGATGCTCGCACCCGATAAGCCAAGTGTCGGCTGATGATTTTACACAGCAGCAAAGCTACAGACGTCTCACGCAGGCTTCTGGGCGCCGTCCATCTGCTTGTCGAGCGTATCTCTGCCGTTTGCCAAAATGACGTCCACCGTAGTAGATGCTGCCTTGTTGATAAGACCCTGCCACTGGCAGAGTGAATTGTAAAAAATTTATTTTTGTAATGCCTGTATGCGGCCTGCGCCATGTAGTTTATTGTAGCAAAAGAAGGTGGTTGTTTGCTGTTAAAGTAGCTTGAATCATCATTTAAAGTGTAACCAAAAATAATGAAAACTGGTAAGCAGATTATGTTTCTGCGGAAAGTTGAGGGCAGTGAAAACTCAAGTCCATTTTCCTGTTTTTAGGCTGCGGGAGGAAGCCTGAGTAGCGGGGGGGGGACAGGGGGGAGTTTGGGGGTGGGGGGTACCAGATATGTGCCAACTCCCCTCCCACAATGCGGAGTTGGGAATCAAACTCCAAACCCAGGAGGTGTGTGAGGGAACTGTGCTATCCACTGAAATGCCCTTATAAGAATCTGACTCTAAATATAGTAGGGCTGCAGCTATAGATTATTTTAGTAATCGAGCATTTTATCGATTATTCCATTGATTAATTAAGTAATCGGGTAAGAAATACTTTTGCCTTATTCAAGAGCAATAGTAACTATTCAAAAGAGAAAAAAACATTGGTTTTCCTTGTATTTTTGATGGGCAAATTGCATACGACATTTGTCAAAAGAACTAAAGCCTTTTTGTGCATTCATGTACATATGTTTAACTTTTTTTTAAAAAAAAAAAGAAAACGCTGTCTTATTTCTCGTGTACATAGGACTTTCAGAAAACATTTATTACACCCCTTTGATCTTTAGTGACCCAGCATAAATAGACTATATTTAAAAGTCAAACCACAAATAACCGTCAGTATGCAGACTTTTATTGAATACATCTTCCCCAAACACTAAGATAAGTTTCCAAACAAATTAAAATCTCAAGCATTGCTCCTCCGGCAAACTGGAATTTGCTATTTTTGCATGCAGCATGCTAAAACTTAATTCCTTATTTTTTGAGGGAACAATCATTTGAAAAATTAACATAGAAATGTTAAACTTTCAAACAATTTTGAACCATTTTCAAAATAATGTATACGAATAATAATACTGTAAAATATTTCATAAAGGCTGCCAGGTATAACATGCACTCCGGTTTATTTACTTGAATAGAAAGCAGTCGCTTCTCAAAGGTGTCCAGTGATTAAAATACATTGTCATTCTGTTGTCATCCACAAAACAAACTGGGAAAGCATTGCAAAAACTACCCCTTTATGTAGTATAAGTATCCAACTCACATCTTTCTCTTTAGGGACAGAGTGGGGATGGGACTAATACGGGTAAAAAAAAATGGGTCAATAAGAACAAACAGAAGTTTCTATTTTAAGCGTATGTACGAAACGCGGTATTTTTCTTCAGGAAAATAAATTGCCGCAAAATAATTCAAGCTATTTCGCCAAAAAATTGGTAGTAACGTCACACTGAACCATGTGTCCTGGGTTGTAAACTGATAGTTTCACCAGGTGAATTAAGTGGTAGCAGTGCAGCTAATTGTAATCATGAAGCCGTTGAAAACCGGAACAACTTAATATTTAACATTACCCTAAGTCATCAGTGAAATGGGAAGGATAGCCTCCATAGCTGCTAAGCTACCTTCATAACTATTAATTATGATAAACATTAATAGCTAATGGCAACTGATGTACTAAATATTTTAATAATTATTATTTTATCAGGTAAGCAATGGAAATGAACGTGATTCTATGCTGAGAATGTCAATGTTTGGAACTATTCACTGTCCCCATGACCCGGAAATTTCTTTTGGAATATTTTTAAATGGGTCCCCATGGGAGTGTCGTCACCGTTTTTTCTACCGCTCTGCTGCACGTAAAACAGCGTAAGCACACCGTGCAACAGTAATGATCCTCCATGGTGGATGGTGGTCATTGAGCCGTACGTATAGTCTTGTGGATTAAAGAATTTGCATTGAGGATTTTTTTTTTAACCAAGTTATTCGAGTTACTTGAATCGTTGCAGTTCTAAAATATAGCATGCCAGATGGAGCATAACTGGAAAAGTCAAAATATGCGAAGTCCCGTGACTGACGCGTCTGGAAGAGGTCATGCATGGACACACTGACTTGTAACACGGAATGTTAATGCATGCTGGTGTTTTTACGCTGGTTAGCCTGCATGGTAAAGATCGCAGAGCGATTGAGATTTGCCGGCAATATTGCATCGTAAACACAGAGGAAGTCCTGGTGGCTTGGGGATCCGA
Organism: Cyphomyrus plagiostoma; assembly: GCA_019775915.2. Classification (NCBI taxonomy): domain Eukaryota; kingdom Metazoa; phylum Chordata; class Actinopteri; order Osteoglossiformes; family Mormyridae; genus Cyphomyrus; species Cyphomyrus plagiostoma. The sequence continues at coordinate 5,908,796 of JABFEA020000098.1, forward strand.
GGATACAAGGAGGTCACTATCTGGCTCTGCTCTCGGCACTATGAGACACAGGCTTTCAGGATGAGTCAGACAACAGAAAAGCGAGCGGACTCGAGCACCCGTCAATCATGCCAGGTACGGCCGTACACACTCTAACTACACTCGCACCTCAAAATCCCTTCTCAGTCAGTTTCGTTCTGTCTGCTCAATCTTCCACCCAAGGCCATGGGTGGTCACCGAATACTTGTCCATGAATGAGTCATGAAAGTGATGTGCTGACCCCTCTGGCTGCACCATGCAACTGCATGTGACAAACTAGGACCCCGCCCAGCCCACATAAGCTCTTTCTTCCACGCGTTGTTTGACTTCTTCCGCTTGAATTGTCGCCTGGCCATAACGGATGCATAACGCATTTACTATAGGGCTGTGCGATATGGCATAAAATTCATATTGTGGTATAATTTGAACCATAGACGGTAGACTGTATATATTGCGGTACATAATTTGATCTGTAAATTTCAATACAACTGTTTTTGAAAGGGTAACATACGTCCATAGCAAAGGCAGGAAGTAGTATATATTAAACCAGGGGTGTCAAACTCCAGTCCTGGGGGGCCGGAGCCCTGCATACCTTAGTTCTTTCCCTGTGTCACCATAAATGATTCAGCTCAAGAGCTGTGTGGTAATTAGCACAAGGATGTGAATCAAGTGTGTTAAATGAGGGGAAACGCAAAAACGTGTAGGGCTCCGGCCCCCCAGGACTGGAGTTTGACATCCCCGTATTAAACTCTGATGAAACGGGTGAAAAATATTCTACTGTGTCGGATACGGGTTTGGGTCGGACGCAGGAGAGCGCGGGTCAAAATTGCTGTTTTCAAAACATGTGCCAACAAAAAATACCCTAGGGCTATATTTTAGTGACACACAAAAAAAAATCCCACAAAAAGAACTTCAAATCCATATCAGTTTATTCCTGCACGCGCATTCCCGATGTTATGCCGAAAATCCCTGCCTTAGAATGCATGCCGGTGTTCTAACGAGTTGAGCTTTTAAGTTTTT
>JABFEA020000098.1:5909933-5927839 GCA_019775915.2 Cyphomyrus plagiostoma
GCCCCCCCGCCGGCGGGGGCGCGGGCGCGCGCCCCGCGGGGGCGCGCGCGGGGGCCCCCCACGCCCGGGGGGGGGGGCAGGGTTAGAGTTTTACGGGTTTTTTGGGGCTATTGATTAGCACTGCGGCAGGTTACTCGACAAATTAGCTCAACTCGTTTCAGATCAGATCATTTAGAGACAGGCATTCATTCTACGGCAGGGATGCCTTTTTCGGCATAACACCTGTAATCTGTTATCTTCTAAAAGCTTGAAAATCTTGAAAAAAATCGTGTGATCTCCTGCAGTTCGAAATGGATACTGAGGAGTTGAAAAGAAAACTAGCAAGTGGAGAGTTTAAAGTTGGGGGCAATACCTACACTAAAATCAAGTCCGACGAGTGGGAGAATTTCGGAGTTATCTCAGATAACGAAGACTACTCTTTAGATGTCTTGTCTTGATGGAGAGAGCATGGGCGTTTGTTTCCCAATATTGGTCATATTGCGAGATCTACTATCGGCATCTTGCGTCACAAGCGAGTGAGATTTGCGCCGGATATGTCACCAAGGAGCGAAGGAGTCAGCTGATGCCATCAACTGTGGACGATATCCTTTTTTTACACAGTAATATGAAGCACCGCACCAACCGCTATTCTTCGCCTTCGCGTAGGAATTCCAATCGGGTAATCAAAGGAAAATAGACAGTGCGCGTAGGTAGCCTATAAAACATAATAATGTGCAGGATAGTACATTTTATATAATTTTAGTTTTATTGACACATTTGATTGTAAGCTGGTAAGGCTAGCCTATGTGTGAGCATGGCAATATCAGACATTATTTGAGTTTGGAGGTAGGCTACTACTGTTTGTTTTGCTTATTATTAAGCTGTTAGTAAGCAACGTTTTCATTTGGCTATACCTTTTCAACTCATGTTGCACATGTCACTGGTCGTTTGTTGTGCCAGTAAACTTTTGTCTTTCATTTTTAATCTGACTGATTTTCATTCGGGCGCTGCTAGGGTGTCAGTATTTTTTTAAAGTGAGGGTCGGATCGGTTGCGGAATTTTATTTTATTTCGGATTCGGATACGGGTTTAAGTATGACAGGTATGGGCGGGTGCGATTTGTCAAAATCAGACCCGTGCAGGACTCTGCTGCCAGGTGACGCAATAATCATATAAATAATTTTCATATAAATCTTATAAATAATAAATTATTAATTATTTGACGCAACTCATGATTACGTCATTTTTGCGAGTAAGGAGCGGATTTATGTCGTATACTGTTCATACCGTTTATACCGCACACTACTAATTTATCGCACATGAACATTAGCAGAACATTCTAAACGGAAATTCAGCTCGGATTGCAACTTTAAGTTTTTTACACTTACAGTAGATGTTATCTATCTCTAAAGCTCTGTGTGTTATTTATGTACCTCTGCAGTACACCTGATTCAACAGGTTCCGTTTGACTGACATTATTTGCTTACTGTTCCCCTCTTTGGTCTTTTTGTTTCATACTCAGTGACTATCTTTTGACACATCACTAGTCTCCAGGAAGTGATTATTATTGCTTGTTGATCTAGAGAGTGTTGCCCAGAACAGCAAGTTCATCTTTGACTCAAAAGATAAACCCAAATATATAAAAGAGTATGTTTTCCCCTTTACTTTTAAAGGCCACATGATATTCAGACTCTGTTGTGATACGTTTGCTTTGGTATGTGATTGTTGTGCTGCCCATTACAGCAAATTTCTTCAAAGAATACAGGAAAATGGGGCAGTTCCTTAAAAGTGGACACATCTTGTGAGGTTTTGAAGGAATGCTGGGAAAACGGGTAACGCTTCAGCTGCACTGTTCCTGAGAGGGTTTGACCAACAAAAGACCGGATATGGGAGACCTACCCAGCGAAACTCCCTGGCTGGAGTGTTTAGCTTTACTGTTCGTGAATGTAATGACTTTTCAAAGCTCATTGTCAAAAATTCTACATAGCAATTAGGAAAAAAATATTGTATGTTTGACTTATTCTGTATCGCCATTTCCTATATGTCTTCCTGTACGTGTTTTAGACAGGATGTGTCTAGCCAACTTGTTTTTTTCCAACTATAATGCTGTTGAGCCTAGATGGAATGTCACCCAGCGTTAGGAAAAAGCAACTAAAGACAGAACTACATGTCAACACGGATTTAGCTTGAGGATTATGTCATATGGAGTCGCCAGATTCTTTTTTAATACAAGCTTTATTCTCAATATTCCTGTATCCTGACATTCAAGTCCTAAATAATATAACAAACAAAAAGACGCAAGAGCGAGGATGGCTGAAGAGTCTCCTCTATGCAAAAGGAGAGTACTCGTACATGTTCTGACTTCAGCATTATGAACTGCTAATGGAGAGCCATGAAATGTATGCATGTAACTGGATGTAAGAACCAGTTAAAAGCAGGTGGTCCGATGGGTTTGTGGCCTAGCAAAATTTCTCGTGTTTCCCCAATCGGCAAAATGTTTTGTGAGTCAGTATGTGTGGTGAGCCGATCTGGACAAAACTACAAGGTCAGTTCTAACTCCTAGGCCAGTCCTGGTTAAAAATGTCATGCAGCTGATGTATTTTACATCTTAATGTTTGTTGTTGACATAACAGCCAAGTGCTGAAAACTTCTGGCGGGAATCACATGGTGGACCAGATGATTCCATTGTCCTTGCATTGAGATGGTAGGGATCAGGCCTGGACATCTGGCATACCGGGGAATGGCCAGTGGGCTGACACACATTTCTGGGCTGGCCCTGGGCCCTAGATCCAACTCCCATATACTAATTACACACAGAACTATATCAGTAGAATTTCTCCTCAGTTCTCAACAGCTACAATATATTATTTGGACTTCAGATGTGACTTGTGAATTTATATAACTCTCATGTTTTATACATTCTTATTATGGTGCGTGTATGGTGTAAATTTTTAACTAAAAAAAAACCTGTAAAATCCCTACAACAGACTTAAAATATAATACATATAAATGTTTTGAAGTCAAACTAAGCTGTTCCTTTTTGTGTTTAATGGTTTTCCGTTTGAGGGATTTTCAAATAACTGCAGTGCATGATGGGTAGGGTCTAAAGGCTGCCTAACGTCCTCATCCATCTGACGACTGTTGCGTATGTTGATCCAGAAAGTAATTCAATTTCACCATGTAGATTTACCTTTTTAAAAACTGCTTTTTGTTGGATATGGCCTGATTATATGCCGTGGACCTTTTAATTTGTTTGTTTGCAAATTCGCCAGGTAGGCTACCTTCTTTAAACTGCGTTTTGTTAGACTACATATTTCGGGATGTTGTATTGTAGTCTTTGAAAATATGTGTATAGTTTAGACTAACCCAGCCATTTAAGGGAGCAAGCCAGCTCAACTTGGCGCCGGTCCCAAGCCGGGATGGGGAGGCTTGGAGTCAAAATGTGGGAATTATGTGGTTGTATACGTAAATGCGTTAAAGTAGGTTAATGATTTTGTGCTGTCTAAATTGTATAAAAAAGTTAGGCTACATGACGCTTGAATGGGCTATACCCGGATGCATGGACGCATTATGAGAATATGTTTATGTTTCTTTGACATCCACCTTCACTTCAAGGTGGGAATTGTGACACTGTGGCCATCTCTCCCAAGATGAATCCCCGAGTAGTGAAAAAGCATATCATTTTTTTTTTAACATGGTTACTCTCTTCCTTGTTGGCTGCTGCGCTTTATTTAAATTTTTGAAATCACACAACGCACACATATATCCTGTGGTATATGTCATGTGCTTTCGCATATCGTATAAATAATCATAGTGGGCCGTCGTGACCAAAGAATGCCAGGGCCATTTTTTTGGTCCCAGTCCAGCCCTGGTAGGGATGGTTACGCTTTGTGCTCATTCGCAGAAGTCGTGTGGACAGGTGACCTCACATAGATTACAGTATGGCGTCAGCACATTGTCTTGGGGGGCTTCTGGCCATTAAGCCTGTCCCCTGCTCTTTGCCTCCCATGATAAGGTGGGGCGACTCAGCAGACCACGGCCTGTGGCTATTCGGGACTTGACTAGCTTTATCCCGTGAAGCCTGTAGATGCTATTAGCCCCCCCCCAAATACCTGAATCTCACCGAGGTAGGCTGGAAACTGCTTAGCCCAAGTCATAATTACGGATTTTAGGAACCTCTTACGTCGATAAAGATGGAGCCACTCCTTGTTATTCTTCTCTGTGACTCTCCCAGCTCTGAATGAGTCACGAGGGGTCTTGTTACCTCACAGGTAAACCAGTTGCATCAGTCACAAAATGTTAGTGAGAAGCATATCTGCGGAGCTATTACAGACCTGCAGGGGGCAGTGCAGAATGGGGCTAATTGAAGTTTATTGCCATTTTAGCTGTGTGGGTTTAAAGGGATCTGCGGGAAGCTCTTGTTATTGTCCCTGGAATGAACAAACTTGGTTAGCGTGTCTCCCAGAGTGCATATGCTGCTCACGAAGTACTGCATGTCTTGGAATATGTACTGTAGCGTTCAGTTTGCGCTGAGTTGTTGGTCGGGCTGAAATGACGATGCCACAACACACGGGAGCTTCTCGTGAGGCTCCGCCATGGACTTCAGCTCTTTAGAAGCACATAGAGTTGCACTGTGAAGTTAGTCATAGCGTGTCAAAACAGAACTTAGTGTGTGGCTAAACAACTCAATAAATCTAGGAGCTCATATAACAGGGAAATGAGGAGTCTGAGAAGGAAATGTGTGTCGTTTGTTTAGCTAATGATCTAACATATGGTTTGGGCAGAATTCAGTATGTGACAAATGTCGAAATACGAACATGGCAGTAAGGAGATTGTGTTTCTGAGCTGGAGTTACTGTTTTGCAGAAGTGGATTGTGGTGTGGAATTCCCCCACTCTGGGCTGGGGTCAGGTAGTTCGCATGCTTTAATTTGCTTATCTAATCTTTTTAGCGAAATTGCCTTTCAAAGTTAATAACCTATTTATATTGCAAAAAAAGCTTATTTTTTTTAACCAAAGTGACTGGAGTTGAATACCCAGCCCAAAGGGACAACAATATACTTTTATTACTGTCGCCGGGGAACATCATTTCATACCACTCTATGCCTTTATATGGATGGCACGTCAGTGAAGTTCACACAACCTGACGCTTCAATTGGAACAGCAGGATCACAGGACGGCTGCCTTCTGTTCATTGGTCGGCGAGGTCAAACAGCTGAACTGAGCTGAAATCTCTGGGCTGGTCGCTGGCAGAGCAGAATCCAGCTTTAGGCAGAATATGCATTTATCTAGGGCCCCCTAACTACATCTGTTGTGGAAAGAGTGAAACGATCGTTTTCTTGGAAAGGGGCCTCCCATGTAAGTAAGGCCTTGCCTTCGGCCCCTGGAAAGATAGGGCCGGCCGCGGTCACTGGTGTTGGTGGATTGAGCCATGTGTGAGAAGGAGACACATAGAAGGGACAAGTTTTACAAGGTGCACAAAAAACAGGACAGTTAATGAGTAGTGAGTCTGCTGTGGACTGAGTAACTAGTAAGGGTGAAAGTCTAAAATGTAGATGGACTTCCAACCAAGAAACGATGAAAGTAGGTACACGGAGTGGAGAGTTTTGGTGGGATGGAATAACTTGCTTGCTGGTGACAGTGCATCAGCCATTCAAATCAAAGTTAAAGGTAAAGCCGTAAGTGGCAGGCTGTATCGGATGGGCTCCTCTGCTCCAGCGGGCACCCAGCCGTGTGGTGCGCAGCTTACGGGGCGGGGGATCGGGCCTCTTTACGGAACTAAGCAGAATCGGAGACGCAGGCTGATGTGCCTTTAGCAGCCAATGCGGGAGTCCTGCGGGGTCGGTGATGCTGGAGGGATGGCGGGGAGCAGAGGGCTAACACAGGAGGCCCTACGATCGACACGGGGTCCCGCTCAAAGCCCTTATGGGATGTGAAGTTGGCACCTGGCCTTGTTTTTACTGGCGCCTACTTAATGGCTAACAGTACCGTTTTGTGGGCTTTGAAACGCGCCTTCCTGCAACTGCAGTAATTCTGGCCTCCACAAAACAGGGTCATTTGACAAAGGTCATTAAGCAAATTCCATTAAATGCAATTGGGAGGAATCGGCCATTTAGTCACACGAAACTGATCCATTTTTCCTAGCATGCATAATTGTGCCATTATATTCGGTGACAGAGTTTTCTTGTTTTCTCAGCCTGGCATTTTCTTGTATATTAGGTTACGGGCACAATGTTGTGATTTTCAATCAGTTCCTTTGTCCCTCAGGCTGCTTGTTTTCCATGTCTTGTCTTCCTTCATAAGCGCAAGTGGACCTGGCTTGAACACATGCAGCATCAAGGACACACGCTTCCTCAGTTCAGCCTGCGCTTATTCTGTTCCCTTCTGCGTCTCTTGAATTTGCGTTAGATTGCTTTTACATTATCGTCACTTATACGCTTCGTGGACACTCTCGTGCGGAGAAAAAAAAATGTAAAGTGCCATGCCAATAATGGACATCAGTGATATCGTATCGGGGTATCCCCAGTTTGGTTCGTGCCACATTAGCTCATCTCACATGTCATTCACGCCGGATTCCACGGACTATTAACTCAAAGTGCTTCCTCTCTGTCAGCAATTCCTGTACCTAGTTTTTATACTCATTGCACAAAAAAAACAAATGTCTTTCTTGGAATGGAGAACAAAGAAATGGAAAAAGAAGGACTTTTAAAATAGTTAACCATCCTGCTGTTTTACTGCCCTGCTGATCATCCATGCTTCTTGCACAATATGATGACTTTTAAACAACCTTAATCTCTTACTTGCCATAATTTTTCTAATATTGTTACCACACTCCCCTGATGTCTCACATGCCGGCAGCAGAAAAGTGACTCTACCTGCACGGCTTCTTGCTCTCAGCGACCAGGGTTCTTCACCGGGTCACTAGGTGCATAGCAGCCAAGGCAGGTGCTTAAACCTGGAATGAAATTTGCAGCAGTTTCACAGCAGTTTACCTTGCACAAAAAAGATTATTGACCCACAGGAAACTTCTACTGTCCTCAGCTGGATCTGATCCGGAGTCTAGGGGGATCCATTTTTAATTAAATTTCGCCTGCTATTTGTCAAAGTGTTACCTTCACCGAAAAATATGTAAGAGCGTGGTTGACAAAGATGGAGGGAAACTGCTTTGTACACTGTTGTCACTAAGCAAAATGTAAGGCTTGCCGATTATGAAGAGGTCAAAGCTCAGGTGTGCCACAAATAGATAGGTAAATTCTGTTTTGTGTTGAAAAACAACAGCTTTTCCATTGTTTTGGGAAGTCTTGCTTGTATGGGATGAGCAGCTGCCTGCCGTTGCATGTCTAGCACTTCTTTCTCACATTCCAGTCGGTTCTCTCAGTCGCGACTTTCACTCGCTGTTGTTCTGAGTTCGTTCAGCATCATTACCGTCTGAGCTGCTTGGGAATCACGCTGTGCATTGAATGCAAATGCTGGCAGAGTGGACTGTGGCTGCTCTAAGCATTTCTCTCTGTAGTCTCTGGCAGTCATTTTTAATTTAGAGCGAAAGAAAAGGTGAACATTGTAGTTTGAAAAACATGTCATGAAATGCAAGTTGGCTTTGAGTTTCTGACTGCTTTCAGTGCTGTGTTTTGCGTGACATTATAAAAACAGTTTTTTTCATGTTGTGCAGCATCTTTTGTTATTTTCCTGTTATTCATTTAAAGCATAACCTCCGATGCAATTTAATGTTGATTCTCTCTCTCTCTCTCTATCTATCTTTTTCCCTCTTACCCCCACATCCCTTCTTCTCTCAGGATGAAAATGCGACGGCACAGGGTGTTCTTGCTTTGCACTGTGGGCCTGTGTGTGATCTCCTTCTTGCATTACTACAAGGCCCTACACTACGTCTCCTTGTTGCGAGAACTCTCTGCCCCTTATCCCAACATCAAGTCCTTCATCATGGTCACCGGTTTCTTCTGGAAGGAGAGAGATATGCCTTTGTCAAGCACTTTCTCAGATGATGGCCCTGCCCCGGTCATACTCCCCTCTGACCCCAGAGCTTGGGATTCCAGAGTCGTGGAGCAGCAGCCCAAACCAGAGCTAAAAGACTTGAGGGTCCCATGGGGGAAATTCGACGTAGCAAAGCAGAAAGAGGGAGATGCCTCTCAGGTAATAACCAGTTTGTTGATTTGGTTGTTGAATGACTTTTAATGTCAAAAGACAGATTAACAGATACCTTTTCCCTTCCATAGGACCTTGAGGTGAAGGAGAGAGAGCTAAACCTTAAAGAGGAAGAGCATAACATTCCCCCTAAACCCTGGTATAATGGTGATCCTGCTGAAAAAAGGGTAATGGTGGAGAAGAAGATCCCTCCAACTCCTACCCTACCAGATCCCATAGAGTCCCTTGGGGACCTCCACTTGCGTTACTTCAAACTTGTTGATGATCAAAGCCCTTACTTTGTGCATACTAAAGCCGGAGCTCTTTGCTTCCGACAAGGGACTGAGTTAGCCGTTCCAAAGGACGGTCTGGGAATGGGAGTTGCTACAGCAGCAAGTCGTAGGATACTGGAGCTTCAAGAGGCAGTAAACCCAATCAAGGCCGGAACCAAGAAAGGCAAGAGGCTGGTAAAATGTGTGTGTCGTCCGGGTTGGCATGGTCCTTACTGTGGAGTTCCCACCATGGTGTACCATTCTACCCTGCCTACCAAGGAGCGGTTAATGCCCAGGGAGGTGCCCCGTAGGGTCATTAATGCCATAAATGTGAACCACGAGTTTGACCTTCTTCATGTTCGCTTCCATGAGCTAGCCCAGGCAGTGGACCTTTTCTTGGTGTGTGAGTCTAACTTCACGGCCTATGGGGAGAGGCGCCCCTTGCGATTTTTAAATCTTCTCTTGAACGGGACGTACGACTTTGTGCGGCATAAGATCCTGTATGTGTTTTTGGACCATTTTCCTGAAGGTGGACGGCAGGACGGCTGGATCGCAGACGATTACCTGCGCACCTTCCTGACACGCAACGGGATTTCCCGCGTGGATGGGCTGCGGCCAGACGACGTCTTCATCATCAACGATGCGGATGAGATTCCAGCCCAAGAGGGGATCCTCTTCCTCAAACTTTTTGATGGATGGACAGAGCCCTTTGCGATTCACATGCGCAAGTCTCTATATGGCTTCTTCTGGAAGCAACTTGGCTCCCTGGAGGTGGTATCAGGGTGCACTGTGGGAATGCTGGGTACTGTCTATGACAATGATGGTATCAAGCTTAGGCGACGAGAGTATTACACCATGCCTGGGTTCCGGAAGTATGAGAATGACACAGGCCACATCCTGGTCCAGTGGTCCATTGGGAGTCCTTTCCATTTTGCAGGTTGGCACTGCTCCTGGTGTTTCACCCCAGAGGGGATACGTCTGAAGCTCATCTCTGCCCAGAATGGAGACTTCCCCCGCTGGGGCGACTATGAGGACAAACGGGACCTCAACTACATTCGAGAGTTGATCCGAACAGGGGGCTGGTTTGATGGGTCGTTGATGGAATATCCACCCACGGACCCAAAAGAGCACATGTACGCCCCCAAGTACTTGTTGAACAATTATGACCGCTACCGTTATTTGCTTGCGAACCAGTATGTTAAAGAGGGCAAGGTAGCAGGAGGATGATGCATAAACATTGAGGTTCTTGGCCGAGGGGTAGAGCTGAAGTGTCGTCCAAATTTGGGGAAAGCACCACTATAGACTTATTTCCCCCCCCATTTCTGGCTCATCCTATCCCTTGCCAACCTTGCATCTCATTTCCCTGGTTGAGGGTGGAGGGCTGGTGTTGTGGTTTTGCTACAATGGGCTGGGTGTTAATAACAGTCAGTGAAATAACAGGCAGAGTCTGCATAGTTGACAATAGAGACTCTGTACTCAAGGCACCTTATACAGTCTTTCAATGTTTCCTGATCTGTCTGCTTCTCTGCCTCCCATCTGTAAATTGAGAATGGAGTCCATTATGCTGTCAAATGCTTTTTGTGATATTTTTCGGTCATTTTACACAAGTTCTAATTGACACTTCTCTGAATTTTCTCAATACTGTCAAAATAACAAAGCAGTCAGTACGAGTGCAAGAAGTGGACTCGGCAGAGTCGAGGAAGAAAAGGCCCTGTTTACTTTCTTGTAATGTGATCATACATTGAAATCCAATAATAAATGCTGATTTGTAACCGGACCTTGTAGACATGAGCCAGGGCCACTCAATATGAAAAAATAATCAATCACAAGCTGCAGTATGAGCCTCGAGACCATGTTTTAGGTGGATAGTGTGATGTAAATGGAATAGAAGACGTTTGCTGTAGGCCTTTGTCTCAGAAAACATTGAGGGGGTAGAACAGCCTCCCTGAATCTTGCGACTATACTTTCCATCAAGGTCTCTGTGCTTGCAGCAAGGGGAGTCATACAGGGGGTTTATAAGATCGATCCTGGGGGCCTCTGAGTGACAGGGGTTCTAAAAAAATTTGGAAAATAATTGGGTTGGTCTGGGTTGTGGGACCCAATATGATATGCTTTCATAGGACCCGCGATTCATATGGAGACCCCAGCCTGCAGCAGCGTTTTTGAGATCGGCAGAGGGGGGTGGGATCTGCCTCGTGAAGGAGATCAGTCTAGGTCGCTATTGTTTGACAGGAATCTAGAAGAACACTCCAGCATCCAGCAGAACTCAGCGGCAGCTGAAAACCATCCAAAATGTTGGAGGGAAAAAGATGAAGGAATGCAGGATAAGAATTTCTACATCTCTTTCCTGCCACAGCCGGCGTCCTTCTGTCGCCGAGAACTCAGCTGGTTGCATTGCACCTCCACAAAAACTGGGATGGCATCTACCACTTGGACGACGGTGGCGGATTACCTGCTTCCACTTGGCAGATAACTCTGCCCACCCACACCCCTGCATGACTGCAAGATGTGATCGCCCCCCCCCGAGGCCCTGCCCTGCTCAGTGCCATCTACATCAGGGCAGGAATATAAAGTGCTACCTGTATCACATGCGCATATGAGAACCTGTTTTGTACCAGGCGGCATCTAATGAAGATGCTAATACGTGTTCAGGCAGGACAGGGCCCCTGACTGCTGGGTTGTAAGCCAAACCTGAATGCTTTGCTTGGCAGCCAATTAGCCACGCCCCACTTTCCAAGTTCTGCTACTTCATCGCTGCTGCTGTGGGGCTTTGCACACAAGTCTGTCATTCGCTTGCACTTACCAAATGTCAAAGTGATCTGAGTTGATTTGACTGCTAAAACGATCTAGATTTCTTAATTCGAGGTACATAGGGGGGTTTCGCTAATGCAACACAATGTGTGCAAGTCACATGACACTTTTCGCATTAGTCAGCTTTGTTATCTTCAGTCTTTTATTGCGTACCATCTTATATGTGGTCGCTTAGCTCGTTTCCGCTTCCGCAGAATACTTCTGAGCACTTGACCGTAACCCAAGCCAACCCATGACTCCTCAGACAGATGATTCAGAGAAGGCTGTTGAGTCGGAAATAAGGCTTGACAAAGGTTTCTCCCGTTTTGCCTCCTCGCTCGTCATGTTGTGCCGGATCTTTCTTTGCACTGTACTTTTTGATGTTATTTATGTTGGCACTGATTTATTTTGTCTGCTCCTGGGTTAAGGGACCGCAAATGTCTGCTGAATATATGTAACGTTTGGATGAGGAGAGCATACAGTTCAGCTGCGGGGTGAAATATTTAATTTTCAGTTCATATCTTTGTATCACACTATATTTATAACTGTGTTTAGTTAAAATGTCTCTCCATATATGAGCGATGAACTCACATTGAGGCTAAAGAACAAAATTTGGTTGCTCACCCCTATCTAGTATATAGTGATTGGCTTTGTAGTGTGCTAGTCCAGTAGTATCAGTGACATTGCTCTTTCATTTTGGATAAAACTGTAAAAACAATGAACAGGCCTGGCAGCATTAATTGACCACAGAGAGCCTCAGGACTGCAGTAAACACTCTCTGTTGTCAATTACCACTGTCAGAATGTGTCCTTAAGAAGATTCCATGGAAAATTTATGTGCTCCCTCAGAACAACAAAAAGCAAAGTTTTACAGAACACCCCGTGGTATGGATATTCAAAAAAACAAACAAAGAAATTAATTCAAGAGCCATTATTGATCGACGTTCCATTTGAACAGAAAGCAAAACCCTGGACTCCGAGAGCGCTTTCTCAGCATAAGTCCAGCCCCTGTGTTTTGTGGGTTTTGAAGTTAGCAGGAATCTCTGGGAGGCTTCGAGCACAGCTGTTGCTGTTTGTCTCATTAATGCGACCCCTAAAATGTTGAAATATGAAAGCCGCCCAAGCCACTTCAGCGCATGTCAGCTCAGTGTTAGCGAGCACTACAGGTGACCGTTTGAGTTTTACACGGGTGTCAACGTCCATGCAGTGACATGATGCACTGACTTTGATGCGGGTTTATTTTTAAGGGCGTAGGTTGTTGGCGCTCAATCCCTTTGGCGTTTCGGAAACACTGGTAGGGTGACGGAAGTGTTTTTCTGGGGCATACGCAGTGCCACAGCAGGTAATAAAGACACAGTGGGTGACAGATGGGTGAGCACCAGGCCTGTGATCATGTGATGGCACCTGACACACTGCTGAATCCTCCCGGTGCTTTTCCTATTCTCCAGTCCAGCCCAGTCTGACCGAGCCTGAGAGTCACGCTCACGATAGGGACGCCCAGTCGAGAACAGAGAAATGTGTGACGGAGTAGCAGCCTGTTTGTGTTTCATGAAGCTAGATGAAAATGTCCAAGTGACCTTAGCTATTCACTGTATGTCGCTAAAGAAATAATGCTACCTGCAGTCACATACATACACATGAACAGCTATAAATGGACTTGCCTTAATGTGAAACGGAATTTATAATTGTTTACAGTGGTCGTGTTACTGATTTTTAAATTTTCTCTTTTTTTGTTTGTCTTATTTCTTCAGGCAGCTTCTTATTAATATTTTTTTTTTTAAAATCACATTAAAATGGACATTTGCTGCACCCCCTCCCAAAAAAAATAAAGACTGCATCTCCTCTCCTCTGGGAGGAAGTGATGTCACGGTGAGGGGGCGAACTTCACTGCTGTCCTCTCTATCCTGCCGATCTATTTCTGTCACATGTGGGAGTGCTTTAACACGCAAGGGAAGTGAGAAAAAAAACAGCCCTTTAAATATTGCTTAAACTCTTGACAGTATTTTGTCACGCTAGGGATGTTTGTCCATGGAGTTTATACCACAGTAAAACATGGCATATTTTCCTCTCCCCCTTTCGTAACTGTCGGAATTGCATAACCATTTAATGTTCTGGGTGCTCTTTTCATGTCTGGTTATACTTCTCACAGTTGTAGCTGATCCCTGGAAAAAAAGAGAGACCGGTGACAGTTTTTTTTTTTTTTTTTTTTTTGTCTTACCTCTGTCTTCTGTTGACACCGTCAAGACCTAAACGCGAGGCCTGTGTTCAGGAATGTACATTGCATGCTGAAACCGCAGATAGCCGTGTCTGTGAAATGTAAACTTGCACCTTACTGTAGCAGAAATGTTTTCGTTTTGTGGTAGAGCGGGGGTCTACGTTGGGTCTACACCCGTGGGGGGTGGGGGGGTTGGAATGTGGTTCAGTGTAAACCCCACATCTTCAGAAGTCCGGCAGGAGTGTTATGGTGTGTGATCCCCTGCGTATCTGGGAGCTAGATGGCGGGACAGTTAGGACCCTCTCACTTCTTTTGCTCCCAGTCCTGGTCTTGGGTCTAACCCTTTCTATGCACCTTTTGTTCCAGTTGACTTGCCCTTAATTAATTACACCTGGGGGAGCAGTTGACCGCTGACACTGTGGCTCAGCTCGTCATGCCGTCGCCGCTGGTGTGTCACAGAGTTTCCCCTACGGCCGTTAACATTTAGCTTACTGCAGCCGTAATTTGATGGGAAGATCGAATGGATGATTTACGACTGTTGACTGTAAACAAACTGTATTGGGGGAGGGGGGTTGTCTAGTACTTCTTCATTCCTAAGGATCAAATTCTAGAATCACCAACAAGTTTGTACCGTAACATTAACTGGGAGTAACTCTGCCAAACTCATCTGTTTTACACATATAACAGATTTTCTCTGTACTGGAAATCTGCATCGAGTAATGCTTACGTCATTTTCATGCGTGGTCGAAAAAACGGCTATTTATTTTTCCTGGTGTGTGAAACACAGATGGCATTTGGCGGTTTGACACAATTTATATGAAACGTGGTGCCATCATGTCATCAGATGTATCTACATCTTCCTAGGACCATTGGGAGAACCATGAGAAAGAACAGGAAGTGATGTCAGTATTACAGGAATCTTTTAAAAGGCTGAGCACAGTTATTGACATGAGAACGTGTGGGATACCTGCAATGTGCCAGTTCTCATTTCAGTAAATTTACTTTGGACTTGCAGGGCAGCCTTAGGCCGTGAATGAAATGAACATAATTGGATTTTTGGGTGGTTGCCCTGATTTATTATCAGAAACGGTCTTGTAATCCCTTTTAAAGGGATTGTACTTTGCAAATGTTTAATAGATGTGATTTTTAGTGCCGTACTATAAATCCAGTCAAGTCCAATTAATTAAAATCTGGACCAGTAACCTACAAACACAGACATGGGGTTGGCCACGGACCAGCCCTGGCAGCCTCTGCTGTCGCCTCAGGCAGGACTCGTCACAGAAAGAGCGGGCAGAGGCCGACCAAGCTGGCACCTTCACAAACTGACCTACACCAGGGCCTCGCGGTGCGACGAGCACTTTTGGTATCGCACCACAGCAATCCCAAGAATTTTCCAGCTCAAAGCAGCCCCTTCGTAGGGTGTCACATAAAACCATAGTGTCCTCAGAAACGGCCTTTATCAAACGCTGCGTATTTGCGAAAGCTTTCTGCAGACTGTCTTCGAAGATTGAGAAACCCACCAATTCCACAAGCATTCATTTTAATTACATTCACCTGGGTAATTATCACACGCACAGCTTGTACCTGCCCAGTTTTTCCAGTTTCCCAGTAGGGTGTGTTTCACTACAGTTTCTGGATGGGGGGAAGAAAAGTCTTTTTTCTTATTTTTTATTCTGTTGTTGACAAGAGTGTACAGTTATAAAATCATAATGAGAAGTCATAAAGGCTTTTTTTCTGTATATGGACGGCTGTACATTAACCCTAAGTGAAAACTGATTCTATGGAAAAGATATATAATAAATTAATTTTAAAGTTTTACAACTAGTTTTGAGTTTCTTATATGTTGTTATGTTGTTTGTACTGTTAATACATGTTTAGTTTTTAATCAAGCAGCACTTCCTACTTGGAGTAAGTCCACAGTCCAGTAACCAGGATACCAAAGATATCTGCATAAACTATGCATGGACTGCTTATGATCTAACCCTGTTTAAATTACAGGAGCATAGGTATCTCTCTTTCTGTTTGCAAAGAGGTCTTCTTCCCTGGAAGAAGCTGGAAACCAGCACAGGGAAGGACCTTCAAGCACTAGGGGGCAGCAGAGATCCAAAGATCCAATCGTACTTCTTTCAGATTCTGACAAACATGATCTAAGGGCATGTAACATGAAAGACAAAATAATCTAAAGCACCTGAAGGCGAATAATATATCAGCTTTAAGGAACCCAAGTAAACAAATTTCTTATTACTGGATGAATTTATTGCAGCCCTAGAGACCCTGACTACAGGCAGATGTGTTTAAAATGTGATGTGATTGAGTTGAAGAGTCTGGGACAGGAAGTATTATAGCCCATTGATATGGAGTCTGATTTATCAATGGACACATGCAGCTGCTCATGAAAGAACTTCTGGAATTCACAGAGAAGAGTCTGCACCGAATTACACGGATGTGGTCTTAACCACTTATCCTGCTCTGGGTCCACCTGGAACCTGGACAGGATGCCAGCCCGTCACGGGGTTCACACACACACACACACAATCGTATACCATAGGCAATGTAGGGAGAGCCTAAACGCATGTCAGTAGACCAAGCAGGAACACAGCAGAGGTGGGTCTCAGCCATGAAGGTACCAGGCCACCCTTATAGTATGACTGAAATAGGTGTACCATCTTCAGATTAATAATTATTAATAACCCATTTTCACTCTGGAAAAAAATCTAAATTTAATGAGGGTCTAAGAAATAAAGAAAAACTAACTGTATAAAGTATACATATGTCTCACCTTCAGGGGACAAATGGATTAAGTTCAGCAGTTCATATATATATAGCAACAGACCTTTTTTGCACAGTAAAGTAGACAGCATTTTCTATCAATACACAAAGATTAAAAAGACAATCAGATCATGATCATGGAAACAACTTAGCGGATCTCTGTCCTGTTTAATATAAAATGTACAAAACTTCCCAGTATGCACCAGAGTATAAATAAGCTATACACCACTGTGCCACAGTGTGCATGACACTGTGGATCCCACGTGTCATGTCACGAAAGCCTTGCCATCATGGAGCTCGAGTGCGATACTGTGGGGGAACTGAATGGACCAGTACGAGTTAGGCCGGAGGGAGGCATCTCCTATCCCAGAATGAGGGGTGTCGCACTACGGGTAACAGTGGACCTGGCTAGCCTCGTGCCTGGATGAGGGGGGCTTCCAAAATCTCAGGAAAAAAAATTGATTTCAGTTTTTAATTTAAACACTTTCTGCTATTATAAAAATAAATAATAACTGATATGGTAAGTTTGGTATGCTTATCTCCCTGCTTCCTGTCTCCCCCACCCCCCCCCCCGCCTCAAAAGCAAAAGTGGTTTGATCCTCAAGTGCACATGCAATAGTGGTTTTTGCTAATTCTGAATCCAAAATGAAATCTAAACTAGAATCATGATGTCAGAAGCACAGGGAGAGAAGGGAGCAGGACCTGAAGTTAAAAAGGGGCAGGGAATGGTGACAAGTTTCTTTCAAAACCAAGCCTGGAGTGTCAAACAGTGCAGTAACGTAAGTAAGTTTGCAGAAGGGGGTGGGCAGGCATACTACTGTATCTGGGACCCAAAATTTGGTGCTACTCCCCTGCCAATAGCCCGTAAGGCTTATTTTGAACAAGGGAGAAAAAAACAAGCCTGAATAAAATGAGCTTTCCGAACAGATCCCATCCAGAATATCTCTGCGGTGCATAATTACAGGGTGTGGTGGGCCTGGTGGGTGTTGAACTGAGTCACGTTGGACTTCACACATGGAGAGTCTGACCATTGTATTATGTATTATGCTTGTATTGTGACCTACTTGCTAGGGTACGTGGGGTATGTTTGGATAACAGTTAATGTTCTTGAATAACTATAAATTTGCAGACACCTTCAGGATGCCGTGTGACTGTCTTAATTCCTGTTGGTGCATTTTAGTGTAACTGCCTTTTCCTTATATATATAACTGACCAACAGGACCTGGACTAGATCGCATTGTCTTTCACTGCAATTACACTGTACCATTTAAGCATAGCGACTAAAGTTCCACACTGGCTTCGCCATGAAGTGTCACACAACCTACTTGTGTGCAACTTTAATTGTACACTAACTTACAGATGCACGTCATGATCTTTTGCTGTCTTGTGGCCGACTCATTGGAATGTATTGATGAAGATGGGAATGTTTCTATGTAAAATCTTTGCTCTCTCTGTATTTAATGTACGTTCCTGCTTACCAACTTAAATCTCTGCCGTTTATTTGTATTTCAGATTTATTTTCCTAGGTGTTCTGATAGATCTCATTTAGCTGGTGTCATTTAGCAGGGGTAACCTTTAGGTCAGCTGTTCAAACCCAGGTGTGGGAACTCTTCAGCCAATCAGTCCTCTAATTAGTGACCTAATTAGGGAGTTGCAGCGAAAACCCGCATACACACCGGCCCTGTGTGGATCAGGTTGGGGGGGGGGGGCGCCCCCGCGGGGGGGGGGGGGGGGGGGGGGGGGGGG
>JABFEA020000098.1:5927939-5940480 GCA_019775915.2 Cyphomyrus plagiostoma
ACCTAATTTGGGTTTTGCAGCGAAAACCCGCATACACACCGGCCCTTTGTGGATAAGATTGCCCCCCCCCCCCCCGTCTTGCCTGTCTGCTGCTGGATCATGTCTTTATGTATTGCCTGTTAAATAGCTCTTATTCTGACAGCCTATCAAATATTGCCCAGCCTCGGTCAGAGTCCCCACTGCTGTCCACATCCCATAAACCGAAATTTCATGCACTGTTCACCTGTTGCTTGTGCCATGTTCCCACTGTAGGCAACAAATCCTCTGTGGACTCCATCTGCTCTAGTCCTGACAGGCTTTAACTCACACTGCTGTTTTTGTTGGCAACACAAAGCAGGGCCCATAAAATCCCTACTTCCAGCTACCAAGCCAAGAAAGCATCACCGCCCCTGCCAACAAGTGGGGGAAAGAAACCCCGAATGCCCATTCAGAACTGCAGCCTATTCACACGACTAAGGAGCTCTCTGGCCTACTGAGACCACAACAGAAAAGCCACTGGCTGCATCACAGGTTCCTGGGATCCTGTCCCAGTGTGCCAGTCAGGAGCTTCCACTCCATGATGCATGGAAGCTACCTTACGGCCGAGCTTCACACGCACTTTCCTCAAAACGAACGATTGGAATTATTGATTGAAGCATGTGGGCCGATGTGTAATTCTGTGGATTAGGATGCTGTGTCTGTTGCTGCTTCAAATCCTGTTGCTGGTGTCAGCGTTGGGCTCTCAGACAAGGCCTTCAAAGCTAGTGCTTCAGCTAGTGGTTAACCTTGCTTTCTCAAACATACATCGCCTTTGATAAAAGCTAAGTAAATGTATGCAAATATACTTGCATGAAAATAGGCATGCATCATTTGAGTACCTCCTATGAAGTATATTTCAAATGAATGTATTCTTTTCCTTTAGAAAAATGAAGACAAGAAATACAAGCAATAATCAGAATGTTATCTGAGATTACAGGGGCGCTGGTGTTTGGTTCTGTATGAACTATTCGGTGTCAAATTTCTGTTTTATTTTCTCGCCACCTTCTTCAGTACCAACAAGATCCAGCGTCTGGTTACAATTAGAGCATCCAACACGTCCTCTGTTAAAACAAAATCTGTATATTCGGAGAGTGAAATCAAATTAGGATTAAATTCAGGTTTTGGAAATGCAGTAGAGCCCTGTGCTGGCATCTCCTACCATTTAAAATTGGTGCCTTCGTTATTATTTTGATAGATCTTCTTTGATGTTGCTCTGCAACAGGCTTTTATTCAATGCTTCTGATATAACACTAACAAAAACACCACAGCATAATAATGTCTGATTGTAGATGCTGGGTCAAAATGTTATAGCTGTGAATTCTTCACATGTTGTTTATAAACAATGAACCTTGTATTTACACTGCGGAGTTACCCCATAGTTCCCCAGTATGTATTTTTCAGTCAGTCTATGTATTTTTTCTCAACTGATAGGCCACTGAATTATAGGACTGCGCTCATAACGAAGAGGGTACAGTCACCTCGACGGTTATTTAGCGATTTTCACTAACTGCGGGACCCGATTTGTTGATTACGGACTAGTTTGCGGGAGACAGAAAGATGGACGCCCCTCTGTACTGAGAAACTGCCCTACAGAGCATGTCTGCAAGGGTAAAGGCGGCTTCCAGTCTGACCCGGATGCTTTAGGCTGCCTGGGACCTGCTGCAGATGTCAGGAACATCAGAGAGAAATACCCAGAAGGCCCAGCTGGCTCTGCTGCACAGCTGCCGGAGTGGACCCAGGCCGAGGAAGGCTCGCTCATCTCTCCTGGCGTTCGGCCACCATGATCAGGAAGGCCCACCAAAGACGCTGTCAGGCATAAAAGACAAGAAAGTAAATTTTATGGGAAACTAGAGTGATTAAAATAATAAGTGTAAAATAATAAACTCTTTCATAACTTTAGCATGTCGGCCGTCAGTAAAGAAGACCTTTCATTATTTTGTGATAACTGAATACCAGTGTGTACCTGAGACTCAGGTACTACTATCCGGGAGTGTTTCCAGCATTCCAGCAAGACTTCAGCTTCTCAGAATGAACCTCATTCATGACATGAATTAAAAACACGGGTAGGGTCATTTAAATATTTTAATATTTTAATAGATGGCCAGTTTCCAAACAGTAATGGAGAAGTGACATTTTTATGTTGGGGTAGAGGCAGTAACAGTAAGTAACAGGACACTAACTACTGATAAGTAAGAGTAACACCGGCTTCTTTGATTGGCTGAGGCTGAGACACACCCACCGTGTGTCTCTGGCAGTTTGACATTACTTTGGCCTCTGTCAAAGGAGAACAATACGTGGCCAATGAGAGGCCACTGGGGAGATCAGTCACCGCCCCCTACAGCAGAATTCTGCACCATGTCTCAGGGCTGGGTCATGTGACCCACTGGCCCTTTCCTGACTGGCTAGCACCATGTGGCTGAGCACCGCGACGGACGTGTACTGAAACCGCCGCTGCGAAAAACCTCCCTTTGTTCTTGCCGCTGCCTCTCTGCTCCATGCCGTTTCCTGAGATACTTGCTGATTTTGCTCACAGGAAGTTCCTTTCAAACTGGGTCTCATAAGCGAACCCCTGGTGGTGGTCCCTTCCGCTCCGGCCACTTCGTCCCTCACAGAACGTGATCCACAAACGTGCCCCGTAGCTACGGCAACGCAGCTTTAAACAGTTGCATTCATATTATGCAAATGAACCTCCAGCCAATCAGAGGTCCCTTTGCAATGAAAGCATCAGTCCATCAAGAACATTAATGGCATTGAATCGGTATTTCACTGCAGAGAAAGACTTTTAAATAGCACATGTGAAATATCATTTGGGATCCAACTAAATAAAACTGTCAGTTGCACATGTAACTGTAACTATATATAGCACTGCTTAGAAGTCCCCCCTTATCAGAAGATATTTGCATTTTAAATCCTACGTTCATCCATTGTGGCTGTATAATTAATAAAACATACATTTTCCCAAGGACATAAAAGCAGTTTTTACCTTTACACAACATGTATATTTCTTAACCGCTTGACCACCCTAATTTCACCGTTCAGAAAACTGTGCTGCAGGCCGAATGGCCTCCTCTTGTTTGTATAGTTCTTATGTTCTTATGTTCTTAAGTGTTGCACTGCAACACTGACAAGTGCAGGTTGTAGCACTGAGGCGCCAGACTTCGAACCCCGGAGGACAGCCGGGAGTCGGGGCACCAATGCGTTCGTCGGGAGACTCGTTCGGCCGGTAGGCTTGACGAGGAACCCACTGAACGTGACGTAGACGTCCAGATCGCCGCTGTACACTGCGTTCTCCCTCTCGCGCTCGCACAGTCGCGCCCACATCGCGTCGTCCCGGCCCAGCAGAGGCGAGACCGCCTGGCTCTGCGTGATGCTGCGCGTAGACGGCCGCCTGGCACTGCCCGTTGGCATCGGGATCAGGTAGGTCTCCTTGAAGTTCCAGGTATGGACGTAGTAGGCGCCGGGCACCGAGCAATAGAACTTCCCCTCCAACATGTTGAAGTGCTCCTCAAGGTTAACAAAGGCGGAGCCTGGTAGTAGTCGGTGCTGTGCAGGGCCTTTCGCCTGCCCACAGAGAAGGCAGAATGTTGGATCTCGCAGACTTCTCTAGGGACACCTGCCTGGCCGTTGCCTCCTTTGGAACCGATGGGACCGCGAGCACCTGGAGATCCACCTTGTCCTGCCTTCCCTGGCGTCCCCCTGTCCCCTCTATCTCCCTTGTCCCCTATGACACAACACTGCTGTGAACTGCTGAACCACTCACTGCGTTATGTATTTTATGCACACAGTTTACAGCTGTTCAGGTCATTGCCAGCTGCGCAGTGAAAGTGACCAGGGACACTTACTTAGCAAGGCACAACTTAGCAAGGTCAAATTGTGTTTTGTTCCATAGATTTTGTTTTGCTTCATAAAGCAACAGGGCAGAACAAATGAAAGCAGGGATTCCAAACTTTACTAAGTAATTGACATCAAATAGCTCAATTAGAATGACAGCCTGTACATTCCAGTAAGTGAGAAGCCTCATACCAAGGTGACAACCTTCCTTTACCCAGACACCCATCTCATTTTATATGAACCGCTGCACTACTCACAAGGTTAAAAAAAAAAAAGATAAAACTAACTCGGAAACTTCTTACATTAAATTTATTTTGCAGATCCCTTTACCCTGTGAGGCATGCAAGTGAGGAGAGCTTGTGGTGAGAGCACAGGGTCAGCCAGCATCCAGCATTCCTGCAATAACTGGGGCTAAAGGCCTCGCTCAAGGGCTCCATGGTGAAACAATTAGTCATCCAGCCATGGGATTCAAACCCACAACCTTCCGGAGATGGGCAGATCCCCAATCGAATGAGTCACATACTGCCCAGAAAAGCTTGCATGCCAGAGTCCATGTGTTTGCTTTTTATTCTCTAGCTACAGCCCAGAAAATCAGGTCACACACCAAAGCTGAGCTTCTGCCGCATAAGCAACTTGGGTGCCAGGGGTCCCAGCAGAGAGGAGGGGTCCCCTGCAGTGCGAAAGTAAGCCCCAAACCAATGCCTGCTTTCCTTTTTTAACAAGTACACTCAAAAAGCACAGAGGAGTCTTAATTAGCCGCGGCCAACAATTTTTCACCGATGAGTCATAGAATACCGCAGGCCAGTTTTCTTGAGTTTAAGATGCTTCTGGCCAAGACCGCATATTCAAACTCTGCTATGTCAAAGCGTTTGACACCGTGTAACGTGTCTGTCTTTTGGAGTATTTCATGGGCAGATCCCTTAAGCTTTATTAGGAAGTTATCTTGATAATCATCCTCCCACACTGTGTTGGGGATTTTAGAAAAGTAAAAACCATGTTAAATCAAGTCGTGTGAGTGTGTTACCTTTCAGGATGGTCATATTGATGTAGGTTCAAAAATCAGGCATCTGGTAGGGGGTTACCAGCGAATACCAGGCCAGACATTTTGGCTGCTGGATATTCAGACAAACGCAGGTTATCACTCTGGGTTTCATCATCTCAACACAGCCTACGGGATTTAAATGTGGCACCACAGACCCACTTAACTATGTCATGGGAGGTTTGTTATTGTTTAACTGTACTTGGTAATGGAGCGATTGGTAGGATGGTCGACATGGTATGTGGTTGGGAAGCAGGGAAATGTAGCAAATGAAACTAAACTGTACCTCCATCTTACATGTACCTATTCTATCTATTAGAGGGTCAGGTGACTAATGAAAGGTAGCAAACTATTTGCACACTTAGCTGGGAAGGAAACATTTAAGGCTTGTAGAAGTGTAACTGGTCCGGTTCTGAGTACAAATATTGTGTAATGTGTCCCCTATATAGAAACTGATAAGTGCAGACTGAGATATAATGTTGACATTTATCGATCAGACTTTTAAGCTTTAAGGCTAATGTTTGGCTCCACTGTTCTCAAAACACATGTTGAACATTAGGCTTTGATAGCAGAATAATGAATGTGTGCCCAATGCACCGCAGATAAAATCCCTAGGGGTTTATTGGTCCAAAAAAATGTTAACAGGAAATTCACAAGGAATTTTCACAAGCAAGATCTTGGACATCGCTTTGCTAAAAGACCACACAGTCATATTCGACGTGGGGGTGGATATCGCTGCTCCAACTCCACATACAAAGTTTAACACTGAACACCGAGAAGCCTTCATTCACCTCACACTTCCATCTGTACATCTCTATTGTGGGTTCATTACCAGTAATGAAGCAATAAAAATTACAGGCAATAAAATTTACAGCTTTACAAGCCACGTACCTCGATTGGCGTCAGATTTCACGCCAGAAGCTAATTCTTTATCTAAACAGTTTTTATTCCAGTTATCCGCTATTAATGGCAAAACATGACATGTGTGACACAGCTGCATTTTCAAGGCAAGGTGACATTACTGACTATGACGTCACTGTGCTTTTTCATTATTATTCAATTCATATTTTCTTCCCAATATGCTTATTCGTGCACAGAACACCTGCTGCAATGTTCTCTACAGTCAAAACAGAAACATTTGTCAGAATATATGCCTATACTTAATCTAGTTTAGCTAGTATGTAACTTAAATATGATGTTTTAAGCGTATATCGCAGTGAAGTGTATCAATGATTTTTTTATTAAGGTATCTATTTAACTCTTTTCCCATGTGGAGAATGGCAAAATCGTGCCATGCGTACAAAACAACTTGATATCGTTGCAGCAGCGTTTGCATTTCATTGCGACGTCAAACGCCATCTTTGTTCTGTTATCTTAATAGTCACTCAACTCGTGTAAAATAAATACATTTACTTTCCAAAAAAGGTCAGTGTTTCAAAATTTATAACGTTCTTAATGATAAAGGTGATATCTCTGGTAATTGGAAAGTGAAATTAACTGCTTTAATGGCTACGGGGATACCGAAGTGGCAAACTTAAGTACAAACAGTTGAGTTCACTCACCTCTGGATCCAAAGCTCACCATCCATGCGGCTGCCTATCAGCTGAGAGGCCAACGAGAGAGAAAAGTAGAGAGATGATGAACTAGGGTGTAAGGGTGAAGCTGAATAAGCTAATCTTTGCTCTGTCTCGTCATTATTATTTAGTTAGGGTCATTCTTCATACAGCTCCCCTTAATTCACGGAAACACTTAGTCCAGAAATAGTTATAACCTCACAGGGTGACTCTTGGGGTGGAGGAAAGTGGAACTCATGGCATGGTGGCATAGTGGTTAGTGTTGGGACCAGGGTTTGAGTCTCTGCTATGGCTCCATGAGTGTGGAGTTTTCATGATCTCCCCGTGTCGTTGTGAGGTTTCCTCCGGGTACTCCAGTTTTCCGCCCACAATACAAAAACAAGGTGAATTAGAGTTACCAAATTGCCAGTATGTGTGTGTGTGTGATGTGAGTGTGCCCTGTGATAGGTTGGTGCTCCATCCTGGGTTGTTCCCTGCCTTCCACCTGTAGCCTCTTGGATAGGTTCTGGACCCCCCCGCCCCAACCTTGAATAGGTCAAGAGCTTACAGAAAATGGATGGATGGATGGAACATAAATCTCCTATGGTCATTGTAGCAGGAAAAACAACCTCTAAAGGTCCAGGCTCAAACAGCCATAAAGTTTGCTTTACTTTTCAGAAAGAAGTCATTATAGTAGATACAGTCACACACCATTTAAAGAGGCCCGGCCATTTGCGGTAAGCACTTAATTCATTTCTTTGCCTTTCGCAGTAAAAACTAATTAATTTTACATTGCTGTGGTACCACGGTCAACGAACACAAGGAACGCCACACACAAATGGGCATTAATTCGTTCAGCTGTTTTCTGTAACCCATTTCTGGCTCTGCCTTATGTGGAGTATTTGCAAGCTTTTTTATTACAATTTCTCAATGCGGAATGTTTAGCTAGTTCCACTCTCATCCCTGCCCGTCATATAAAACATTTACAAACATTCAAAATAATTAACAGTAATAGAACATGTATGTATACGACCTGAAACATTCATCTTCTTTTACCTCCTATTGGCTATCCCAGGGAAGTGTATCTTTACAAAACATACATCCATCTTCCATAAGTGTTTATACAGTAGAGAGTCATGCTAAGCCTGCAGATAGAAAGAAAATACAAATTCTAAACACAGACGAGAACTGAAACTCCCAGTCATGGAAGTGTATTACAAACTGTATATTAGCGATAAACCATTAGCATTCCCACTGAAAGTATATATTTTCTGATTATGGCATCAGTGTATGCATCAGGGGATTGGAGTTCTCAAACGATGAAATATATTACTTCCATGCAATGTTAGTATATTTGGTTTGCTTAACTTTTTATGAATGCCTCCCTGACTGATTTAATGCACAATTGAAAACCGCTTGAAAACGCATTATGGTCAGGTTCAAGGGATGAACAAATGCCAGCGGGTAGTTAATCAATCAGCTGGTGGTGCTGTTATGTTCGCCCGTCAGGCTTCCGGTGCCGAGTGGGCTTCCGTCCAGCTGACTCCTCTTGGTTCTCTCTTGAACGGCGTCTGCCCCTGCAGGACCCTCAGGACAAATTTGGAAAGGCCAGCAGGAAAGGCCATGTTGCTGTAACCCAAAGGCCAGGACGCTGTTTATCCCAGCTGTGTGCTGCTATTTGCTTTTACCAAAATTGCATGTTCTGCATTTTCCTGGCTTATATTAACACCCTCGGCAGTAACTACGCTGCACTTCTTGTCTTCCTCAGTCTTCCCCTCGTTGTCTTCCTTTTCCCTCCATTTTTCTCCGCCATTCTCACTAACGGGAGAGTAAAGCATATGTCAATGTCTTTGAGATATGAATGATATGAAGGGGGTTACCCTGAATCCCACCACCGCCCCCACCCACCAAAAGAGCACAGAGTCAGGCACAAATCCACAAGGGGGCGTTCTCCCCGTCTCTGGACCCAGGTTCACAGCCTTGTTGCACTGCTATCTGATTGGGAGTTTCCAGGGTAGGGGAACCACACACTGCTGTAGACAGACCATGTATATATAACCCTAGAAGAGGAAACAATTCTTGATCATAAAGGCAACAGTGTCCCTAAATGTCCCCATTGTCTATATATAGAGACACACGCAAACTTCTCAGGAAGATTGTGGTTTCCTTTGTAGGGCTGTTTTATTGTTCTTCTATACTATTTCAAAACTATATTACATGACCCTTTGTCCTGGGATGTAACATCCTTTAACCATTATTTTTTAGTTACTTTGGAAATTTCCCTGCTTTAGAAATACTTTATATGTTATGACTGTACCTCATTGGCTGCAGCATATGACCTGAAATGAAAAGATTGCCCTATGTTGATCTTTAAATGCTCTTGGCAGCACCAAACATAAGAATGTCAGCAGTCTTTGCTGTGATTATGTCTTTAAATGGATCAGATATATTATATCCTTCTGCCTGAACTCCTTCTCCTGTCCTCCCACCTGAGACCTGCAAAGCTTCAGAATCTGCTTGGGCCAGGATGCCCTGCTG
Organism: Cyphomyrus plagiostoma; assembly: GCA_019775915.2. Classification (NCBI taxonomy): domain Eukaryota; kingdom Metazoa; phylum Chordata; class Actinopteri; order Osteoglossiformes; family Mormyridae; genus Cyphomyrus; species Cyphomyrus plagiostoma. The sequence continues at coordinate 5,936,919 of JABFEA020000098.1, forward strand.
CGCCCTGCTGGCAGGAGCATCACCCAGACCTCCACCATACCACTGCTGGTTTTGTTCACACGTCATACTTACATTTCATATATATTATATAAGGTTTACAGGCCTGGAAAATGTTAGGAAGGCTTTTCCTGAGACTGCTTTTCCTCATAGATCTCTTTTAGGAGATATTTTTCCACCCTATGGCATTTGCTCCCTGGTTTTTCAATTTTTTACAATTGCTTTTGCTAATTGCCCATTTGCACTAAGTGCCTATGTGCTCTTGGCTTTCATCCTGTTCCCATCCCCCAAATTTCTTTAACAAACGTAGACGGGTCCGAACATCTGGAGAAACTCTGAGGCCTTGAGTGATTTTGGTGTTTCCTTTTGCGCTTGTCTTTGTCTTTTATTCTAGATTTGACCAAAAGTTATAATCATTATTATTTTTATTATTATTATTATTATTATTATTATCATCATCATCATCAAATACAGTGACCTGCACAAGTTACATTTACACTTAGGCTGTTAGGTACCCTAGACATAGCCGGACAACTACACATAAAAAGTTACCTCTAACTGGATCATTGCACACTCAAACACCAAAATATATAACACACACAATGGTTTCATGATCATTATTTAGTTTCATTTAGTATTCAAGATACATGATGGACAGTTACTCTTTGCCCTCTTTGCCTCAGCGAGAGTAACAGTATATTCAGAGGCTTCCCAGTTAATTTTTGTTGGTAATTATGTCATTCCTGTCAAGATGTCAGGATGTGTGAGAGAATCCATATGTTTGGCTCAAGTACTTTCTGCTATCTTATTCCAGCAGCTCTGCTTTGCCAACTAAGCAAGAACTGGGTCAAGTTCCCAGTTCCCGCTTCACCCCCCCCCCCCCCCACCATCACGTCTCCTCATGCTCTTATCTCTCCCCTTCCTGCACATTTACCCTGTCCATTTTCTCAAACTCCACACTTCCTTCTCACCTCCTCCCTCCCTTCCTCTGCATCCGTTTCTTCGTTCATCCATTACCCATCTTCCTCTCCCTTTCCTGCCCCTACGCCGATCTGTACTCCGCCCCGTTTGCTCCAGCTGAGCAGCGGTAGTGTTTCACGTTGCATCCCCCGCGGAGAGCCGAGAGCGGTTTCCCGTGCCATCTGCACGTTCCCCCAGCGGATGAGGGCTCTCTCGCGGTGCCTCGTGAGCCCCGTCGGCCTCACGCTGAGCTGCCGACCGTAAGCGGAGCCGAATCGCCGAGTGCCAGAGGCTGCAGGTGAGGCAGCTGAAGAGACGCGGGGGTCTGCCGTTTGATGGGGCGCCCCCTCACGCAGCTGTGGGCTAATTTGTCTTGATGGGACGCTAATAGAAGGGCTTGTGTACACGGGGATCACTTTGCCATCTGGAGCACATTACCTTTAGAATCTCTTCACCGTGTTATGTAATTGCACTGTGTGCCTCTGGCTAGCACAGACGTGGACATATTTCTTATCCTGGTTTACAGACGCTGTAGACTTGCTTCATTTGAACATTTTTGTCCCTTCCTTACGTTTCCTCGGGCACTTATTTCCCAGAATCGAAATAAAACCAATGATTTATTATTTCATATGCTAGGGCGTCTGTATCAAGTTCCTCTTGATACAGCCAAAAGTGGTCATGCCATCTCCTGCACAGAGCATAAACCTCGCAGGCCTGCCCTCCCATTCTCAAAGCAATTGTGTATTTTATTTTCTTTCATTACTCAGCGCAGAGCTACATCTATTTCAACAGCATCGACGAGACTCTGCCTGTGACCCAGTGCTAGATGAGATGATGTCATATCCATCAGCAGCTGCAGGACAGTTTACTCACAGAGGGCCACAGCGTTGCTTTTGTGTCTTAATCTTTCTTAATTTTATTTTTTTCATTAGTATAATAATTAGTGCTGTTTTATTTGTTGCCTTTATCGTTCACCTGAAAGAACATAGACAGCATATAATAATCATTATAGGTCCTAGACCCCTCATGACCCTGAGGAGCAGAAGACCTTAGAAGATGGTTTAGATGGATGGATGGATGGATGGATGCAGGGGTACTGTAACGGGGAGGAGCTTCGGATGACTCCATGAGCCAGTGCAACAAAATTCAGTCTGGGTTGGGGCCTTGAGTAAAAGTAGATATTACATACTAGGAATTTGACGCAGAATCCTTACCCCTCTCATACCCCAAACCATTACAATCAGTAACCGCCCTACAAATGCTCCCCACCACCCCAAAGAAACCTTTATTAAAAGCACCACTTCAGGTGAATTGTCTCAAAATAAGCTGCCACCAGACCCAAGTTTTGTTTTGATTTGCCTCCAAAAGTGAAGTAGATCATCATGTAACTGAGACGTGTGATACTGTGATACTGTATTCACTGTGAGGATGGATCCCAACCTCTCACCACTGCTACGCCCCAGCATTCAGTCTCTCTCACCTTAAATGTAACAGCGGTTGGTTTCAGATTGACCAACTGCTCGCACTATATTAACCACTTGTGAGGAACTGGTGACTCTTGTCTAGTTACCGACTATTACTTGTGCCTGCTTTTGCCTGAGTGCCTGATTCCTCTCCAGTGCCCCCCTGGTTCTCCCAAGACAGCTGACAGGTACCAGCAGGCAAAGTGGAATGTGACTTTGGGGGTTGCTGAAGCAAAACTTGGGTGTGGGGGGAGTTTGGCGAGGCCATCAGGAATGACTTTCGATCAGCCTCAAAAAGATTCCAAGTATATGCTGTATCACTGCAGCCGAGAGCCAAATGTCGAGTAGGAGGTGTTTATCGTAAGGGGTGTTGGGGGGGGGGGTGTATAACAAGGGTTAGGGTTACGGTATCAGATGATAACAGAACATCTCCCACGCTGCCCCAGCTCCTGGATGCAACGATATGCCTCTGAAAGAGTCTGGCAAACAGTCAGCTGATTGAGGAAGGGGAAGCGGCGCTTAACCCATGCTGTTTACAGCGGGGGCGGGACTGTTGACCTCAAATGGGGATATAGTAAGGTGGTGGAAGGAGTATTTTATGGACCTCCTGAGTCTCACTGATACGCCTTCCTGGAGGAAGTAGAGCTGGAAGTCTCAGAGAAGCACTAACCCATCATGGGGGCTGAGGTCACTGAAGTAGTCCAAAAAAATTCTTCAGTGGTAATGCTACACAAGATTCTCCCTGAGTTCTTGAAAGCTCTTGATGTTGTTGGGTTGTCTTGGCTGAAGTGTCTCTTCCCAGTTGCATAGACGTTGGGTACAGTGCCTTTGGATTTGGCAGACTGGAGTGGTGGTACCAGTCTTTAAGAAAAGGGACTGGAGGATGTGTCACAACTTCAGGGGGACCACACTCCTCAGCCTCCCGGGAAGGTCTATGCCGGGGTACTGGAGAGGAGGGTTCGTCTGTGGGTCGAACCTCGGATCCAGGAGGAGCAGTGTGGATTCCATCCTGGTCGCGGAACGCTGGATCACCTTTTCACCCTCACTGGGGGAGTCATGGGAGGTGGGGGGGGGGGGGGTGAACGGAAATGGGGAAAAAACCAAAAGGGCATGTAAGAAAATGAGAAAGATTAGGGTTTGGT
>JABFEA020000098.1:5961464-5976119 GCA_019775915.2 Cyphomyrus plagiostoma
GCCGCACTTTGTCTGGTTCCTCACCCAGGACCTGTTTGCCTTGGGTGACCCTACCAGGGGCATAAAACCCCGGGCAATTTAGCTCCTGGGATCATTTGGACACGCAGACCCCTCCACCACGATAAGGTGTCGGCTCCAGGAGGGGTTGAATAAATTTATACAGTATATTGTTTTATGACTGAATAGGTTGCTTAACTGTCTGCTTTTTACTGACCTCTCAAAATGTTACTTCTAACCATTAGAAATACAGTAACTGCGTGAACATCATTTGCCCATTTTGAGGATATTAGTGCATAATGTGGGCTGTGAATTCATGTAGGATTATCTAATAATCAGACACATAAAATCTACAAGCAAGAAATAAAACTACTAGAACTTAAACTGAATCTAAAATATATATGAAGAAAATACAAATATACCTTTAAAATAAAACGTAATAAAACCACGCTGAAAACGAACAAAAAACTAAACTTCCTGAGAAGGCCAGGATCTCCTCACTTCTAACACTGGCTGGAATCTCTCTGCTTCTAAGATCCATCAACATGCGTGAACTGGTCTGGTTAATCTGTGTTTTGTAATAGTACCGAATCCCAAAACATATATAATCCCAAGCAAACTGTCAAATTAACAGAACTATCCAAACTATTCCATAAATTAAAAGGCAAAAGAGAAAATAACACAAATACCACAGCGTTCAACAAAAGGCCATGCTCTGCATGCTTTTAATGCAAGGATCTATTTGCAGGCAACATCCCTGCTATCAGTCTGTTTCCTTTGTTTTCTATTGTTTTTTTTTTGCAAGTTTAAAGCCACAAATTGCTGCCTGTGGTGTACAGACCAGTTCATTGCTCTGCTCTGCCATTTTGCCAAATGATACAGGATGCAAATTCTACTTGTTTTATTTTCTGTTTCTGTCGACAGTAATTCAGTCAGCTAGTATTTTCTGAAGAGCAGATTATGACTTTTCTGTAAAATGAAGACCTCTGTTGATCCCAGTGTGGCTCAGAATTACAGACCGCTCCATCTTCTTCGATATTGCTTACATGAGTTTTTACCCACGTGTGCATTCTTCTTAGGTTCTGACACAAAGAAGAGCCCAGAGCGTGCGATTCCCCTCTTTCTCCTCGCCATGGACATTCCAGTACCTGTTCACAGCGTCAAACACTGCTGGCAAAAGATCACTGCAGTGATGTCAAAATGCCAGTGACAAACCTCAGCGTGAACTGGATCCAGAGCCGCAGTCTTTTGTGTCCTACTTTGACTGTTAGAAGAGTGTACGTGAGGACAATTTACAAAGCATGAGGGATTTATATGGATGCCCATGTGAACTGCTTACCAAACGGGATGAGACCTTCATTTAAGACATAAAAATCAATACAAGCACACAGACAGTTGTACTTTTCCATATTTATTTTGTATGTATTGTTTAAACATCCCTAGTCTTTTGCTTGATAAGTGTGTATGAAAAGGGGTAAACGATTCTAATCTAAGGTGACGTTGTAGTATGAGATGACCTCAGCTGCCCTGTAGATCCTACAGGATTATCAACAAAGACAACTACTCACAACAGAGATCGGTAGGAGTGAAGCATGCCCTGATAAAAAAAGACTTCGGTAACACTTTACTTAGATACCTTCATAATGCATTATAATGGTCGGTATAAGAATTAATAAAGCATTACAGCATCTTCAGTTGACAGTCATAAAGCATTATAGTGTTGATTGTAATACTTCATAAGCTCCAGTGAGGCTGTTATTTAAATATTGTGCCATAGATACCTTCATAATGCATTACAATGGTCGGTATAAGAATTAATGATGCTTTGTACCTCCGACTCTCCGCATGTAGCTGCTCACCACAACTACTGCAACCGTTTTCCCTCTATACTTTGCTCGTTGGCCGCCGACCTGAAAGTCCACACTGCCACCCACTGGAAATACCCAATCAATTCTCCTGCACATCTGCAGTTGATGTTCACGGATGCACAAGGTGTCCCCTAGACTTAAAGATCCGGGCTACACACCAAACGCACTGATCACAGTCATCCACAGCCAACTCCTGATGATGAAATTTACATCGCGACCCCTTGCCTGCAACTGAATTCCTGGTGAGGGCTCTGACTTAGCAAATCAATATTTATATTTACATTTACAGCATTTGGCAGACGCCCTTAGTCAGAGCGACTTACATAAGTGCTTTAAGACTCTACAATGAATTTTCCCAATACTAGCTTGATAAACTAAGTCCCTGAATACCAATCAAACTCTTTGGAAAGTGCAGGGTTTTTTTTTTTTTTTTTTTATAAAGAAAAGACCTCGAAGTATAATACCAGAAGTGCTAATTCAGGTATTTCTGGAACAGATGTGTTTTAAGTCGTCGTTTGAATACATTCAGTGACTCAGCTGTTCGGACATCTAGGGGAAGTTCATTCCACCAGCTTGGTGCCAGAACAGAGAAGAGCCGAGAGGTGTGTTTTCGTTGTGCCTTGAGGGGTGGTGGGACCAGTCGAGCAGTGAAAGGAATGGACGTATCCTTCTGATATTAAGCAGGAGAAACCGACAAGAGCGGGAAAGGTTGGCGAAATGTGAGGAAAAGGACAGACGATTGTCCATGGTAACCCCAAGGTTGCAAGCGGTACCTGAAGGACAGATCAGGGAGTTCTCAAGGGTAATCGCAAGGTCCAGGAGGGGGGATGAGTCAGCCAGGATGTAAAGCAATTCCGTTTTACTGGGGTTGAGTTTCAGTTGGTGAGCAGTCATCCAAGATGAGATGTCTGCTAGACATGTAGATATCTTGCTGGAAGCCACACAAGCTTCGACCGGAATAATGACCCTATACAAAGCAGTAAGGTGGCTCAAACAGTCCAGTCCCACCCTCCGGAAATGGCCATCCATCTGCTGGAGCCAGGCCTTACATGGGCTCCCCTTGGCCTGGTCCAGCCACTTGGGTCCACAGCAGTGAGGATCCTGTGAGCCGGATCACCCTCAGGGAAACGTGTCACATGGCCGTGGTGCCGTAACTGACACTCCTTCATAATGCAGATAATGTGCCTCATTCGGGACTCATCTAGCAACTGCTCATTCGACACAAAGTCAAACCAACAGTACCCAAGGATTCCCCGAAGAGACCAGCATTGAACAGAGTAGGAGCAAGAACACACCCCTGATGAACCCCAGAATCAACTGGGAAGAATGCAGAGGTTCTCCCTCCACTCTGCACAGCACTTACAGTGCCAGTTGAATGCTTTGTGAAAATCAGCAAAGGCTGCAAAGAACCTTTGCCGATATTCCCTCTTGCATTCGATGATAACCCTCAGTGCAAAGACTTCTTAGGACTGGACCAGTCTCCGACAGTCAAGCTAGTGATCATAGATCCTGTTAAGGATTACCCTGACAAATATCTTACTTGGCACCGAAAGCAGTGTTATCCCCCCATAGTTGTCACAATCCAGGTGATCACCCTTCCCTTTCCAGCTAGGGGCTACGTTTTCCAGTCAGTTGGGATGACGCTTGATTCTCAAATGGAAGCAAAAATTGTCTGCAGCGCCAGGAGGACAGACAGCCTTACCACCAGCCTGCAGCCTTCCCTGATCTTATCTGATTCACCACCTGTGCAATTTCGGTGAGATTGGGTGGTTCGCAGCTTCGAAAACCATGGACCCAGAGATGCCCAACATCGTAGCTGGAGGGTCAGCTTTAAACGACTGCTCAAAGTAGCTAGTCCAGCGGGTCACAACTGCAGGGCCATCCGTAAGGGCCATTCCATGAGGAACAGGTTCAGATGTGCGTAATGCTTAGATTCCTTCGTAAGCAGGACGTGGGTCACTAGACCACAGATGGCGTGTCACCTACCCACACATTCGTCTAACAAACCTCCATCTCTGCCCTCAGAGTCCTCACAGCCATCCGCCTCAGTTCCTGGTATAGACTGGAGTTGCCATCAAGTTGTGCGCTGCAACTATGCTCGATAATATTGAGGGTTGCCCTGCGAGATCACGGTCACACAACTCGCTGCGATCCATGACATCCACACTACACGCTGTCTCAGGGAAGTGAACTGTATCAGGCGGGAACCCAGCCACCCTGCACAGTCGCTTTCCACACTCTATTCGGACCTCCAGGTTCAGGAACAGATTCTACCCAACTGCAATCAGACTCATGAACAATCAGTGACCTTGTGTCACCTCCACTGTTATCCACACGTATACTTCTGCCACTGTCTCTATTTATTCTTAGGATTCTTGTCTTATTTATTTATTTATTTATTTACTCATTGTCTTGTTGTCTAGCCATCTTGTTGTCTATGTTCGCTGTCTGCTGGAGCACATGCAGGAGCATTTCATTGTACATGGTACTCGTACTTGTACACATGACAATAAAGAACTGCCAGTTGACAATTGAGATGAAACACTTCCTTCTGGGAACACTGGCAACACCAACAGAACCCTCGCCAACCTTCATGGTGTTATCATGGATGGTCTCCCACATCACATTAGAGTCAGCGGTTGCACCCAAGTCTGCAAGTTCCTCACAACAACTGTGTGCAAACTCATCAGAAACAGGCCGATCTTGAGTCCAGCCTCATACTTCTAGTAGTTGGATCTAAGCTGAATCTTCAGAGTAGCACTGGAAGGAGCCGATCTGCTACAGCAACAGGTACACCCTGAGTATGGCAGCTATCAGACCCACCAAACCTGGGGACTGCCCTCTTCCTCCAACATGTAGTCAACTCCTCCCCCTTCCTCTTCCTCTGATGTATGGGCTGTGTCGTGATGTGGACAAGTAGAGGTACAATGGAATGTTTCTCTTTGTCTACCTTATCTTGCTCTCCATGAGACACATAAACAGGTCGGAGTAAGCTGGGGAGCAGCGTGCGGTGCCCCTGGAATTGATTGAGAGCCTTGTTCAGGGGCCTGGAGAGTGAGAGTACAAGACACAAGGGATACGAGGGATTACAAGACGCAAACTGGAACAGTTTGGAGGGTCCACAAGTGAGTGGCAACCGAAGTCTGCATCAACAGCTAGCAAGTTGAGCGCAGAGAGCACCAAAAACACCACACTGAGAGCAGCTCCGCCAGGAGCTGCGGAAGGCAGGTGAACATCCAGCACCTGTGCTGCCTCAGGTGGTGCCACAGAGGAGAGTGACTGGGGCTGCTGGCTACCGGCGTCAGTGCTCTGGCTCGGTAGGGGGAAGGACCATTGGGCATGGTTCTGCCCAGAAGCCTGCAAGTTACCAGGAGATGGGAGGGGCATGGCATAGTGAGAGAGATGTTGACCCTTCAGACAGGCAACTGTGCCAGGACCACCTACCATGTCGGATGAGTAGACAACCTCCTTCCTGCCCTGCGCCATTGGTGGAGTCCACCTTGATCAATTGCGTTTCCATCATCAAGGCAAGACTTTTCCCTTGGACAAGGGGGCCCACACCGCTGGGCTGGGAGCCAGGGCTGGACGATATGGGCAAAAATTCATATCTCGGTATTTTTAGGAGTATATGATATATATCTGGTATTTTTCCATAAATGATTACTTGAGAGTCAAAGCCTTTATTAAACCTTTATTAAACAGTTTTTGAGCAAAATATAATTCAAACACAGGGGTTTCCCTCCCTGTTAACAAATAAACAGCTGCACAACAAATAAACAGCTCCACAAAATCTTTGATAAATAAAAAACAGTACAGGTTGCTTCTCCTGCTTAACACCATAAGCTGCACGAGATATTTCAAATTATGAAAAAAAATCTTTGATAAATAAAATACAGTACAGGTATTTCTCCTGCTTAAAACTATAAGCTGCACGACATTTCAAATTATAAAAAAATCTTTGATAAATAAATACAGTACAGGGTTTTTTCCTGCTTCACACTATACACAGCTCTACTGTGCTGCTGTGCAAATAACAAAGTAAACAGAACCATAGAAAACACCTTAAAAGGTTTAAAAGCGCATCATGCAGAGCTTCAGCTATATGCTCCCCTGTGTGGTCTTGGGGGAAATAGCTGGTTTGAAGACACACAGTTTTCATTTCCCAATCTTCAATAAAATGAATTGTAAGACTCATGTATGGCTCGCATGTCCTGCTAGACCATAACTCGGCTGTTAGTGAGAAATCAGCCACTTTTGCGAGCCGCTCAGAAAGCTTCCCTCTGACATCACTGTACATTTGCGGCAGAGTTTCTGATGCAAAGTACTTGCGACTGGGTATCTTGGGTCAATGGTTTTTAGCAGCATTTTAAAACCCTCTTTTTCCACCGTTGCTATAGGAACCGTGTCTTTAGCAATGTGATACGTTATCGCATTTTCACTTCCACTTGCGACACTTCGGGTAAAAGATGCTTCCAGAGAGCTTTGTTTCGGGGCAGATGTTTTGGGTTGCGGCTGCGTAGTCTTTGTGGCCGAAGTTGTAAATACTCATCGTACTTCACTTTATGGTAAAGCTGTAAGTGGTGGAAGAGATTTGACGTGCTTCCACATTTCGATACAACTGATTTATAACATTCCCCGCAGATGGGCTGTTTTTGCTGCTCATCGGAAGTTTTAAATCCGAACCATCTCCAGATAAGTGAACCATTGTTTTTCTTTTTACTGACCAGTACGTTTTCGGTGTTGACCGGCGCTGCATGTTCCTCCATGTCGCGTGCTACCTTGGAGTGGTCTGTTTCGCTCAGAACGCGCACACGCATGTGTGGCCTCAAACCATATCGATATGAAAGATATTGGATAATCCCGCCATTGCGTTGGGGAATCATATCAATATATATCCCCAGAACTCGATATACCGCCCAGCCCTACTGGGAGGCCACCGCCACCCGGCTGCTCTCCGAGACAGGGGAGACCATCCTCATCAGGGCCGTCGTCATCTCCGGATCCAGGGGGGGGTAGTACTTGTGTCCCGTTAGTTCTGGTTTGCCCCAATTCATAATGATTGCATCATTGATCTCAGGAGCAACACCCTGGCCCTAAGAGGAACTACAGTCTCACTGCCCACCACAGTGCAGCCCAGTCCACAGGAGCCAGTCGCTCTAGACCTGGTCAATTCTCCCATCAGTTTTCCCTGCTAGCCCACCAGGCCCCCTCCAGAGAAGACGTTAGCAACCAAGGAGAGCAGGAGCTTCTGGGGGCTCTGACCGCTCCCCTGCCAGAGTGGGCTCATCAAGTGCCAGCCTCAAGGAGTGCTAACATACCCCCGCCCCCCGCTGCCAGAGGCAGCAGAATGAGGCCACAGAGGACGTGGAGCAACCAAGCAAGGGAAACAGTCCGATGGTCAGCAGCAGACCCCCACAAAGACACGCAACACTAAGGGTTGGCGGCACCTGGGGGAACCCACCCCACTGGCGCCCAGTCACCTGCTCTCCCCAGTCTCACCAGCGCCTGCTAACAGCCCCCAGTCTCCATCAACAGTTCAGCTTCAACGACTAATAAGGGCACTGTCTCACTTTATGTCTGTTTTCACGCTTGCCAACTGTGTCGCTTCAGTTTGTAAGCCTGTGGCCAATGAGTGGTATGGGAAGAGAGAGATATCACATATAAATGAGATACGTTAATTTATAAAGCTGCTGATTTTATTGAATAAGACTTACAGCTCAATAATTACAACAAAAATGATAAACAAATCAGTTCTTCGTTCAAATCGTGTATGACAGGACACATTTACGTGCATAGGCACCGGAACATGTTTGGAGCTTAAAATTGAAAGTCGGAAGCAACCGTGGACGTCTTTAGGTCCAATCACTCAGGGCTATAGCCCTGTTGGGGTCACATTTATGTTGCATTTGCTTTCACTGTTTTACGGTGGTGTGTGCATCTCGTGGTGTTAGGCACAGTAGATTGTGATTTCCCTGAGGAAATTGTAGTTAGGGACGGGGTGAATAGGGAGTCACAATTTCTGTTGACCGCTTACATCAGGTTACACTTGCAATTCTATGTCCTGTGCCTTGTCTTATTGTTTTCATGTTTGCGAATAACAAAATAAATAGTTTTTTGACAAGGTAACACGGACTATCTTTCATAAAGAACAGAAGGCAAGCCGGACAGACGCCTCTACTTTAGCCTCTCGCCCAAAGAAGCCCCAAGTATTTTATGCCCGATTCTAATCTTTCTTCAAAAAAAAAAAGAGGCAAACCTGACTTAGTCCCTGATCTTTTCAATAGCTATAAACTCCCCTGGAAGCAACCAATAGACGTTTCTGACGTTCCTTTGCATCATCAGTAGCAATCGACAGCTAATAAGATAACAAGCATGAAAACATAGGCTGGCCAAAGCATCAGCAACATGAACTGACGCGTGAAATACTGATCCCCAAGATAACAAATGACAACAAACACTGCACCTTGCATAGAAACTGAGAGCTACTGATCGCTGCAACATAACAGCGAATGATTGTACACCGAATGTTCCAATTATAAAATCAGCTGTGCAGGTGGCAAATCTGTGTTTTGATGAAATCGAAATTGAAATAGGGGCAGGTACAATGCCCTACGGCACTGATCATCAACTGGCTGAGCCGTTCAATCCGGCCCGCAACTGGATTCCAAAATTGTGAGTATCAAAAAGAAAATAGTGGTCCACACTATTGAAGCAACTAAAAATAACAACAACTGAGTCTCTTGCAAGAATAACCACCATTTATGACTATATTTTGACATTTAGACATTTTAAACATAATGTTAAGCCAAAATCAGATTTTTATTTGATTTTCTTCTTGGGGGTCCGGCCCCCAAGGAGACTGTCTGGTAAAACTCTGGCCCTCTGACAAATATAGTTGATGACCTCTGCCCTACGGTATCCTGACACTGCAATACCACCAAGAACCAGCTGAGGCGCCAGAGCAGCCCTGCTTCCAGCAATACTGTTGAAATGTGTTGCTGACAGAATGCCAAGAACCGGAACCTCGACCTCTGTACGGCTTAGAGTGTTAGCTAAAGTGTTTAGCTTTTAAGAGGTATTTCAGCTATTCAACACTTATGGATTTTAAAATTGATATAGCATATTAAAATATCTGACATCTGAAAGATATAGTAGGTCACGGTTTTGTGTGTTTGCCTCCATCCATCTCCCATAAGCACTTTTCCAGTACAGGGTCCCAGTGAACTCATATTTACAAAAATCTCTCAATTTCTCATCTAGCATGGGGGCCACAGACTCTCCCCAAATAAATCAATAATATGACATTAAGGTCTGAATAATCTGTAACATATGTAACATTTTGCAAAACAGCATTTTTTGAGTGACACATCTGCGATTCCTCTAATGTATTGTCAAAAAGAGGGAGTATCTTCTATTGCATATGAAATTCTATTGCATATAAAAATCCAGACTGGTAAATAAGAATAAGGGCAGAGCGCAAATTAATCTTGCTGCACCAATGCATTATGGGAATTTTAATGTTTCACTGCCGCGCTTAAGGGGATTGCTACATTTATTATCCAACATTATTACAGACTGTAGCTTAGAATAAAAATGCACACACCGTAATGTTCCCTTCATTTTTACAATATTTGAGAAGGATACAATTATCCAATGTTTTAAAATCCTTCTAAAAGATTAACATATTAAAACCTTACAATCTTATGATTGACATTCAAAGTCATTTCATTGCACAGGGCAGCAGGCTACTCCTCACCCTGAACATGAGGCCTACATAACAAGTATATGTAAATTTCTTCTATTCAAACTATTACGAACTTGATTAGGAGAATTAGAGGTTACATAAAATTGCCTTACAAGGGATCACTAAATATAATCCAAGTTCAAATCATGCATCCTGGTCAGAGTCAAAGGCGGATTCCAGAATCTCTCTCAGGTAGCACAGGACACTAAGCTGGGTCCGCCTTGGACAGGAAGCCGGTTCATCACCATCGGTGCTTGTTAAAAACTGCAAAATTTCCAAACAGATATTTCTCTGCACATGTTGTTCAAACTCCAGTCATTTGCGTTCAGTCCCTTCAGCTTCCCTTCCTCTTATCCATGACATCCACAGATATGGGACTTGGGCACCTCAATTCAAAGCATCTTCAGCCCCAGGAAACCACCACTCTTTCCAGACATCACTCATCATGTGACCATACGCTCCGGCATCTCCAACCCAGAGGAGGTCGGAGCACAAAGACACACCGAGGCCATCGCCTTCTCACCCCCCACTCAACCTGCTCTCTGTCCCTCAGTCGGCACTCAATGGTGCTGCAATGGCTGCAGTTCACCTTAAGTGGGATCCCCTTCCTTACTTTTCTGCCAGAACATAGTTCAGATGGTCTTCTCCTCACTACCATCTTTTCAAGCAACACTTTTATGTCTATTTTCTTCTTTTATACATTCATGTGGTCACTTTTAAATATTGAAATACCACCCAGTATTTTTTTACAGTTTAAACTGTAGTAGTCAAAAAAAGAACTGTTTTGGTGATCTTCGGTGCCTACTTTCACTGCTGTCGGAAAGGCTTTTAGCAACTGTTGTGGTTATCCTTCACTGGCATATAGCCACCACTAGAGGGCTCTAAACTCAACAATGAGGACTTGGAGAGAACGTTCCCCAGCAGGTCTGGATTTAGAGTTCTACTTAGCGCTGTATCCAAATCAGGTCCAGGAAATGGCACCGGGAAATGAGGTAGGCCAGGCAGATTGTGGGGGAAGAGTGAAGGTCCACAAGGAAAGGGAAATGGGAGGATTCCAGTAGGATTAGTAGGGGTTGACGTTGCTTCAGGTGAATCCTCATCTTCCTCTTCATCCTCACTTTGTTGATCCTCCGTCGTCGAGTTAGAATCCGGGTGTCTTGGCTGACCGTGATGTTCCAGGGGCTCATAGGAAGAGCTGCTTTGGATAGGTCCACTATCAACCACACTCTCCCCAACTGAGTTACCCTTCACACTGCCCCCTACTGGCTGGTAGCTGAAGTAAACATGACAGGGCTCATAGCAGCTGGGGTGCGTGGAGCAGAAGTAGCCCAGGTTTGAGAAGCTAGAGGACTGGCCGCTACTCTCCCAGTGTTCAGGCAGTCTGGTGGAGTCCTTCTGGAACAGCGTGTCGGTGTCCTTGGTGATGGAGACCTCAATTGGGGAGATGTTCTCAGAATGTTGGGGAATGGAGAAGGACTCTGGGGGAAACAGGGGGCTGGGCCATTTCTGGAAGGGGGGATTAAGCAAAAAGTGAATCTCAGACTGTGCAACAAGCCCATCAGTTCACAGCTCTGCCTTTAACCTGGAAACATGCCATGGACTCGACAACAAAACTTGACGTGGTTTTGCGGTTAGGCGCCTTGCCATGCTGCTGCTTAGACATTTTAAGACTTAAAAATAGATAGTCTCCCCCTGAACAAGGCACTGACAAAGGAGTTGCACCAATAATTACCTCGTCGAAAAACTATCCATTGCTATGAGCAGTAGCACAATTTAAGAAACTTGTATTAAATGAAGGGACATTGTAACAAGAGAGCACAAATCAGAAGTTTAAGATTCGGAATCTGCCACCACGTTACGTGTGTGTGTGTGTGTGTGTGTGTGTGTGTGTGTGGGGGGGAGCGAGCCAACGCTTCTTTCAGTGCGAAGGATTCACAGAAAACAGAAACCACAGCTTGTGCGGCACTCAAGCATTCGTTTCCCAGAGAGCTGGGGCTTTTTTCGTGGGGAGACTTTCCTCTCAAACAGCCCAGAAACCACTCAGAAAGGCGCCTTTCAGTGACTCAGAAAAAGTGCCCTTTGGTCCAACCTTTACAAGAAAGTCAAGTGAGACGTCTGCAGTGCAGTATTCTGGGTGAGTATAAATTTGATTGGTCCTTTTTGTTGTTAGGCTTTTTATTTTTGCTTTTTCTGGCCTCCAATTCCCACCCATGGATACTATTTGACTGCTAAATTTCACCATCTACATTGTGTACAAACGAGTGCCTAACTTTGGCTTTAACATGTTGTTACAATTGTGCAGTTCCTATATTTCCTGGGATTTACATTTTACAAATTGGCTCCCATAAGCACTGGAGAACATATTCGAATAATCACAGGGGTCACCACAGGGCAGCAGCCGAAAGGTGCACTTTGAATAGCATAGACTGAGTTATTTAGGTTGGTCATGGGATTTTTTTTACCTTGAAGTCTCCATTTCCTTCAAAAAACTTGGATGGATCAGGCACTGATTTTAACAAGAAAAACCTAAAAAAAAATACACAAACAAAAGAGAAAAAGGCACAAAATTAATCTGATTTTATCAGAATAATGTGTATATGTACCTGATCCCATCTGGGACCATCATGGTAAATATGTGTGTGCTATACATATTCTAAGCCTGTCTATCTCATTGGTACCTGTTTAACTATATCTGTAGCTGTATCTGTCCTTCCATCTGCTACAGCAGATGCCACCTTTGTCTTTATCTTGTACCAAACCATCTACTGAGACCAGCACCCTGTGTCCCTATACATTCATGCAACAAGCCCAGCCATAATCCCCAGTGCTCACCAGTTGGGCCGGTTGAATTTGATGACGATGATGAGGATGAAGCTGAGGATCAGGCAAAATCCCAGGACTGGGAGGCTGTACGTCAGCCCCACCAGATCCAGATCCAAAGATGCTACAAGACGGGAAAAAAAAAACTCTTTAATCCATCAACAAAAACGCTTCTGCGGAATGCAGATCGTCTTCTTACAGGTTTTTCACATGTTGCCAGCTGTTTTGGGGTGTCTAAAATAGCTTTGTCACACCAACAAATACAATACATGCATATTAAAACGGATTTCAAAATTATACGGAATATATACAATTTCAGTATTCGGTGATGTAAAAATGTAGTCTGGAATTTTGTAAGGGCTAAGATGAAGGACACCAGAGAACTGACATCATAGAGGCGCAGTACCTGGGGACACGCCAGCTGTAGACCTCCAGGAGGACACGGGGCTCCATTCACTCCATTCCCCACTATATTCCTTATGATCAACCAGAGCCCGAACCCTGAAGTCATACACGACCCCCTTCTCCAGTTTCCCCTCGGAGATCTCCACTGAGGTTTGCATGTGTCTCACGTCAACAGACTCTGCGTTCTATGGGAGACACGTCACTGTTTAGGGCACGGCCTGGTGTTTAGCTGCTCATTTTTTTACAATTAGTCTCACCCGCCCCCCCACCCCCCTTGTCAGAAGTCATTCTGGCTGAACACAAACTGGTTTGCCCGAATTCCGGCAAGTGGCCACAAACAGCCGACCTTGCAGTGAAGAGTCTTTTAATCTGTAAATACTGAAAACTGCATCAATCTGTGAAGTTTAACTTGGTGAGATACTTGTGCGATTTGGATAAAGTGCATTATAACATTCCTGGTCCTGATATGCCAACTAGCCTAGGCCCCATCCTCTGAATGGAGCACACACCCAAATACCTGTAGCACGGGGGTTCCTAACCATGACAACGTAATTCAAAAAGACAAGATTAACCGTCTCCATTGTACCCACCTCCCATTTTTGGCCTGACTGCTTGAATTCCAACTCAGAGCGGAATCCTGGCAAATATAAGGGCTTGCTAAAATTCCAGGAGGTGCTGGCATTTTCAATATTGGGTGCAGAAGGAGCTTGCAGTTTCACTGTCAAAAGACCAGGAGGGAAACGAGAAACGTGTCACTTTAAAGACGCGTAAATCTGTAAAATCTTCACTGCGTCTGTGGCAATAAACTAAGACTCAGTCGCAGAAGAAACTCACCATTTTTATGTGGCCAGTACTCTACTCCCTCATAGATGGCGTCTGTGAAATTCTCACACGTCAGTGTCAGGAGAACGGAGGACAAGAAGTAAAACTCCTGAAAGACGAAATATTATATCATTTATTAAGCAGGCCTTTGAATAACCATTTTTGGCAGCTTGGAAACGGGGCTGTAACTGGTTGTTGCAAAGGTGAAAGAATTTCACAGGGACAGGCCCAGGGTATGGCCGTATTAAGCAATTACGCATATCTCATTTATCGTGCCTAAACTGTCGTAATAACTCACTTCATTCACAAAAACGAGGCTGCAGCCATGTAACTTCTGTCCGGGGTCACCCAGGGGCATCAGCCTGCAAGTGCTGCAGACATAAAATAAATAAAACAAATAAAATAAAATGAATATCTTTCTTGTTTGGCTCCACCTTAAACGGAAGGTTATGGTGGAAATTCTAAAAAGTTGGAAAAAATAACATATATAGTTTCTGCTCTTTACCTGCCATTTACCCTCTATGTCTAATTCAAATATCAAATTGAATTGATCAAATGCAGTGTTAACAACACATTGCTGTTATTTATCTGCTTAGACACTATTCTCCCCCATATGAATGACTAGCTATTTAATACACAGCTGTTCAATGAGCGACTACGTCTCAAAGGTCCATGAACATGATAGCTAATGTTCTCACAGTGACACTCACAACTTGGCATATTGTGTTCCAGTTAGGGTACAGACTGTGTCAGGCTTCACTCCCGTGCGGTTCCACACACAGGTGATGTTGTTATTGAAGTCATTAAGGCACCTCAGACCTGAGAGGAAAATAGGCGACGGAACTTAGAACCCACACAAGCAAAGCCTGACACAAACACAGGATCTGCATTCCCGATCACAGAGGTGTGGCAGCGAGGGCCTCACCCACAGCACCACCCACAGCACCACCCACAGCACCACCCACAGCACCACCCACAGCACCACCCACAGCACCACCC
>JABFEA020000098.1:6002766-6016311 GCA_019775915.2 Cyphomyrus plagiostoma
AATAATAATAATAATAATAATAATAATAATAATAATAATAATAATAAACATTCAGTTAAATTCCTATATCACACGTCTGCTCCTTAAATTAACTGGTTAAAAACGCTTACGTGATTTTCCTCCTTCATAGTCGGAATGGACGCAGTCCATACATCACGTGACTTCAGTTCTACTGACCCGTTCTCCATGCCTACGTAGATCATACTACTTTAGAAGGTCCATCTCCAACGAAATCGTTATTCTTTCGAGAAAAAAAATGCGTTCTGCCATGCCATGCAAATGGACACCACAAGGGAAGGAAGCCCCTCTTATTTGTAAATCCAAAGTTCATTGTGGATCAATATTTCTTAACTACTGAAATGCTCATCCTGGTATTCTGTTTTACACCATTCGCCACCGCCAACACAACGTTCTTAGCTGCTGATTTATAGGGAATGAATGTCTGAGTTGCATCGACAACGGCAGGCGTAATTGTATGTTCTTTCCATAGACCAACTGTGTCCTAGCAACATGTCCCCAGGGATGGCATAGGTGATGCATACTCCAGTGACTATATCTTAGGGGACAACTGTTCACTACTTAACTGTTCATCTCTCTTGTGGTGGTGAGTAGAAAAGTGTTTGTATGTTAAGCCAAAGTGACCAATTTAATGTACCAGATATTAAAGTATTGTTGGCAATCTATTTGAATAGTTTCATGCAGCTGGTATAGGTGTTAACGAGCACCTGTATTTCATATATATGTGCCATGTTTGAGCATTTTATCTTCTTATCCATTATAGTAGCGTAGAACCGAACAGTGTGTCCTTCCTTTGTACGACTTTATCTTTAAGTGTTCACTTCTTTTTGCTGCCATCTAGAGTTTTTATTTCAGCGGTTACACGCACATCTGGGATGAAAGCAGGTTATGCTTTGAAGCTCCGTTAGAAAGACGCATGAATTGCGGAAAGTCGGGCTTCCCAGGATGCGCTGCGGTCTCACGCTCCTTTGCCCTCCGTTGCTTTGATCGTTAGCTGAAGCAGTTCTGGGGGTTTCGGAGGTACGATGGTGCCACCTGACGTGAGCTGTTTCTTCAAAAAAACCTGCGTTTAACGGAAGAAAAACTGCTCATTGTAACAGAAGAAGATCACAGGAAACTATAGAGTAGTTGAAAAGAAACTCCTACCACAATTTGCTTACAAGATTAGGCCTATTTGACAGCATTTTTTTTCTTTTATATGACTGATATGAGACACGGCATTAATATGATAATGCAGTGTCGATAGTTTGAAGTCGATAGTTAGTGATAACTACAAACTTGTTTGTCCGTCTGTAGAGTTAGGCTAATGAATATATCCCAATTTATTGTAGGCTACACTAGAACAACGTCACGTAAACTATACTGGAAAATTATAACCTTTTAGTGACGCATTTGTATATCCGCGCTGGTTGTATGGCCGCTAAGCCTGGTGATTTTTCCTAAAGCCCCGTGATTCGTCACCCTGTGACTCACGGTGCTCGATCGTACTAATTGTCTACAGAAAAAGTCCTTGATCTCTCCCCGTTTCCAAGATAACAACCGGCATGCTGCCAGCTAACTTCTGAAAAATCAGTTCTGCGGCTTAGTTTTGAAACCACGTCATTGTCGCAGATACACATTTTCACATCTTCAATAAGTTGACAATACTTGTGAAAAAATCCCTTCTGTCTTTCGTTTCAGATGTTCCCCCCCAACCCCCACCTGCGGTCCATTTTCTCGGTTTCTTTTCCTGTTTAGTAAGAGCAGACGTTTCATTTTAAATGTTACCTTCAACCTGTTAATATAATTTTTTGCACGTAACCACCAACCAGGTATAATCGCGACCAAAAGGAGGCCAAAATAGCATGTGGGAGTATGCAGTGTTTTAAAACGGTTCAGCTTTCTTGTTTGCATTATTTTTAACTTCTTCAAGTTAAAACACGTACAATGATTTCACAGTATTCAGATGAATATCAGTTTCTGCTGAAATAAAATCACCGTAGACATATAATGACCATTAATGATAACCTACGGCATCTGGCCGAAACAAAATGCTAAAAGGGTTTTCAAAAGAGAAAAAGTATTTAAATTGCCGCAATATATTTTCTCCCCATAAGGAAAGACCCTTGGAGAAAGGTGCCTTTGGAAACAAAGGGGTTGGACACAAACACATGAACTGAATTAAATGAACGCCCATGGTGCTGCGGCAGGGACTCCAACCTGGAGTGGCCTGTTACAGGGTTGTGGTCTGTGACTGATTTTTGGCCACGACATTGTGTCGAAGTTTTATGTGCGATGGGAAGCAGAGTAGCGTGTGCGAGTCTGGAGTAGGCTACGTATCGAGGGGTGACGGACCACGTGGCATCAGTTCCCAAATATATCTTGGAAATTTGCTCGTTCTTGTGGGTTTTTTGATTTGCACTCATAGTCCCGGCATGCGTTTCGGGGGTGATTTTGGGATTTCATTATGTCTTTAATGTGCGTCTGTCTCAGTTTTAATGTGGCTAAATACTGGATCACAAAAACCTTGTCAGTGTAAATTACTGTACAAGTGCACCATTGCGGTCTCACAACCGCAAGCCCCCTAAGCTTCTGCATACTGTCACTCTTCGCAGGTTCCAAAGATAAGTAATCTAGAGGGACCGGCATTTCTACATGTTTAGTAATGTTTACCCTGTGCTGAGTTTTCCGTTTACACCCTCTAAAAAAAAAAACAAGTATGTAATCTCATGTAAGTGATGTTTCAAAAACACGGCTCAAGTAAGGTTCCATGGTGTAATGGTTAGCACTCTGGACTCTGAATCCAGCGATCCGAGTTCAAATCTCGGTGGAACCTTTCCTTTCTATTTTGGGATCGATAAAGTACACCTGCTCTTAGCCATAGTGCGTATGTATGACTCAGTCGCTTGCCGCCCTCTTCTGGAACAATTTAACAGAATGCAGCACACTCTTGACACGTCTCTGTTTCTTGGAATCGTATACCAACAGGTTCCTGGTGGTCTAGTGGTTAGGATTCGGCGCTCTCACCGCCGCGGCCCGGGTTCGATTCCCGGTAAAGGAAATTTAATTGTACAAGTCGCTCTTTACCCAATAAAATCCCACGTTTGACAGAGAGGTTTCATCGTCGGGTGCATGGAAAAAAAGTCATCAATCCAGTTTGCTCAGGTTAACATTGGTTTTTGGATAAAAGGAACTGCAGCCATGGAGGATACATATATGCATTAAGGATGACAATGTGCTCAGCTGAACAGATCTCAGCATTACAGGGACTTAATTATGGTCAATCTCAAAAGGAATGAAGATCAGCATTGAGGGAAGGAGAGCTGAAGACCACTGATCTGAACAAATAAAGCAGTCAAAAGAGTTACTACAGTCAAGAGAAATGGACACTGTTTTTGTTTCATGTGATTGCAAAAAAATCCATTTATTTAAACCCTATATTACAACGCAAAAAGTCAAATATAATCCAAATCCAAATTAAAAGAAATTTAATTCAAGGAAAACTGAAGGAAAGAGTGCTTCTGACCAACGATGTCCATGTTCAAATAACACATGTTATTTGAGAGCCATGACCAAATACATTCAGGTATGTAAAAGTACAAGAGAATGCCTCGCTGGGGAGAAACCAACAACTCCATTGTGCCATGAAATTTGTTGGCCGTTTGTTTGAGCACTAGCTTAAAGGTCAAAGGCCATGAGGAACAGAGGTACTGCCCTTCTTTTCTGCGTGTGTTTAGGATGGATTGGGGAGTCCTATACTGGAGTGGGCTCATTCCAGTAAGATGCAGTATCTCTTCAGCCAGTCAATGGGCTGGGCCCACAGAGTCCGATAAGAAGGCGTGAGCGCACAGATAAGCTGCGTGTAGTGTAGGCCAACACCACCAGGGCCCGCAAGCCGACCCTTACTGCCGGAGCACCGTCCATAAATAAAACGCGAGCCAAGTAAGTTAATATAAAAGGGGATTCAAGGCCCAAGGGGAAGCATGTGGTAGAATCGATTTTTATGTCAGCAGTGGCTGTTTGTGTGGTTCATCAGGCGCCGCTGTCCATACCTCTCGTTTATATGACCAGATTATTTATTGGATTAATAGTACACTTTGGCAGCACCAATTTCCAGCATAAAACAACCCCCTTACTTTGGATTAAGCAAAGGAATGGCTCAGTTAGCTCTCTGCCAGTACGTCCGTTCATGAACATCCGTATCTTTGCAGCCTTAGCGATGCATTAAAACACTACTGGCACGTCTGCTCAGACAGGGGTTCCCGACCCCCAGCCCGAGGAACTCTGCGGGTGTTGCGGAGGCCTTGTTGAGAATTTCCCAAAAATGAACTACATATTTTGTAAAGTCCCCTCACATCTCTGTGTTTTGTTCATGCCTGAAAAAATTAGCACGATTAACCATGAAAGCGTCGACTGGAATTTCTGTATGACATAAACCAGTCTGCAGACATCAAAAGGTTGCGAACCCCTATCTCACCGGACACAACTGCCTTTTGAAAAAAAGCATCGAGATCTGGGGCTGTTTCGTTGGTTTTGTACTGGAGACAGAGAACCCCTCCCCCACTCCAGAGATAGTGATTCCAAACACTGCCAGTACACCCCTTGGTCTCATCAGATACAATTCCTCTCCTATGAGCATGTTGCTTCCAGAAGAAAAACCCATTTATCTGATAATATGGATCAAAGACCGTTATAACACATTCTTCTGCTCTTCAATGTTAAATATCTTAGTTCTTGCAAACCTTTATTATTAGTTAGAAATACATTGTGCAGTGAACTTCACAGACATCCTCTAGCAGAACATTCATAGCCTCTGGAGTGTGGACTCTTGTTACCAGTGATCTACTCAGTAATGAAACACAGAGATATTACTAACAAAGGCTTTCTGACACCTCAGCAACCTTTAAACTGCTGGATACTGTAAAGTCACCCATCGAGTGTCTACCTGCCGTGTATCTTTTAGCCTGTCATCCCCAGCCCCCCACCGCACAGTCCCCGGAAAATGTGTTTTCCCCTCCCCTCGGAGATGACGTACTCCGGGGGGGCCCTGGCGTACCACTCGGACCAGCCGCCGTCGTACACCGACGCCCCCTGGTGGCCGCACAGGTAGGCAGCCAGTGCGACATGACAGGCGGTCATCGCTGAGCCTCCGGATGCACAGACGGGTCGCGTCAGGTCCACCCCGGCGTACCGGAACAGCGCCGCCAGCTCCTTGGTGGGACGCAGATGACCAGAAGGATCCAGAAAGGAAGAGAACGGCATGCTGTTGGAGCCAGGGATATGGCCGGGCTCAGTGTCTGTTAAAGGAAGGCGGAGGGAGGTGACCGGGAGCCCAAGGATGACTGATGATCGGCACTGCTGACGGTCATAGGGCCCCTGCATCAATCACATGTGCGTGATTGGGGTGTGTCGGGGCCAGGGTGGACCTTATGCCATACTTAATGGCTTTTTGACAAAACATTTAATGCTGTTTTACCCAAAGACGACAATATTCTAGTCAGTCTATAATATTTAATATTTGGCATTTGAGACTAAAAGTACAGAAAAGAAAAAAATACTTATAACATGCACTCATATACTAACTGCATGTATAGTACAGTTATGCAGTTGAAGAATCAGTGTACTTTGAGATAGTCAAAATTGGGTAGATTTACACAACAACAGGTTTGACTGCAGCAACAGGTTTAACAATGTCTGCTGGTGCATTTCATGATATTAGCTATTCACAGCAGCTGTAATGTTTCACTGCTTTTCTTGCACGAGCCAGCTAGCTAGTTAGCAGATACTGAAATGTGTTTGTTACAAATGGCTCGACTAAATTTATTTTCCGGGTTGTGGGGGGAGGAGCTGAACCCAATCTTGTCTGTTGAGACAGAACATCCCGGGCCTGCCGTGTGTATATATATGCGTGTGTGTGTGTGTGTTTCAGACAATCTAATAACCTGATACAAATCTACACAGTACCACAAGTATGCAAATGGGAAGTAAAGAAGTACCATTCCATGCAGCCCCAGATGCAGAGCAAAAGCTGACATATATATGAAGAAAATACATTAATTTAATAATATATTCATGTCATTCACCAGAGGTTACTGCATGCACATTCTATTGAGACCATATTTACAAATGAACCCTTGCAAATGTTTCTGTACCGATAGATACTCAGCTTCTTGATACATTTTGAGGCACTGTCTGCATAACATACTGCCGTCAGATACGGGCCGGAGTATTAGACTAAATGTTATTTCCTGCTGCACAGCTGAGTGCTTAAAAGCAGAGTTAAACTTGATGACATTCTGAACTTTTACATTTTTGTTCGGAATGGAATACTGATGCAATTTGACCACCTGGACTTCATCGCCATTGATTAGCTACGTAAGTACTAGGCTAATTGTGCACAATGAGTTGACAAAGACTCAAGTTCAAGCCCGTTTAAAAATGATCTACCCCGCTAACTGGGGTATAACAATTAAAAGATTAATAGACTATAACGACTATCATGTGAACAATATCCCCTACAAGACTCCTCACAACTGCCGCGTTCAACGGAATCAACTGTTTGTAAGTTTAACATATCCAGATTTTCAAACTTGAAGAAAACACGCACAATGGCATGCAATTGCAATCGATTGGTTATAAACCAAAGATCCGTTCGTGGCACCGGTTGTGTGCATTTTCTTTAATGTAGGGACGGTTGGTACGTACTGTCCGTGGGTTCTGGGTCGATCCCACGAAACCGGCCGCACGGTCTAGCGTCCACTAATTGGAACACCTTACGGTCCAAATTGTCCAAGACGTCCTCGTACGTCTTCACCCAGGAGCGGTTCATATCGGCTTGGAAGTCTACGGGTTCAGGCTTGCGGTATCCGCTGGTGACAGGGTGTCCTTCTTGAAGCCATCGCTTCAGCCCACCGTCCAGCACGGACACCGAACCGTGCCCAAAGAGCCGGAACATCCACCAAACCCGCGGGGCAGAAAAGCAGCCCCAGTCGCTGGTGTCATAAACCACGACGTGCGTTTTGTTCCCGACCCCCAAGTTTCCCACATAATCCGCAAATTGGCTTTCACTGGGGAGCATGTGATCGAAAGGAGAGGTTTGGTCGCTGCATCTGTCTATGTCGAAGAAAGCAGCCCCTGGTACATGTTTAAGTTTAAACTCCCTCTTTGCGTCGCGTTTTAATTTCTGCGGATACCAAGAGGCATCCAAGATGCGAAGACTGGGTCCGACCCCTTTACTTTTGACGGCGTTTGCAAGCCACCTTGCCCCTACCAAAGCTACCGTTTGAATGTGCGCCATGCCCGACTTTCCAGACGGAAATGAATGAGCAGGAAGGTATAAGGCACACAACGAGATCGATGTACTTGTATAGGGGCGTAACTCCATGTCAGATAAAGTTCTCTTCAGAGATACCGACCCCTATTTTGATTATAGGCCTACCCGCAATGTATATACACCCAGTTTCAAAACTGTTTATCCAGTCGATTATTATCACTATAATAATTATTATTAATAATAATAATAACAACCCACAACGTTTATTTGCTGAATGTAATTGTTTTGCGAAGCATGGCCGGCAGGTGGCAGTATGTAAAGTTCAAGCCAGTAGGTAACTCAAGTGAAGGCATAACCGACGACGAAGAAGAAGCGGCAGCGGAAGTTAAACTCTCGTGTGTTAGGAACGTATCGGTATTATGTGTTGTTTAGCTGAATGAAAATAAACATTATTGCCGTTTTATTTCAAAGGGGAGGTTACGTTATTTTACGAAAACATGTCTGCTTCAATGATCAGGAGAGGACTTGAGCTTTTAAGCGATGACATAAAAGGTAAACAAATTAACATTAATCCATGCGGGGTTTAAATTGTTTGGGGGGGGCAAAGCTAATTTTATGTCTCTATAGATGTGACAGATTTAATAAGTATCGAATAAAGATAATGGCAGACGTAAATCAAGTCCAGTAAATATTTAAATTGACTATACGCAATTTTGGTGGCGTAAAACTGTGTGTATCCTGTACACACGCTAGCGGTTCCCTGGCCACCTCAACTCAGTTTTGCTGTTTTTATATTTCTTGACCTCCCCGCGTTTCTCATGTTAATTTTCCTTCTGGTTTTATACTACCCGAGATGCTGTCGGTGGCCGGAAGAGTAAGAAGAAGCTCAAACCACGAGAAAGAATCATAGATAAGAAAGATCAGATCAGTTCCAACAAACAAGGTGTCACTAAACAGCTCCGCCGACTCCGTGGACGACCAGGCTCAGCTAAGAATCAGGCCACGGTTAAGGACAAGCGGATTAAATCTGCAGTTGGTTGGTGTCTTTTTTATCTGCAGTGTTTGTGCACCATTTCTGACTACATAAAGTTGGCGTGGGTTTCTGTAAATTCTCAGTAGCGTGAGTGTGTGTTCCCAGTGATAGTGGCATCTTTTCCAGTGTGTTTCTGCCTGTGCTTGTTGGGATAGGCTCCAGGTTCATCATAACCCTCTACTGGATAAGTGCTTGGAAAATAGATTGATGTCTGCATTTTATTATAGTGAGACCATAGACTTAATATACTTTTAAAAAAAACTGAGTATCTAATATCTTTGTGTTTTTTATTTAAGAGGAATTTCTGAAAACACAAAAGAGCCATCTAAATGAAAATTTAGCCTATTTCCGGGGAACAGAATGCAGACCGACTCAATCGGACACAGCAAAGGTTGGAATGGTTTTTGCATGCGTTTTTGTGCGTATATCATGATGTGCATGTAGTATGTGTTGTTTTTAAAAAAAAGTTTAAATGATCACTATCCAGCATACAGTGTTGCAGTGGTAGGAAAGACAGTTTTTCAGTCTCATGCCTACACATTAAGTGCTTGTATTTAGGATGATGATAATGACCGCTAACTGACTTTCATTGACCAATCAGATACTGCTTCAGAACAAAAGCCGACAATCCCGTCATCAGCCTGATGTTCCTACCAAGAAAGCAAAGGAGAAGATGTCCCTGTTCACAGAGGAGGAGTTTCAGCAGTTCCAGCTGCAGTATTTCGGAAGAAAAGTTGAAGACGACAATAAATGAAAGACTGCAGTGGCTTGGATTGTTTTTGGATGGATGAGCAGGGAACAGATTCTTAGGTCTTTGCCAAGTCAGAAATAGGGGAAAATTTGTTTTTTTTCCTATTTAAATTTAGTATCTTTGGGAGTCTTGTCTTTGTTATATCGTTTATAAATAAAAAAAAAATGTGCAGATTAATGATTTAGGTGCAGGATCTAATCATGCATGTTTAAAACAGGAATTGTTTAAAAAGGCGACATTTTAGGATTGTTTTTTTCTTCTTCTCCTTCTGAATACCGATGAGAAGGTGGATAGTGATTGATTGCATGGCAGAGCGGAAGCCAACACTTCTATACTTAATGGCATTTTGACAAAACATTTAATGCTGTTTTACCCAAAGACGACAATATTCTAGTCAGTCTATAATATTTAATATTTGGCATTTGAGACTAAAAGTACAGAAAAGAAAAAAATACTTATAACATGCACTCATATACTAACTGATTGTATAGTACAGTTATGCAGTTAAAGAATCAGTGTACTTTGAATACTCAAAATTGGGTAGATTTACACAACAACAGGTTTGACCGGCTCATCATTTCCGCATCCGAATATAACCCACCTGTCAACCTCACACGATGCATTTTAGCACCTCGACATGTTCTTGACCTCCAATCATTGATCCAATGAACGTCACCCCGGCGTTGTTTTTGATAACAGCGTCTCCCTTGTTATTAACAGCAATTATTCCAGTGCAGTTTTCTCTCAGGTCTTCAGATATGACCCTCTGACAGGCCTCCCGCAAGCTGTAGTCCATGTCACGATAGAGACTGGCCACTTTATGAGCCGCCATACGGCTCAGTAACAGATCTCCGTCGCCAGAACAGACCACGGCTACCGTGCCGTCTGCATGAACCCCTGCCCCCACCACCGCCGTGTGCCCTATTCCACCTTTCCGTTCACCAATCATCTCACCCGTGGAAGCCGCAGCGGCCAGATTTCCCCAGCAATCCAGAGCGACCGCTCCCACACCTTGCGGCCAAGCATTGCCACCGACACCCTGTGCTGATAACTCCTTCCATATACTGCTCTGGAAGTACTCATCCCCTGCAAGTTCATCGCTTTCTCCGGACTCGTTCAGAAAGTCCACCACTCCCTGTCCGGCCAGCAGTGCATGGGGACTGTTCTCCATGACTTTCCTCGCAACCTTGACTGGGTTCTTCACGCCGTGCACACAAGCCACTGACCCGGATTTCAAACCAGTGCCGTCCACTATGGTCGCTTCCATTTCACGCCTCCCTCCGCTGTTCAACATGGAGCCCTTACCAGCATTAAAGAAGAAGCAGTTTTCCAGTGCAGCCACACATTTCTGAACTGCGTTGAGACTGTGTCCCCCTCCTGCCAGCTCTTGAGTCCCAAGGACTAAAGCTGCCTGCAAAGAAAATTGAATCATGCCCATAATATTCTCATCCATTTGCATCTCTTCCATTGCTCCACCATGAATGATTAATGTGAAATCAGAATTCAGCATAGCATCGGGGGGTACCCCCTTCTGCTCAGCTTGGCCTGACCCCTGATAACTAAACTGCACTTGCAAGCCACCACAATCAGTTCCACCCAGTCCTTCTACCTCCTCTTGCTCCAGCAAGCAATCAATGGCTTCCATCTGTCCAGCAATGGCATACCTAAGGGCCAGAAACTTCATCACCTTGAGGTCTTCCTGTAAATTCTCCTGAAGCTGACTTAGGATGTTGGCAAAGCTGCCTTTGGCATTGATGGCCAGACAGATGCTGTCCTTCTTCCCAAGGTACGTCAGAGCTAGCTGGTCAAAGGCATATACATTTCCCACTGCACAATTCAACCCCTCTGTGATATCTTTTCCTGTGACGTAAACAGATGGACTGACGAAAAGATCCAGGAAGTTTCTAAGAGGGTTTCCAGGGGACAAGGCCCTGTGCAAGGCAGCTAAGTGTGGGCCTACACTTTGGCCCTTCTTGGTGACCTTAATCAGACGTTTGTGCTCCTGAAAAGCAACATGAAAAAGGCGAAGGAGTGCCTTTGTGTACGGGGCAGATTGGCTCGTGCCCATACAGGACATCAGAGTTTCAACTAGATGCCTGGACTGCGTGGTGACAGGATAAGTTGGATCACAGCGGCCATGTTTGTAGTGACGCATGTGGGTAGGCGTGACGAAGATGTAGCTCATGGCTGAGTCTCCTACAGTTTGCCTGAGAGCCAGCTGCAAGGAGAAGTTGACCCATGCATCAAATAGGGCCCTCTGACTTCGAAGAGTGGCAAGGAAGTCTGGGTAAGATGGAATTTCAAATGTGACAATCACATTAGTGTCTTTAGGGGAAGGACTCAGGGATGAATGGAGAAGGTTGGTGACGTCAACATTGAGTGGCTTTGCAGCAAATAGGGTTCTAGGGTTGGGTGATCCAATGGTCCTTGACAGTGGTGGGTTGGGGTCTACGGTCAGTGATTCAGAAACACACCAAACACTATAAGTGATGAGTCCAGCCACCATTCCATCCAGAGCACTGTGCTCAAATAGCATGCCAGCAACACCGTCCTGGAACACCACCAAATTCACCACCTGGATAAAGACAGAACAATATGTGATCAAGACCATCCACTATGCTAGCAAAGCGGAGAACAAGGCCAAATTTTTTTGGTTTTCCATGACAATCAAGAAACTTGTAAAATGAACGGTCACTCCGTCTAATCACAGGAAAATACAGTAGGGACAGATCAGAGTTTTCACAGGCAGCCCCAAAGATCAATTACAACATTCACTCATTCTTCAGCAGTACGGTACCCCATACCTTATCGTAGTATCTCAGGCAGTGGCCGCCCCCTCTGCCCAGCCTCACCACATTGAGGGTCTCGGCCAGGTTGGCTGGTGCACAGCAGTCCTCAAGGGCGACAGCCAGCACTGCGCTCTCCATCAGCCCAAGCGAGGTCGCCATAGCTTCACCTCCCGTCTGGATATTCTCCCGCACGGCACACCACTCCTGTCGGGGCAGGGCTGACAGGCTACAGAATGGCGAGGGCTCTAGCCCCCTGGCCGCCCCCGGCTGGCATGCTGCCTCCGCTAGCTGGGTGTAGATGTCATTCACAGACAGTGGTGACAATGGTTCCCCTGGGTGTGACTGGTGCAGGATTTGAATGGGAAAGATTCCTCCTGTACAAAGGAGGACGGCGTGGAGGCTCTCGGGGTACACCTGGAGCAGGGCAATCACGCAGAATGTCCGATAATTCATAAGCACACCAGTCAGGCAAAAAAACCTTGTTTTATTGAAATCAATTTACAGAAATCATGTACACCGGAGGGTGTTTTTGTTTCGTTTTGTTGTGGTTCCACTCTGGCATACAGGAACCAGGCCTCCCCTGAGCCTCACCGTGAAGAGACACTAGTTACGGCACAGTTCCAGATCGCTTCAGTTTCCCACTGCTGAAGCTCAGTAAAGCTGCTGCAGAGTTGGGAGAGCGACTGCAGAGATGCTCATTTACTGTTCGCACAGTGTGCGTCATGATTTACTATGTGCTGATTTCCGCTAGAACGTCTGTGAGAGTCATCGTGTCATGTCAGCGTTAAACACTAGCTTATTTAGCGTTAGCTTGCATAATGAATTCATTCCATTCAGCCATTCTATAGTACTTTTTCAAGTAGTAGGTTGGAAATTCTCAAGTTCCGAATCATGGAGCATACATCAATACATTGTGATGCGCGATGCTACTAATCCATGCATATCAACATAGATCACTGTTTATTTCCTGTCATCGTGTATTTTGACCAATCAGATGATGCTGATGCAGTCAGCCTGGTTTTGTCGTGCTTTCGTCCCTGCTGTTAGTATGGAGGGTACGGCTCGGGTAATTTACACTGGAAAACTGGAAAACCGTCTTTCGCAGACTGGCTCAGTTTTGGTGGAAGGAGAAAATGCCAGATCACTACCAATAACTGGTCATGTGATCTGAGGTAAATATGGTGAAATGTGTAGGCCGGTATTGTTGGACCGTCCCTTAACATACGGACCGAACCTGAATGTGATCCTGGGTCTTTCCAGGTATGCGGGTGGCAGCAAATACTTCTGACTGCTGGGTTCGTTCAGTTGGCTCGTCTCTCTCCACCTGCCAAGGCTCGCTGTGCAGCCTGGCCGCAGCCCAGAGCAGGGCGGCCGCACGCTCCAGCTGCACCCCCTCTCGCTCAGCGGCCTCGACGGGGGGCAGGATCATGGGGATGGACCTGGAAGAGGGCAAAGAGTCACGGCAAGACAGGATGTAGCTCTTGAACTGTGCCGTGGCCCAGTTCTCGCAGCCTGCGATGGCAGCAGATATTCGCTGATGGGCTTCCTGTAGGGCCTCCTCTTCATGCCGTAGGGCATTTATGTACTGAGGGTATCGCTTTTGACCCAGAGTAAGCTGAAGCACACGGCTCGCTTCCTTCAGAGTGACCTCCAGCTCTGGGGCAGGGTAGTCTGGTAGAGACATCCTAAACACAGGGAAACA
>JABFEA020000098.1:6028040-6043083 GCA_019775915.2 Cyphomyrus plagiostoma
TGAAAATATCAACAATCAGATTTTTGTGCGTTTGTTCATGATGATCTCTTGCATGCTAAGCATCAATTGGATTGCAGCTATGAAAGCATTCACCACATATTTAGGCGTGAGAC
Organism: Cyphomyrus plagiostoma; assembly: GCA_019775915.2. Taxonomy (NCBI): domain Eukaryota; kingdom Metazoa; phylum Chordata; class Actinopteri; order Osteoglossiformes; family Mormyridae; genus Cyphomyrus; species Cyphomyrus plagiostoma. Next base: position 6,028,154 of record JABFEA020000098.1, read on the forward strand.
TTAAAAATGCTTACGTCTCTATTGAGACTTTGGGCTGCTAAGCATGAACATCACCAGCAGGTGGCAGGAGCAATCCATTTTTAATTTTTTTGCCAGAGTGTGCAGTATCTGGTACACATAGCCTCAGTGGACGGGTAAGGCCAACATAATCATGAGCAGTAATGGAGTAACTAACCTCTACAAAAGAACTGAGGGTCCAGTTAATGAAGATCCATAAAGCCACAGGTAGTGTGAAGATCACAATGCCCTTTGTACTGTACATTACATTTTCATGGGATGTATGCAAAAATATAAAGATAAATGTGTTTCTCTGGTTGCTTAGGAATAACATCGCCTTGAGTGCAGACAATTCCTTGCTCTTTAGCTGGCAACAGTGATAGGGCATGATACTGATGAACAGACGGTCAGTTGGCCCTTGAATTATAAACTCTGCTGGAAATTGAATTGTACGCAAATGGTTATACGACTGTCAGTCAATTTCCAGTAAAGTTTGGAGTTATGATGTTCACATCCAGTACATGGCAGAAGCACTTTCTGCGGATGTATCACAAGTCTGGATATTACATTAGTACATTGTTCATTTATTTCCCGAAAACAAAATAAAAGTGCATTCTCACCAGCCATGAGGTTATGTGAGTTTAATTAGATAGATAAACCCTACTCAATTATTTGGATAAAGTTTTATTGTTTTTTTCATCAGGTCTTCAAGCCTTTTACAAACCGTATTTTCTTTAGACTCAGAAATATTGCCTTTTTTAAACCTCTGCAGTGGTACGAATTGTAACCCTTCCTTGGTCTGGTTGGTTATTGTAAAATAGTTTTTCATGCTTGTACAAGTGTGTTACTAGAATATATAGATTCATACCATGCAGCTGAGCACTCCTGCGTTCAGAATCACCAGCAGTATCTTCAGTACTTCTTCGGTTCCTGTGAAGAGCTGCTCAAGTGATTTCCACCTAATCCATGTCAGGAGGGACTATAAGCTACCTCAGGTTTTGCAAACTACTTTAAACCTGAAATTCTCGTTTGCTCGGCTGAATTGTTAGGTTTGCCTTGTACTTTTACTGGTTTGTCTCTTTGACTGAAAGACTCATCCAGCTGTTTGACATTAACATTTGTGACATGTGCATGACAGAGGTGGGAACTCGAGTCGCTGACTCGCGACTTGACTCAGCAAAATAGATGGAATGACTGGGACACACAGCTCGTAGTGTCCCTCCTGACAGAGATTAAGTGGTCACAGTAACTATGAGTAATTTTCTGGAAATAGGTTACTACTTTTTAATCATACTTTGCAAATCATACTTCAGAAAAGTGTCTTAAGCATGTCAGTCATATATACACCACTAAAATATTCAGACAAAAATACTGCTAATTTAGTTCCTGTTCTTTTTTTCATGTAACCATTTCTCTGCACATGCTTCTAATATAATGTCTCACAGAGCTTCTGAGTTTTACTAACTGTTGAATTGTGCTATTTGTGTATATTGTCCAGCCTCTCAGAATAATGTAGACCTCTTAAAATTAGATCCCAGACCACACCAAGAGCCCCCTCTCCTGGATACCCTTAATCCTCGAACCTTGGGCACAGTGCCCTCATTATGCCAGAGTAAATCTTTGGCAAAAGGGTTGGTATTGACACCCAGGGTGTAGGACAGGGCCAGAGTGGGACTGAATTTCAGCCCAGGAATGTCAAGCCCTAGACTGGCCTTCAGAGCGGGGGGGTTGGGGGGCTGTGTATGTGCGTGTTCACTGGTGAGCACAGAGCGCAGCTGTGGAAAAAACGCTCGGTCAGTCCGAAGCTTTTTCTACTATGCCCCCCCTTTGAAAGTAGCACTTTTTACACCCACCCCCATCCTGTATAAACTCGATTGGGTGAAATTTTGTTGAGTGCAGGGTGGCGAATGCCAATAGTGAATTCTGTCGAGCGGTCAGCATGACAAAAACATCAAATTATAAGGATGATTTTCCAGATTAACCGCACTGGCACTGATGGAGGTGTTTAGGTAAGGAAGGTAAGACCTCATTACCCAAAATCACTTCAGCAAGGATTTCTTGACTGGTTTGTTAATTAAATTAATTTAAGTTAAGTTGATTTCATAACCGCTAAGTTATTTCAGGTGCAATATTTTGGATTCCCTTGAAGTTCTGCTCATCATAGAGGTTTAAGCTTTTTAAGCTTTCGATGTCGCTAAACTGCTGGACCTCGAGTATCAGATTCCTAGCTATGCCAAGCACCCCCCCCTCCCCCCCTCAACTGTTACCACAGCAGGGCAGGAATCTCCGGACCAGATCTTTGGCGAAAGGTGCAGATATGACAGCCAGCAAGGGCGAGGCTTCACTGGTGAGGGGTAGGTACAGTCATGGAGCATGTATGCATGTGTGGGATTTACATCATGGGGGTGTCGCTTTGGATTAACATCGCCTTGAGTCCAGACAATTCCTAAATTCACAAGTTCTTTTCCAGTTTAGGTACATACTGACTGGCCCCCACCACACACACCTGGAATGTCAGGATTCAAAAAGTTCACACTATTTTCAGCCATTGCCTTTGGCATATGGAAACATAAATGGGCTGGAGAACATTCTTGTGTGACACTCCTTAGTACATTTAGATTATTTAGACGTAACAGCGGATGGCTGCTAAACCTGTTCTATTGCTTTCTAGCACTCGTCAACGTGAATTAGCTTATTTTACTCTTCATTATACATACATTTTTTCCACTACAAACTACGAAGACACACAAAATAACTTTTATGTGCAGTTGTCCATTTTCAGTCTTCATGGAGGATATTTAAATCAAAATGCCTTTGCCATTGTCCCCTCTATCACCTTAGAAATGGTTAATGCAAACTCTGTCAAAGTCCTAAGGAAAAATACAGGAAGATGGACGCAGTGTTCTCATTTATGCCTTGGTAAAAGCCCAACAAATGGAGCTTAATAACATTAACTTAGATATCTGCTCTCAGTACAGTACTGATGCGTGAAGTATTTCCTCAAAAAAAGGATTTTTTTCAATCATCGGTCACAAAGGTTAAGAAGGCCAAACTTTGTACAGGAATGCAACATTTCTGCACCAACAAAACACTGTATCAGAACCAACCATTAGAAGAGCATAGCTTTGTGTTATCAGTGGTTTCATAAGTTGCCTAACGAGTCAACTCAACAGTTACTCCTAACGAAACACAAAGAGGCCCTACAAAGCCACATATCCTAAATGAACAACATCGCTGGCAACATTGCTGGCCGAGCAGACCGAGGTACGGCGGGAGCAGAGAAGGCCTTTAGTAGCAGCCCTTAACAGGATTTTGACAGGCACCCAACTAGCACTGAACCAAACACACTGAGTGTAAACACAAAGTTGTCAGACACCAAACTGCAGGGTGCAAACACGGTGAAAAATGTACACAAGCTAAATACACACGCATATCGGACAGGGTGCACACAAGACATGGGTAAACAAATGCACGAAAATAAGGAAATGCAACCATTAAGAACACAACAGTACAACCAGGGCTATTTACAATTGCATGTGGGGCATTCTGGGACATGCACCACGCCAGCACTACACTATGAAGACCCAAAGGCATAGGTGGGGGAGGGGAAGGGGGCAACCCGGACTATCATAGGGGCTGGGCTACCATAGAGCAAGGGGTATCATAGATCCTGGGCTAGCATAGAGATTGCAGTTACGGCTGTAATCATTGTTGCTCTGGCTTTTACGAGAGAAGCTGGGCTGCCACACTCTCAGAAAAAAGTTTGTACCTTTGTCACTGGGGTCATACCCATGTATTTGTACCTTTTAAGGTACAGAAATAGACATGGAGGAACATTCCAAAGGTACAAACAGCATTAATGTAACATCAATAGTACATAAATGAGTGCATTTCTGTACCTTTTAAAGGTATATTTACCTACAGCTAAGGGTACAATTGGCAGACCCACGAGAGTTCAACCCGTGACAAGCAAAGGTGCAAATTTTTCCTTTTTTTTTTGAGAGTGCAGTGGCAGGCCAGACAGGGCCATCTACCTAGATTGCTAACACTGTCTGTGGCAGCAGCAAGATGAAGAAGGTCATTACGGAGCTTGAGGTCTGGATGGTGAACACAGACAAAAACTGGAAATTCATCACAACTGCAGCTCACAGCATGTGGTCCGTCCTCGTGGACAAATCTGTCCTGGACTTAAACATGTACCTCACAAAAGAAGGTTCCCATAACCACGAAGACTGATGATCAGATCAAACTTTCCGGAACGATCCGAAGGCTAATCGGAGAGGTACAGCCAGAGCAGAACAAGCTGATCAGCATGACACTGCAGTTTTGGTGATGCAATGAAAACTCAACTGAGCATGAAATACTATAACTCATACTTAGTATAGTGACATGCTTTTAATTCTTGAAATGTATCTTGCATATTTTCAGATAAAAGAACATTTTAAAACATATTATATAAATGGCAAAGATAATTTACCAAGGTATCTCATATGAACAGTTGGTGGAGTTCATAATAAATAAACAAATAGATTATATATCTATTATTTAAGGGCAATACGGTAACTCAATGATAGCCATATTACGTCGCACTTTCCAGAGCTGTTAGGTGAAGTCAGCCTCCACCCTGTGTGGTTTATAAATACGTCTATCTTTATTTTCAAATTAACACTGCTTGTTAACACAGCCTTGATTGCCTAATTTTAAGGGCTGTCCTCTATCGGAGGAGGAATACAGCTTCAGGTTTTCACAAATTTCATAACTTGTGGCTCCATTTCAGGGCCTTAATGGGCAATCACTAAAAGCATCTAAATACACTGTGACTTAGTACAAAACACATTTTGCTGTAAATACAGTGATATCCTATTTAATATAATTTAGGCCTAATTGCCAGATTTCCATTATACTGAGCTACATCGCTAAAATAGTATCTAAACAATTTGCAGAAAACTTCAGCTATGAAGAGAATGGAAGCAATTACAGTTCACTGCATGAGTTAACGTGTGTTAGTATTGTTGGCTGTTTGATAGAAAATGCAGGATGACCCCTGCATATCCCAACCAATAAAAGAAAATCCAAATAGTAAATAAATCAACTATATCTAAAACTAATAAACACACCACACCTAATAACCAATTGGCAGCTGTGAGAATGGAGTTAAGCTTCGGTGCGATTTGTCCTTTTTTCTGTAAGTGATCCTGTATTAACTGAACAAATCCCTGTCAAACAGGCAGGGTCCTTTCACGCACATAAACGATTTGGAAGGATTTAACAAGATACCCCTAACATCTTTTTAATATACAGGCCTATATACGAATATCAGTGCATTATTTTCCTTAAGCACTTAAGCGCGCGCCATGAACTACTATCACGAGACTTGGAGCACCAGCATCATACTCAGGCACTCCGCCATGGCATGTTCCTTTTTAATGGAAAGGCGTTCCGCAGCATTGTCAAGATCTACCAACCCCCAACAATTAAACCCGCCAGGCTAGTCTTGCTTGTCTTCTAACCGCCAATTCGAGTTTAGTGTGAAAATACTTTTACGCCTCAACTTGCATCTCTGATACCATGCCAAACGGACTACCTAGATATATCAAGTCGTTGGTTGACAAAACAATTAACTATATTCCATGGATGTTTTACAGTGAGTAGAGAAAACTTCACTTCCTGGAGTCGACATGCTTATTCGCATCCTCGTCGACGGGCACCACCTGACTACAGTGTCCAATAATCGTCGAGCCTCATGTGCGTGTCCGTGACGGGACGTGAGTTGCTATAATTAAAATGTGGAGAGTTTTTGTTCTTATTATCGTTAATTTTAGATTGACTGACTCCTCTATTTTATGGCATAGTTTCGACATTATCGTCAGTTCCCAGGCTGTATCTGGCTGCTTATTCAATACATTCCCCTCCTGTGGGTGTGGGAAACTGTGGGTGCGCAGTTTCTCCTACAATAAAGGTTGTGATACTACAGTTGCACCTTTCCAGGGCAACATAAGCGATATAACTGAAAAAATAATGGTAAGTCGCAGCCCGCGGTATACATTCAATCACAAGTTGTGCATCTTTTAGTGAAATGGATGAATGAAAAACGAGAGAATACAGTGTGATCAGACAAAAAATGAAGTATATTTAGTTATATTAACATTTTTAAACAACATATAAATGCGGCCCGTTACTATGGAATTACGATAGAGCGGATAGACAAACAAATAAATGCAATCAAACTCACCAATTATAAATACCATATAGTTCTTAATTCTTTCCCCTTAGGGAAATTCCTCCTGAAACTACATGACCTTTTCAAGTACTTTCTGATGAAATGTGAGAAGTGAACTATTCGTTACTCACAAGTACTCTACTGGCTCAACAAACAACTCATTTTAATCCAAAATAATAGATATAGGTCTAAGTAGTACAAAGATTTCCCCAAATCAGATGGACTTTAATTTCCACCAGGATCCATATTAAATTTTAATTAGCCTGTCTTTGTTCTAAAAGAACCAGATATTACTCTTTAGATTAAAATATAGTGTACGCACCCCTTAAGGATTTCTTCACGTTACGTGTTAAATATACAGATTCAAGATGTCACTTGCTTCAGAACTGATTTATCCACACTGCTTGTTAAACGTGTTCTAAAACTCAAGGTTCTTAAAACAAAGATAACAATTAAATGGCGCATTTATTAAACAGCAACAGTAATCTTGAGAAGACACAAACACGATTAGACGAGGATAGTTTCCAAACTGCTGTTAAAATTCTTTGAGCGACACGTATTTCCATCCGTTAGTTAGCTTTTGAGACAAAAGATGAATTAGTTGTTACATTACACCCTCTATAACACTGAATTCAAAATATGAATACAATATTAATTCATCTGTCGTGTTAAAACAGTGCGAAATATTGTAGCGAAGGAAACCAAAATATTTTCTGTGTGTCTTTCACCCTCTCCCACCAATAAACTTTCATATTTTGACATGGAAATGGCTTCAGTTTTTTTGTCAAAATTACGGGAATATCCGACGAAGTTGTACTTATTTGCATATTTAACCTGTATTGGCTCGTTTGCTTAAAATAGGTCGCGAGGGACAAATACAGACAAAGCTTTTAAGGTGATCGCGGACTAATACTAAGAATACCAGTTGAAGCGGAAGGTTACTGTGGGGTGCTTTGCTACTGTATAAATACTCGTGCGAGTTCAGTGTTTTGTGTATTTCCTAGGAAGTCTAAGAAGAAGTGATTTTTGATACTTGATATAAGTGTATGTGAGCGGTTTCGCTCCCGGCACGAAAATGGCAGAATAACGATTTGCGACCCAGCAGCGGCGAACCCAACAGTGCTGCGGTGCAGTGCACTGGCTTTATATTTGGCAAAAATGGCGTAAGTATTTTTGATATTATCTGTTGACCGGATGTCATTTAAATACTGGTTGAGTTTATGTAGGTCGAGACTGTCTTAACAAAGGGCTTTTTAGATTTATCGCTAAATCAGTCGATAATCTTAATTTCTTGAGGGAAATAACTGTAGTGAACTGAGTGCTGTACAATAGCAACGTGGCAAAACCAATATGGCGTGTATCTCCTCTTCCCGTACAAGGGCGTTACACTACAGTGTAAATAAAATGGCGAGAAGGAAACTCCGCCTGGCGGGCTCGCGCCTGCCATGAGATACGTCAGCTGTACAGTAACTGGGTGATTTCCGGAAGGCGGAGCATCTTAGGTCATAACCATATTTGGTATTTCAGCCTGTTTGAGGGCGGGCTTGTCGAGACGCCCAAGTCAACACCAAGGACGTCGTAGTCTAGCAATGTATATTAATATGCCTGAAATCAACACGTGTTATATTTTATTACCTCCTATAAATGGATCATCTACTTATCCTGAATACAATAAGTGGATTATAAGATGTTATAATATGAAGATACTGTTTATAAGTCCAAAAATGGCATCCAACTTTATTATACTTTCAATTTAGGCTTTATGATCTAATGGTGGTTGACATTATGGTTATGTGGTATTTGCATTGATGTCCAGACCCACAACCTACCTATTCACCCTGTTCTGACTTTTCCCTGCAGGTCCCTCAAAGCAACCATCAGCATTGCTGCAGTCGACAGCATAGCAGAATCCCTCGACTCCTTGTCAGCCGACGACTCCTTGCTTTTGAAACAACAGTTACCACTGTTTGCCGTTTCACTGATCCCTGTGCTTCCCTGCCATGTCTCTGAGTATGGAAGCCGGCCTGGAGGATGTGGGGGCCCTGTTCTCGGGGTCCTCATTTCTGATGGCTGACCCCTTTGGCCCCCTACTGGACAAATATGAAGAGAAGCCTTCCTTAGAGGGGCCTATATCTCCCCTCTCTTTCTCTTACCCTGACTCTACCTCTTCACTTCATTCTCTCTTCCCTCCTTCCTCACCACCTTCGCTTCTGGGCAACAAGGCTGGGGATGAACTACTGGCCCTCTCCTGGCTGTCTGAAGAGATCCTAGATGCTCCCATGAGTGCAAATAATGGCAGAGGTGAGGATTTTTAATATAAATTGGCCTTGATTCTGTGCCACATGGGATTACTAGTCAGTCTTATGAAAATTCTAGTGCCTTAACGGCTAAAAGATGCATTGCTGTAAGAACTTAAACTAGTTCTGAATTTAAGTGCCATAACTTTATATGAAATTGAACTGACTTTCTTTTTCAGAGGATGCTTTCTCTGGAATGGACTGGATGGCAGAGAAGATCGACTTCAATGAATTTGACCTGGATTCCTTGATAGGTTCCTGTGATTCAGATGAGTCTCCCAGCTCCCCAGAAGATCTCATTGCTTCTCTTGAGTCTGAAATGGATCTCGATTCCCTTCAGTTCCCTTCCCCTACTTCCCAGGAAGAACTGGGCCTTGCACTGCCAATTATCAGTTCCCTGCCCCCCTCTCAGGATGCGTTTGATGTCAAGTTGGAACCAGCTTCCCCAGCCCCTTCTGAGTCACCCTCACCTACTCCATCGTTAACCTCAACTTTCACCTTGGAGCTGGGCAGTGAGGTGGATGTGTCTGAAGGTGAGAAGTTGGCTCCCTCAGAGGGTGCAGCTGCACCCCAGATAGTTCTCTCTCTTCCAACAGCCCACCTTGTTGTTGTCCTGACACCCAAAGAGGAAGGAGTCTTGGGTGTGGTGCCAGTCTGCTCAGAAGACCTCTCTGATGGTGACAGCGGGGTAGGTTCTGACACTGGTTCTCCGGAACACAGCTCATGCCTGAGCTCACCGGTTCTCTCAGTCGGCTCCCTGACCACAAAGCCGTATTCGCGTCCAGTATCTGCTGTGCAGTCACCAGTGACTGCCAAGGTGAAGTCCGTTTCATCTGCTCCAAAAGTGGTGGAGAAGAAGCTGAAAAAGATGGAGCAGAACAAGACCGCCGCCACTCGATATCGTCAAAAGAAGAGGGCTGAACATGACACGCTGAATGCAGAGTGCAGTGAGTTGGAGAAGAGGAACCAGGAACTAAGTGAAAAGGCAGACTCTCTGAGTAAGGAGATCCAGTATCTGAAAGATCTCATTGAAGAGGTGCGGGCTGCCAAGAACAGAAGAAATAATGTCCGTGAAGATGCATCGTAGATCAAGGAAGGGCCGAAGTGAAGTACCCACCGTTCTATAGAATAGTGTCATTTGCTCGAAAAAATCAACTCCCAGTGCAAGGTTAATTTTTCAGGGTTAATTTGCCAGCTTTCCCAGTTTCCTCTACATTTTGTGGTTTTCCATTTCTGTTTATTCTGAATGTCCAGTAAGGGGTCACATTTCGCACCTTTGTTTTGTACAGTGCATTACTTGAATTTATTTAATATGAACAGTTTCTGTACATAGTACATGTAGTGCCACTGTTTGCTTGTAAAATGCATCTTTTCTAATAAAGCTTTGTGGAGACATTTCCCTCAACATCTGTTGAACACATAGTATAAACTTATTTTGCTGTACATCCTAATCTTTTGCATGGACTCAAACCTTCCCAGTGAATGAATAGGCCTGCTGTGTGACTTGATTTTAAAAGTAGTTACAAATGGGTGGGGCTGGAGGCATCCTTAAAGTCAATTTAAGTGCTTGTGAGTCACCAGCCAGGGGTATGAGTTTTCAGCTTTAACAGAAGGAGATTCTAATATAAATTTCCCTAGGTCTCATAGCATCTGCTAAGGAGGTACTTCTGAGAAGGAACTAAACTTAGGAGAAGCTGGTATGTGGAACTGAAGACGTCTTTCTCTCTCCTAACCCTCAGCTACGCTAACAGCTGCGTTGGTTTTAACGCAAGCCACGTGTGTCAGTGCTAGTCTGTACTAAGCAACTATATTGAACAACTATTCCTAAAATACATCAGTTCTATAAGTAGCCTTTTAATACTGGTTAATCCTGTATCAAGTTTGTCCTCTTATTGAACACATGGAAAGTCTGGGCCTACGGTTCATCAAGCAGATATGTCTCGTATTCCTATTACGCCAGCTGAAATTGACTACGGGATATGTAACTGAACGGTTTTTTTTGGTGGCACTGATCCAGGTATACTAACATCTCAAGTTATTCTCATTTTATGTTTTCGTTGCAGTGTAAAAAGATAATTTAACTAAGTTGTCGACGTATTAAAAATTCTCTGGGATCAATAAAGTTAAATCATATCTGATCTCAATACGCGGTAGTTTCACGGCATAGAACAATCACATGTGGAAACAAAGTACCCACAAGCATATAAAGATAACCCTTCTGTGAACCCCGTTTGCTATACTTTATAGATGTGTTGGCGTATTTATTAAAACACTAAATAATTTAACTAATGATAAAAGAACACAGAAATGCTACAAAAAAACTCCAACTCGCGCGATAAGGGACAGGAAGCCCGCGCGCATCGACTTCATCGTCGAGAGGCGGACCTTTGCTTGCGTGATGTCATGTGACTTCCGCGGGATTTTTCCCAGCCTCTTATCAGTACGGAGATAGGAAAATCTGTGGGAAGTCAATCTTCTAATAAACCGTTAGAGCAACTAAACTTTTTCCGAAGACACTACACCTCTTTAGATGCAATCCGTAGTGTATGTTTGTAACTAAACTGATACGAAGGTAAGTAATGCGAGTTTCGTTTTCTATAATTTGTTATGTTTAGTTGCTCTGAGAGGCGGTATACCATGCACTCTAGACAATATAAGTATTTTGCAGATCTCCCACCTTAGGGTTATATATTTCAGGGAAGCAGTTGAGGGGCTAGAGAGTGATAAAAAATTTGGCGAGGTTGCAAGGATGTGACTTAATTTTACCTCCACTGAATAGCAGAACGACAGAGCAGAGGCGTTGCATCATATTTTGTGACCGTTGTACATGTTCAAGTGCACGAACCACCTGCGCATTTCACGTACTGTAATTAGTTTACCGTTTTCATTTAACTTTTTCGAGGCAGCAGCGTTTCTACTTTCTGTTCCGTCCTCGTGTTTCTTATAGTGTTGCCTCCGGAGCTATGATTGGAAATAACTCTTCTGCATGTTCTCTCAAAAGCAACAATCGCCAATTATGTAGGAAAGCTAAAAGAGTGGATGATTTTGAGCTGTAAAACATAGCCGATGTTGCGACTCTTTTCCACGATTTCCCACTTTTATGTTTAATATATTTATTTGAAAGGGGGTGTGTGCAAGCTAAATAGAAATATCGACCAAGGAATATCTATGTACATAAATGCACATTTCAAATAAATGATTGTTTTAAAACTGCACGATAGTTATTCTTTCTGATTGTCTATTTGATGTTTTATGTTGTGTATTTCGCGCAGACAGTTCGTGAAGGCGGACCTTGCGTTCATTCCCAATAACACGTGAGACCGCGCAACTCGGAGTCACACATTACGAAGGTCACAAAATACCATGCAACACCGCATCTTCCGGGAGATCTGTGGTGTCTGATTTTTGTGAGTCGTCACTCCCTTCCAATTCATTGGTGGTTTTTCAATTCACTTTTATTAGAGCTATAACGTTTTTTCTTTTCTTTTTTTCCAAGGCTTTTGTTCTAATTTATCTAGTATCAAGATTCCCATTAATAGGAGTGGCTGCAAATGTAACAGAATGAATGTCATCTGGGTGTGGCTCATTTCGGGGACGTGTTTTCGATGTTTCTGCTCTTCCCAGGATGACATCCCTGAGCTCCACTGCTCATAAGCAGCATTTGATTTGGGAAACGGACCGGCTAGTTGCCTTTCTACACCCTGAACCCTGGACTCCGGGAGCTGCTGTCCTGACTCCGAGATCCGCCAGCGGCCCCAGCAGCATTTTCCACTTGGCAGAGACGGAGTTCCTGTCTCTGCTGCTGGGTGCGCGGGCGGTGGCCGCCCTCCTCTGCGAGCGTCTTGCGGTGCAGCGCTGTGCGCTGGTCTTCAAACCTGAGCCGGAGCGGCCGGCTCACATCCGCGTGCTGCCCCTGCACGGGCTGGATCCCAGCTGGAGGCCTCACTTGGCCGAGGAGGAGGACTTCCAGCCTCACGATCCCGGTTACTGTACCTCCAAATGTGGCCCACGCTGGCAGGATGCAGAATTGGAGAAGATCCGGGGGAAAATTCGGGCTAAGCTCCCGCTTCCCGATGCGCCTCCAAACTACAGTTTCCTGGGTGATCCCTCTCACAACGGCCTCTTCTCCCGCATTGTGCGTGGAGAGGAGCAGCAATGGCGGGTCTGGGAGGATGAGACCTATGTAGCTTTCCTCACACCTTTCCCCAGCGCGCCAGGCTTCACCGTCCTGGTGCCCCGCCGGCCCCTGACCAGCGACATCTTCCGCCTGGAGGAAGATGACTACAGGGCTTTGGTTCTGGCTGCACGCAAGGTGGCTCTCCTGCTCGAGGAGGGGCTGGGCGCCTGGGGGGTCGCGCTCATCTTTGAGGGCTTTGAGATTGACTATGCTCATGCCAAGCTCATTCCCCTACTCACTCCACCTGACGGGTCTGTGCCCAGATCTGCCCCCGAGTACTGCCCTACCTACCCCGGATATGTCACATCAGTTGATGGCCCTGCGGCCAGCTTGGAGATCCTTAACGATCTCCATCTAAAAATAACCCAGCCATAGCTGCATATAACAATTCATTTTGAATTAAATGGTTTTGTTGTTATGATTGTATACAGTGTCATGGTGAGCCTAGAGCTTGTGTCGGCATACATAGAACACATGGGGCACAAGGCAGTATGACTGGGAAGATTTATTAAAATTATTAATAATGATGATAATAATCTTATTATTATTGATAATTATATTATTATCATTATAATATTTTTATACTTAATACCCATGGTCTCAAAGTTGTATACAACATAAAGTTGTATCAACAGCAACCTCAAGAATGACTTATTTGTTGTTTATGTTTATATTTATTTTGGAGTTTGACTCCTGCCCCAGTTCTCTCTAGGTTGGGAAGGTAATGTATTATGGTTGGAACTCCACCTAGAGGCAAGTAAAAGCAGAATGTGTGGGTATTGGGTTCAGGGCTCAGGTTCAATGCAGTGTGTCTGGATGCAGGATTGAGTTGATTATCATTAAGTTACAAAATTAGTGTGAAATATTTCCTGTGTCGATCTGGGACTAAACTGAAGAGGTTATGGTGGTGGAGAACTAGGGTTGATGTACCTGATTGGATCCAGTGGAATAATCTGTTCTATGGACCAAATTATTGCTCTCAGTGCTTCTTATTAACCATGAGGCAGAAGTCGACAAGCCCGATCCTGGAGTGCCAGTATCCTGCAGGTTTTCCATCCTACCTGCTCTCAGGGGAAAAGTCACTCATCAGGTAGGATGGAAAACCTGGATACTGGTTCTCCAGGTTCCAGATTGCCTACCCCAGCTGTAAGGTTTTCCATTTATATAATACTGTTGTCTTGGGTTTAATTGAAAATAATTTGCTTGATTGTGGAACTGCTTAAAACCAAACATTACATTTGCAGAGGTCCACTCACTTTTGAAATAAATAGTATAATGTTCAGTTTTTTTTTTTTTACCCTGAATCAATTAATCTAATTCACGGGTAGCCAATATTATCTGCAAAGAGCCCGTGTGTATGCAGGTTTTTGCTGTAACTCCCTAATTAGATTGGCTGAAGAGTCCTCATACCTGGGTTTGAACAGCTGACCTTTGCCGGTAAGATTGGCTACCCCTGATCTAATTGCTTATTAAATTACTGGAGTTTTCTTCAGCTTGCTGCTCTGTTTACATTACACGGGAATTACAGTGGTACCTCAGTTCACAAACTTAATCCGTTCCGGACTCCGGATTGAATCCTAAAAAGTTCGAGTTCTGATCAAATTTTTCCCATAAGAAATAATGGAAAACCAATTAATTGGTTCCCGGCCCTCCAAGATTACACCTAAATATGTTTTTTAGCATTTAAACACAAAATGAACAGGATAAAACAAGAAGAGGATTTTTTTCTTATTGGTTTCCAATACGATAAAGACCTTATCCCAACATTACCCCTGTCCTGCCCCGATCGTCCGCTCCTTCCATGTGCCACGCCCCTTCGTTAACCGTGTGTGGGATTCCCATGTGATCAGCTGTCTCTGGTTGTTGTCATTAGTCCTCTGTTTTAAGTCTGCTTTTCAGTTTGTTTCCCCGGTCCGGTCATTGGGTGCTTTTGACTTGCTTACAGTGCTGGCTTAAAGCAACGCATTCTGATCCTGACGCAATGCATTACGGTTAGATGCAATGCGACCTCTCACCAAGCTACACAAACTGGAACTGCCTCCGTGACGACACACCTTTGCCGTTATTGGCTGAAGAGTTTAGTTATACGCATGATGTTTGTATCCTAGGCAATTCCGATGCGTAATCTGCTGTTTCTTCCGAATATCACTTAAGTAGTGAGTACTGGTTTTCAGTTAATTTACCTGGTAAAATAAAGTTTAAATAAATTACATAAATGCTGTAATACACGTAAGTTAGT